>CM058235.1:83916302-84334249 GCA_030180135.1 Orychophragmus violaceus
TCCTGACGCTTAATCCAGTCGGAACACCGCCACTTCCAAATGGCCTCCTTGCAATCCGGTCTTTCCATCGACCTCTTGCAACTCCTGTAGCACTCCTTGCAATCCGGTCCTTCCATTGACCTCTTGCAACTCCTGTAGCACTCCTTGCAGCTCTTACAATGCTCCTAGCAGTATTCCCGCATTAGCCTCTCGTCTGATCGTCTTCACATCCTTGACACTTTAGCACACTTGGTTGAACAATACTCTGAACCACGTTGACCCCAACACCACCTCACTAGTACCGACTGCCCTGTAGGCGCACACCACAACACACATCCCAACATACACCTCACGGCACACATCACGACATACATCTCGGCACACATCTAGCGGGCAGTAGCACAACCGAGGTTTGAAGACACTGACCCATCCTGCACAGAAAAATTCTAACTAGACTAGGACCGGCGTGGAGAACAATCTATGATATAGTTGGTGCTTGAAAAAGCCTTTCGCAAAGTAACCATTTTATAAACTTTCGCAAACGCTTTTGAAAAAGATTTGAAAACAAGGTTTTTGGGAAAACAACGAAAGCTGATCTCCCAGGGCAGGACTGGGAGACCTTAACCTAGGCTCTGATACCAAATTGTAACATCCGTCTCCCGGTTAAACCGGAGACGCGGCATTAGGACGCCCGTTGAACCGAAAATGGTCCAACCGGGACGCCATCTCAACTGGTCCCAGGAACCCGGCGCTTCCTTCATATTCAAATCCACCAATCACGTCACTCGATCAGTCAATCCTGCATCCGGACCTGCGAGGGGAAAAGAAGGGAAAAAGAAAAGGAGGCCTGAGTAATTGTTTCAAACACAATTACCCAGTGAGGGCGGACTAAGGAATCCGCGATCCCGGCTTACGCCACACAACTACGAAACAAGTTCTAAGCTAATATCACCTTGCACCCAATGCCCAAAGGCACATTACAATCATCCTACGAAACAACTACCTGTCTATGGATGTGGACTAGGGCTGCCTTCCCCTAATCCCACCCACGGACCGGCCATTACGCCCTTTCCACAGCAAACAAACGGCTCGCGAACCTTCGAACCACATCACACCACCATGGGAGGGCTCGTCAGGACCCTCCTCCGACGATCAAGGACAATCACAGAACGAACCTCGTACCTTGCCCTGTCAATCAATTTCTACCGCAACCTAATCCACACAAGCCATCACACACAAGCAACGTTTTCGGTTTAAGTGATAACCTAGTTTCTAAGTGCTTTCAATCAATCACATAGCACGCATTACCAAACCTATGCTACCTAGGAAAGACAACATTAACGAAGGACTCGTGTCCGGAATCGAAATGGAATAAGCAAGGGTCAAACCGATAGTCACCTTGGCCAAAAAGGGCAAAACGGTCATTTAAGAAGCTTCCTCAGCCCAAACGGACATCAGATCTGGATAAATGACGAGAAAACGAGTGAGATAGGCTTTTGAATCGCTTAAATCGGGCTTAGGATGAGCTAGATATGATCGATTGAAAATACCCAGCTCAAACCAGCTTAACCGACCTAACCGGAAATTGAAATTGAAATTAGAATCGAAATTGGAAATTGAACCGGTTAACCTAAACCGGACCCGGTCAACGGTCAACGGTCAACAGACCCGGTCAACTGGCCCGACCCGGTCAACCGATCCGACCCGGTCAAACGACCCGACCCGGTCAACGGAGTTGACTCGGTCGCCGGCCGAGTTGACTCGGCGGCGGCTCCGGTGGTCGACGGCGGCGGAGCTCCGGCGTACGGCGGCGACGCGTGACGGTGGACGGCGGCGGCGCGTGGAGAACGGCGGCGGCGCGTCAGATCTGCTCGCGGATCTTCCGGCGGAGCGTGCGGGGCGTCCGGTGGTTGCTGGAGGCGTGGTCGGTCTCGTTGTCTTCGTCTCGTCGAGAGGAACGCGATGGTGGTCTCGGATTTCCCAGATTCCTCACGGATAAAAAGATATGGCCATTTTAGCTCTCGGGTTGAAAGGAAACAGATCTGAAAAATGGCTTACCGGATTTTCTTCAATGGCAAACGATGTAGAAGCCCTAGATCTACTCTCTGGATGCGGTGGCTGCGACGGGACGGGAGCAGAGCTTCGCCGAGATCTCCTTTTTCCCTTTTCTCAATGGTGGAGGCTCCTTTAAATAGGGAAATGGGGATGGGAACCCTAGGGTTTTAGAAGGCTAATGGGCTTGGGCTTGCTCTATTTGGGCTTTCTTTCTTCTTTTCTCAAAAAATTTAAATGGGCTGGGCCAGGGCCCTTACAATTCTCCCCCCCCCCTTAAAAAGAATTCGTCCCGAATTCCGTGGCGGGAGTTCTCCACTGCAACTCTTTACCAACCACACTCCGCAAACTTCGCTGACCCAAAACTGACTCGATTGCTTACTTGCTTGAATCCTGCAGACTGCTCCTCCCCCCCTTATTTCCAACCACGCTCCGGAGTGTCCTTCTTCTTGGTGCCGATCCAACAGTAGCTCCCAGAATGCAATACAAACGCCACATGCTACCGCCCATGTCCATTAGGGTCGATCTCCAACGTTTAGAAACAACACTCATCCCTCGAGTGGTTCTAAGTCTTGAATTCGATGCCCCGCTTCCAATCTCATTCTCCTCAACGGTTTCCATTACCGTGCCACAGTACATCATCCACTTCCAGATGGATTCTCTATGACGGTTTTCCATTACCGTGCACTATGGCGTTGACTGTCGCCCAAGCAGACATCCTTGCTAACCCCTGTGACCGATGCAACTAACCATGTCCATTATGGCTACTCGGCTGGTGGGGAACGACCCACTTAACTCCTGATATGCTCCAATGCCACGCCTCCGCTGCGCACTCTGATATCCAAACCGATTCCAATCTGAATTCCAACTCAAGGTTTCCTACCTTGTGATCCAGGTGTAGTGCTTTTCAAACACCATCCTTTGGGTTTCCTTCCCCATTAGACTTGTGCTCCTTTGCTATTCCTTGTAGCTTCTTGCCAATCCTCCAAAGTGTTTTCCTAACACTCTTCCGTTGGATTTCCATTTCCAATATCCTGCTTTGTCCATTTGAACTTGCAATTACAGACGTCCAGCTTGTCGGGCAATTCCAAATGCCACAACGCCACTCCCAAAACGCTTCTGCGATCTTCTTTCCGTCTTGCGGGACTCCATTAGCTGCTCCAGTAATCCACAAAGAACTCCAGGGCAGACCGTTTCCCTTCCGGTCCCACCGTTGTATCTTGAGCCCGTTGTACCACGAAGATCTTCTCCAGCTTCCGGCTTGATCAATCTTCAACGAGCCCCATAACTCATTGAAGTTGATGTCACAAACCGATTCCAAGATTCCCTACTTGGAACAGATTTGGATAGCCTCTTGCTGCTCCTTGTGATCCAAGCAACTCAAGCAACTCCTGACGCTTAATCCAGTCGGAACACCGCCACTTCCAAATGGCCTCCTTGCAATCCGGTCTTTCCATCGACCTCTTGCAACTCCTGTAGCACTCCTTGCAATCCGGTCCTTCCATTGACCTCTTGCAACTCCTGTAGCACTCCTTGCAGCTCTTACAATGCTCCTAGCAGTATTCCCGCATTAGCCTCTCGTCTGATCGTCTTCACATCCTTGACACTTTAGCACACTTGGTTGAACAATACTCTGAACCACGTTGACCCCAACACCACCTCACTAGTACCGACTGCCCTGTAGGCGCACACCACAACACACATCCCAACATACACCTCACGGCACACATCACGACATACATCTCGGCACACATCTAGCGGGCAGTAGCACAACCGAGGTTTGAAGACACTGACCCATCCTGCACAGAAAAATTCTAACTAGACTAGGACCGGCGTGGAGAACAATCTATGATATAGTTGGTGCTTGAAAAAGCCTTTCGCAAAGTAACCATTTTATAAACTTTCGCAAACGCTTTTGAAAAAGATTTGAAAACAAGGTTTTTGGGAAAACAACGAAAGCTGATCTCCCAGGGCAGGACTGGGAGACCTTAACCTAGGCTCTGATACCAAATTGTAACACCCGTCTCCCGGTTAAACCGGAGATGCGGCATTAGGACGCCCGTTGAACCGAAAATGGTCCAACCGGGACGCCATCTCAACTGGTCCCAGGAACCCGGCGCTTCCTTCATATTCAAATCCACCAATCACGTCACTCGATCAGTCAATCCTGCATCCGGACCTGCGAGGGGAAAAGAAGGGAAAAAGAAAAGGAGGCCTGAGTAATTGTTTCAAACACAATTACCCAGTGAGGGCGGACTAAGGAATCCGCGATCCCGGCTTACGCCACACAACTACGAAACAAGTTCTAAGCTAATATCACCTTGCACCCAATGCCCAAAGGCACATTACAATCATCCTACGAAACAACTACCTGTCTATGGATGTGGACTAGGGCTGCCTTCCCCTAATCCCACCCACGGACCGGCCATTACGCCCTTTCCACAGCAAACAAACGGCTCGCGAACCTTCGAACCACATCACACCACCATGGGAGGGCTCGTCAGGACCCTCCTCCGACGATCAAGGACAATCACGGAACGAACCTCGTACCTTGCCCTGTCAATCAATTTCTACCGCAACCTAATCCACACAAGCCATCACACACAAGCAACGTTTTCGGTTTAAGTGATAATCTAGTTTCTAAGTGCTTTCAATCAATCACATAGCGCGCATTACCAAACCTATGCTACCTAGGAAAGACAACATTAACGAAGGACTCGTGTCCGGAATCGAAATGGAATAAGCAAGGGTCAAACCGATCCTCATCTTGGCCAAAAAGGGCAAAACGGTCATTTAAGAAGCTTCCCCAGCCCAAACGGACATCAGATCTGGATAAATGACAAGAAAACGAGTGAGATAGGCTTTTGAATCGCTTAAATCGGGCTTAGGATGAGCTAGATATGATCGATTGAAAATACCCAGCTCAAACCAGGTTAACCGACCTAACCGGAAATTGAAATTGAAATTAGAATCGAAATTGGAAATTAAACCGGTTAACCTAAACCGGACCCGGTCAACGGTCAACGGTCAACAGACCCGGTCAACTGAACCGACCCGGTCAACCGACCCGACCCGGTCAACCGATCCGACCCGGTCAAACGACCCGACCCGGTCAACGACCCGGTCAACCGAGTTGACTCGGTCGCCGGCCGAGTTGACTCGGTGGCGGCTCCGGTGGTCGACGGCGGCGGAGCTCCGGCGTACGGCGGCGGCGCGTGGAGAACGGCGGCGGCGCGTCAGATCTGCTCGCGGATCTTCTGGCGGAGCGTGCGGGGCGTCCGGTGGTTGCTGGAGGCGTGGTCGGTCTCGTTGTCTTCGTCTCGTCGAGAGGAACGCGATGGTGGTCTCGGATTTCCCAGATTCCTCACGGATAAAAAGATATGGCCATTTTAGCTCTCGGGTTGAAAGGAAACAGATCTGAAAAATGGCTTACCGGATTTCCTTCAATGCCAAACGATGTAGAAGCCCTAGATCTACTCTCTGGATGCGGTGGCTGTGACGGGACGGGAGCAGAGCTTCGCCGAGATCTCCTTTTTCCCTTTTCTCAATGGTGGAGGCTCCTTTAAATAGGGAAATGGGGATGGGAACCCTAGGGTTTTAGAAGGCTAATGGGCTTGGGCTTTCTTTCTTCTTTTCTCAAAAAATTTAAATGGGCTGGGCCAGGGCCCTTACAGATATGACTACGAAGAAAGTCAATCATGAATCTACGAAGAAGGTCAATTATGAAATTGGTGCATGCAATAGATAAGAGTACATGTGATCTTGGATTTATTCTATTTAATCTGGTTTCTCATATGTTGGTTTTCGATTGTTCAATGGAATTCACCATTATTGGATTAACAAAACCTAATTTTGCAGGAATGGAATTGTGACTTGGTTGAAGAAGAAGGCCAGTCCAAGCATCCACAACATCACTACAAAAGAGGAGGTTGAGCGTGTTTTATCTGCTGAACCTAAAGTTGTTCTTGTTTTTCTCAACTCCTTAGAGGTATGTAACCTTTAAAATCCAAGGTGTTTTGTCTGCTCTCCTTCTTAGATTTATCAGAGTTGTAAAAGATATCCTCAACCAAAATGGTTACTCTGAGAAAACCAGAAAAAAACGGAGATGTTATTAAGAAATTGCCCCTGATATTTCGTTGGTGAAATATACCCTCGCAATATAGGTTATAATTTTCATATGAGATCCTTTTGTCTAGCGTAGTTTACTTTATGTGTCCTGAAGTTTTAGGATGCAGCTCACACAAGCGTGAATCTTTTTAATTTTCCCTTACTCATGGGTTAGAGAGTGCGGAGCTTGCGACTGCATCCATAGTATAAAGAAGTGTTTTGAGAACCCTGGAAAAACCGGAACCTGGTTTACTTAAAACAAAACCGGCGAGATGTTTATAAGATGAAATAACCAGCGTAAACCATTCCTAACCGACCACTACTGATAACTCGTCGCTTGCTAAATCCATCGATTGCTGATGTGGACAAAATGATATGTTATTGAGATATTTACTTGTAGAGTCACTTCTAAACTTATGTATTACACAATAAGTCACTTTGTTGTTATTGAACACTTTCATATATGGATAATACTCATTTGTTCTTGCTTTATCTTAACTAAACCATTTGTTGTATTTACTTTATACTCTTTTAATTTTATTTTTTACTTTAACTCTCTCATTTCACAAAAAAACATAAACTCTCAAAACTCTAATCTTTTATCACTTTATCTTTGTTTCTCTGCCTTCCATGGCCGTCGACCTGATCTATTCTCATATCTCTCTCCCTCTTCAGCGTATCTTTGTTTCGATAGCATCCCAATCCCGTGATGGTCCCTCATTCGCTTCAGATAGAGGATTTTAACCCAAAAGTTTGTTCTTTTTCTATGATTTGCTCAAATTCATTACATTTTATTTTTGATTTTTGTTTGTTTCTCTAATATAATCATATACTGATTTGTTTTGGCTCGTTTGAGTTTTGTAGGATCTGTTGTGAAATTTTTTTATTTGTTATCTTCTTTTCTGCTCACATTGCACTTGTTTATCAAACAAGTTATTATGAGAAACTTTCACCTATCCAAAATCAGAGTTCTGAAAAGTGAATCACTTTTGCACTTGTTCTGATTTCTTGTTTTGTTCGCGTGGACAACGTTAAATGGATATGCGATTTATTTATATTTATCCTATTTTAAATCTGTCCCGGTAGACAAGTTTAAATGGATATCTAAATCTATATATTACACCATAGTTCTCGTTTATTATGTTTGTGTAAACCACTTTAAATGGACATATAATTGATATATAATTATTCTATTTTAATTTCGTCCTTGTGGAAAATTTTGAATGAGCCATTTTAAATGGACATGTGATTTATATATAACTAGTATTCTGGCCCGTGCGTTGCACGGACTAATGTTTATATATTTAATATTGGTTATTATTTGATAATGAAATATATATAGAGTTGGTTTAAAAAAACGGTAGAATAATATAGTTACTATTTTTAGTTAATTCTTTTTTTGTTTAAATATACATTTACTTGGGAGAGTCTCATCTTCTTAATATAGCTTTGGTTTATGTCCGTTTTAAAAAGACATACGAACCTTCATATTCAAACCTCCAAATCATCCAAAAAGACGATTGGAATAAAGTTTGTTGTGGCTTCATTTCTTCAATTAAACATTCACATATGTAGCTTAGATGGTTAATTTCATAGCAGAGCTTCCTTAATTTTTTAAAGTTAACATGTATTAACATTATTTTTTTGAATCTAAAAAATGTATTAAAACTACTACCCTTTTTGAATTTATAAAAAATACATTTTTTATAAAAATTCCGTTCCGTTTACTCCCCGAATTTCTCTTAATTTTTTATAACTCGCTAGGCAAATATCTTTGATTCTAAATTTTTTGATAACACTATTTATTTTTTATTTTTACAATATTTGATTCTAAATTTTTTGTTCGTAATTTTAAAAGTCAATAATTTACTTTATATAAATAATCTTAATGTTTTTTATTTTTTAGAACTAAAATGTATAATTATTCGTTATGTGATTTTTTAGTAATTAAATTAATGTACACTTATATACATAGATATTATTATTTTATTTATTTCTTTAGTAACTATTAAGAAACAATTGATATTAAGTAGATATTAAAAATTGATATTAATGTATTTTTGTGAGATCCACTTCTAAAAATTTATTTTGATGATGTGGACAATCTAGATGAAAGAAATATGCTTGTTTAAAAGATTATATCCATTTATTTACAAAATTTGTGTATTTTTGTATAGTTGTTTATGATAAAATGGCTTACCCGCACCTGTGCAAACTGTTTATTCTCTCATTTTGTATTCTTTTATGCATCTATTTGAGTATGATACTCTAAATGGCGAATAAGACCCGTATTTTGGTGGCCTTTTAGAGTTCGATGCTTCTTTTAATATTATCGCATTCCCTTCTCCAATTTGACCAATAATTTTTTTTAGTGTTATTTTTGTTTTTCACCTTGTTGTGTTCTCAAAAGCTAACAATTATCTTGGCCAAATAGGTGTAGAAACGTTTGTTGTCTCAACGTATATTTAAATATTTTTTAATATTTTCCTAGTCACGTTTTCCGCTGTTGGTAATTAGGAAACTTTGTTGAAATTTTAAAATAAGTTGGAAATAAGAATATTTTTTAAATTACGATTTGGAATGCTTTCCACCAATCAAAAAGCGATTTAAAAATCAAAATATTGATGTTTAATATATATATACACACATATATATTATTTACTCATAATATAGCACTCGATTAATTTGATATAATATTTTTTTTTTAAAAATAAAGTGAAAAGTTTTGAAAATTATAAATATTTTGTTTCAAAATTATTTTATTATGTTTTTAGATGGAGACAAAGTTTAAGTTTCCATAAATATTTTATTTAATCATATTACTCTTGACTAATTTTGAAAACATTTTTCATGTTATTTTTTTTTATACTATATATTTATTTTTATATCATATAAAAACTTAGCCATAGTAAGAATAAACATGATCCACACAAAGATAAAATATCACAGAGTTTTTGTCTGGTTTATGTCGAGGAGGGATAGTTCTTGTTCGTTGAATTGCTTAATATGATTTTAAACTTTGTTTATTGATTTTATAAGGTGGTTGAGGTTTCCACTTCAAAGACTGGCAAGCACGGTCACGCTAAATGTCACTCTGTTGCCATTGATATCTTCACTTCTAAGAAGCTCGAAGATATTGTTCCTTCTTCCCACAATTGTGATGTGAGTTGGAGTTCCATCTAAACATTTTTATAAAGTCGACTCACTAATTGATCATCCTTTTTTATAATGTGAACCGTATTGACTATCAGTTGATTGATATCTCTGAAGATGGCTTTGTATGATCTCATTCTTCATTACTCTATCTAGCTTTGTTTTCCCCTTTCCCATATGCTTAAATAAATCAGAGGTTGTTTTCTCTCTTGATGATTACATCACATGTCAGTTTTTTTACTGACAATGGTAGCACTAAGGATTACATTGTCAGCCTTCTTTCTCTCACCACGTTCTCTCAATGCCAGTGTTAAGATTTCTTCTGCTCTAATGTTCAAGTGACATTGCAGTTCAAGTGACATTGCAGTGACCAATTCTGCAGAGCATTTTGGTGAAGCAGAAGAATAGAACTTCAGTTTCGGCTTCTGTTTCATTCACACGGTCTTCAAATTGGCTTCTCCGAGTATTTAATATACATAAACAATAGAAGGTGGTTAATCAAGGATAGAAACATAACATAAGCAAAATGAGTTTTCAAAACTCACTTTGTGCAGATTAGATGTCCATCACTCATAAACATAGCCTCGCAGGAGCTGGGCGTGTGTTGGTACACGTTCTTTACCTTTCTAGACTTCAGATGGAGCAACTTCCTGCAAATTTTCTAATTTGGCCAATGTCTTGACATCATGAGATATAATGAGCCTTTTACTCTGAAACTCAAAAAACCATGAACTCTTACTATGAAAACAACAAAAGGAGATTCAGTTGTATACCTGAGATAACGGACACCTGTTTCCGTAACTGTAGCTTCTCTCAATGCCTGCAGAGCTATCTTCTGGGCTGCCTCTCGCTGCTACATAGCTTCATGTGCATATCTGAATATATCTCTTTGTATCACCAAAACATTCTTAAATACATGTAAAAGACGACCACATATAGTTTGTCACTCTTAGACTGTAACCACTTAATCTAATGATATAGAGATGAAACAATATAAGGATAATTAGTTAAAACGAAGAAAGCTGTGGGTTTGGATTGAAAGTAAGAAGATGGGTTCTTTCATGAGTACAAAGAGAACATATTGGGGAATCAGGAATCTTGAAATGGGATCTAAGTTTACATAATTGATTACCAAGAGAGTTCTTTAAATGGATTTGTCCCTGAAATCTATGAATCTTGCCGGCAACCTTGCCCCTGTAAACCTGCCCCAAAAGATAGAGATGATGAATGTTTCCAACAGAAACATAAGCCTCCGCCATTTCTGACCCTATTAGATCTCCAACAACATCATGACGACTATTGTCATAAGAAAACAATCACCAAACAACACCAAAAATCATCACTTTATATAGTAATCAGGAAAACATATATAAAGTCAGAAACTTCGCAACATAGAGATAGATCACACAAAATTACGTTTTATATAATTTAAAGTCAAAAGGAACCAAATAGTTATACACATAAATCTTACGGAATCACAAGGAGCGGGAGACGGAGAAACCAATTGTGGGTCGAATTGAAAATATGGGAATTAAAGTAGATCAATAGAAGAACGTGGCTCACACAGAAAAATCTGGGAATTAAAGTAAATCCTTTTGTTGTTTTCATTGTAAGAGCTCATGGAAACTTTTTGGAATCTTAAAGATTGTAAATTTTACACAGGCAAGCTTCAATCGTGTTTTTCATTCATGAAACAAATTGTTATCGTCACCATCAAAGCGATAACTTTTATACCTTCCCGGAGTCCAAAATCGTTTTTGAGAGGTTGGCGTCGAAGCTTCTTCTGCTAGATCCGCCGGAAAATCTCTCTGGCCATCTCCCGTCGTCATAAATAAAATTACCGATGCGACATTTTTTCGAGAGAGGTTAGAGATTAGTCAAATTATTTCGTCGAAATTTATAAGAATTTGTGAAGAACTTGTACCTGAATTTAGATTATCGAAATCGATATGGAGATCGATTCTCTGAGTTGGAGATTTTTTCTCTGAGTTCAGCCCACATAATTTTTTTTTGTAAACTACCGAGCTAGATGAGATGAGGATCCGTAATATCTGCTAGTTTTTTTTTGTAAAATAAAATATGTCAAAAATTGTGGTGTCGACACATCAGATTTTGCTGATGTGTCAGAAGGATAAAGCATCAACTTTCTCTCACATGACTTGTGAATTATGACTTGTGAATTATCTAATAAAAATTATATTATTTTAATTTTGCTTTCGTAGATAACTTTGAATGGACAACGTTTTAATTTCGGCTACCTTTTCCGTTTACATGGTTTTAAAATAAGTCATAATAGGATATTGTTTACATTTGTTTTTTAGAAGGAGATTTATTTACATATTTTTTAACCTTTCATTTACATTTGTGTGGACATGTTTTAGTGGACACCGATTTTTTTATACGTATTTTCGTGCAGACGCCCTTTAGGAACATCATAGTTTTGCTATACTCCCATGGACATGTTAACGTGAACATGTATTTACATCTTGTTTTACCTTTTTGATTAAGTCTGGATGGACATGTTTCTACGTATTGCTAACAATATCATAGTTTACTAAAATTGTGGACAATATTTGGTGGACATAAGTTTTTGTCTTTTTATCCTATGTGGATATGTTTTTATTGACGGTACACTTCTTGTTTTCATCACTTAATTTGCCAATTTTAAAGATATACGGGTTTCCATAGACAACCATTTGAATAACATCATAGTTTGATCATGTTATCTTCAATAAGTCTTCATATTGTTCCTTTTTCAATCCATGTTCTAATTGCGGTTTTCATATTAACAGACACTCATCATCATTAGAGGGTATTCACTACAAACAAATAAATGTCTATTTCAAGCTGGACTTACTAACCTTCATTTATCACAGGAAGTTTTCGAATCAATGGACCAAGTTTTCAGATCAATGTATAAGGCTAATGAACAATGGGAAGTGGACATAAATTTCCATCTAATTCTATCTTTTGATTACGTCATAACAGACAATGTAAAGTGTACATATATATCCATCATGTTTTCCCATTTTGATTACGTCTGTATGGACACGTTTAAATGGACATCTAGATTCATCTATTTATCTGGTTGATTATGTCCATATGGACAAGTTTAAATAGACATCTATTTCTTTCTAGTTTATTTTGTTAACTCCTTCCTTGTGGACAAGGTTTTGCACATTTTCTGTTATTAATACGCTTTTTCATGGACATGTTTTGAAAAACACCGTAGTTTATTAGAATTTTGAAGTACCAAGCTTTTTGTAGTAGTACATAAGGTATTATGGACATTTTAAGATGGACCTATATTTACAAATGAATTTATCCGTTCGTTTACATTTGTAAGAAGATGTTTTAATGGACACCCATTTGTTACGCATTCTCGTGTACACGACTTTTAGGAACATCATTGGTTCTATACGTTTCATGGACATTATAAAGTGAACATATATTTTACAACTGGTCTTACCCATTTTCAATTATGTATGTGTTGATATGTTTCAATGGACACCAATTGTTATCTGTGAAGTTTGTGAACATTAAACAAGTTCCAAACCATACCGTATACATGGACATGTACACAAAATGACTGACGAGATCGTAATATGCGATAGTTTACCAAATGAGCCCAACAACAAACTTACAACTATGTAATCCACATGGACTTATCCATAAGCTTGTTTATCGGATAGCACAACTTAAAAAAGTGACAATATTAGTGTAAGAATCCAAATAAGAAATAATATCCGTGAAAGTTAGTGAACATACAATAAGTTGCAAACCATACCATCCACATGGATACATACACAAAATAGCTAACAGATATCGTAATAAGAGATAATTTCACCAATCGATTCCAATAAAAATTACATCTATGTCATCCACATGGACATATCCATGAACGTGTTTGTCTGATGACACTACTTAGCACAAATTGTGACAACCTTAATGTAAGAACCCAAATAAGTAAAATATTTGTGAAGTTAGTGGGAAAAAGTTCCAAACCAAACCATCCACATGAACATGTACATAAAATGAATGATGGAGATCATAAAATGCAATAGTTTACCAAATGAGTCCAACAACAAACACAGAATTATGTCATCCATGTGGACATATCCACAAACGTGTTTGGCTGATGATACTACTTACCAAAAAGTGTGACAACCTTAATGTAAGAAACCAAATACGAAAGATATACGTGAAGTTAGAGAAGAAATCAAATCACCCACATGAACATGGACAAAAAATAAATGATGGAGATCGTAAAATGCGACAGTTTACCAAAATAATGTTTATGTTCATTCGTCCAAAAATTCTTGTCCATGCTACTTTGTCTATGTCATTTAGACTAGAACTTTATAACATCCACAAGTTTTGATCAAAATCTACAAAAATATATCAAAATGGATGTCATAAAATAAAATAAAAATATTTTATAATTTATAGTACCAACTAAAATAACTGGATGTTTGACAAAAATCTAAAAATAATCAAATAAACTGTTGAAGAATAACAAGGGCTCACACTACTACATACACAAATAAAATAACGAAATTTTTCCCATTGTCTATGTATAAATCTGCATCTGATTTATTCCTCATTAAATTCCTTCGGTCGTGATTCACTTGAATCTATTTGGGTGGAATTTTAAAATTGATGGCCTAGATGAGTGATAGCTTTATAAAATTAATGACCATGATTAAAACCTCACATATACAGTCCACAAATTCATTAATTAATTAATAACATGATTATTTTACATTTTAACAAAACTAGCTTTCCATTTTCGGTTGCCTACCAACTGAACTAAATTAGTTTTAAAGAGTTTTTTTACCATTTAAAAAATTAAAAAATGTAAAACATTTTTCCTAAACTCAAAGTGCCTAATCTATTACTTTGTAAATTCAAAGTGACTAATAATGTAAATCACTTTATGTTTTTATTGGATGTTTGAGTTTTTTCATTAATTGAATTGTCATCTTCAAATTAAAGAAAATTGAGGTTTCAAGATCAAGAAATGCATTGTTTCAATTATTGTATAGATTTACGTGCTCTTTTTATTTTTATCTATTGCTTTCTTAAACATTGTCACAAGCCCATGTTTGTAACCTTATACTTGATGGGCCTTATGCATTTAATACTCGGCCCAAGAACAAGAAGATCAACTCGTTATCGATGATGATGATCTAAAGAGCAAAGTGACCAGAGTTACGAGTCTCGTTCCACATTTTATATGAACTCGTTATCATGCTTGTAGTTATTTTGAATGTACAAGGTTGTTCCGCCATTCCGGTCCCTAGTTATCGGCTAGGAGCAAGACTTTTCTTTAGGAAGAAAGAGGTGGGAGACAATGGATGATATAAAAATTAGGTGTGAAGTAAGGTTGACCAACAATTTAGATAATTAGGAAAGAGAAACAAAAAAAATCCAAAAAAGCCAATGTTTTTTTGAAATATTTACAAAACTGCCATTATGGCATAAAATGATTTACGATGAATACTATCCATACAATAGGTTCGAATGTTGTTCATCCAACAATGTTATTTGGTTAACTCGTTTCTGTTATTTCGGTTTATCATACAATCATGTTAGCTAAACAATCACTTGCTTAAATTATATTATTCTTTACCAGGCAATCATGTTAGCTAAACCCTAAAACCAAACCCTAAACCCTAAACCCTAACCATAACCCTAACCTTATACCCAAACCTTAATCCCTAAACCCTAAACCCAAAAACTAAACTATAATCCCTAAACCCTAAACTCTAAACCCCAAAAATAAACCTTAAACCGTAAACCCTAATCCCTAAATTTAAACCCTAAACCCAAAAACTTAACCCTAAACCACAAACCCTAAACCCTACAACATAAACCCCAAACCCTAAACCCCATATTAACACAAGTATCATTCACTTGTTAACAGGGTAACTTAGTTAACACTATTATCATTACCTTGTTAACATGGGAACTCAAAGTTAACTTGTTAACTTTGTGTTAACGCGGTTAAATTGTTAACATCATTACCTTGTTAACATGGTAACTTAATGTTAACTTGTTAACTTTGTGTTAACGCAGTTAAATTGTTAACATCATTACCTCTTCTTCTTCTTCTTCTTCTTCTTCTTCTCTCTCCTCCTTTCTTCTCTATCCTCCTTAATTCTCTCTCCTCTCCGCCTCTCTATCTCTCTCCCCGCACTTCTTCTTCTTCTTCTTCTTCTTCTTCCTCTTTGCCTCTCTCTCTCTCTCTCTCCCCGCACTTCTTCTTCTTCTTCTTCTTCTCACAGATCTTTCGCTGGAACACATTTAAGAAAGAGAAAAAGTGATTTTGTAATTGTGATGAAAAGGTAAGGATATAATAGATTTTTTTATAGGTGAATAGTGTAGGTGAATAGTGTACCATGTGAGAGATTTAATTTTACAATTATCGGTTGCTATGGATTCATATTTTCCGTTTCTTTATCTACTAGCTACAATGATTTTAATATATTGCATAGCTTGTAATAGCAAGGAGCCAAGGACCATAACATAGCGGTAGGAATTGACAGTCATATATTGATGTACGGATTGGTTTTACTGGCTAAAATATTTAAACTTATTTTATAACTAAAAATGTTATTCAATTAGCTTATAATGTAAGATACGAAGAATACAGTTCGCCCTAAACTAAATTTTATGCTCTCTACCTGCCCTCACCCGCAAAAACTTCTTCTTTGATTTGGTGGTGCTATAGTCCGGCGGTAGGCTTTTGCCGTCCAACAAGGCTTAGCCTCTTCCTTTCCTTTTTGATTTTTCTTTTGCTTTCCACGGCATGTTGCCTCCGCCTTATTATGTTGTTAATCTATTGGCGGTCTTTGGTGATTCCATTCAGTCTGTCTCTGATGGCCTTTAACGGTGGTTTTCACGTGGTGCAGATCGTCTCGTCCTTACTCTATGTATGTTGGTTTTAGATCCGTTAAGATATGTTTTCTTTTCGGTCTTTTGTCGCAGAGTTCGATCTGGGATTGTGTTACCATCGCGGATTCTACTCTGGTGGTGGTTCGGTTTAGGTGGGTGGTTGGCGGTTGTGGTTAATGTATTTTCCCTCCTGGTCGGTTTCTACTTGGGGGTGTTGCGGTGTTTGTCTGCGATGTGGGTTTCTTGCTTTTGGCGGTGTTCGGCTTTGTCAGTGATTTCTGTTCAATACAAGAAAACAGGTTTTTTGCGACTAAAAGTTGCGACTGAATTTACAGTCGCTAAATTTTGCGACTATCTACCGACTAAGTTGCGACTGATTTTGCGACTAATAGGGAAAGGTCTCTCTTTAGTCGCTAAATTGCGACCACAACTTAGACGTCGCTATATAGTCACTATTTAGCGACTATATAGCGACTAAATTTGGCGGGTCGCTATACCGTTTCTCTTTTAGTCGCAAAAGACGGTATAAAACCACATTTTTATTGTGCCGAGCCTGTTGTAACTAATTTGTAACTAATTTTTGCGAAGCAGTCGCAAAATAGTCGCAAATTTGTCGCAAAAATTTCTATATATACAAACATCGGCTCCACTTCTCCTCAGCCACACAAACAACAAAGATAGACGAAAATGTTGAGACAAAATCCTAAATCTACTGTTTCCAAATATTAACCTAAAACCCTATACCCTAAACCCTAAACAAACCCTAAAACTCTAAATTATAAAAAAATCCAATAACTAAAACTCTAATTACTATGTAATATATAAAATTAAGTACAACACTTAAAACCTTAAACATTAACTTTCAAACTCTATACCCTAAACCCTAAATAAACCCTAAAAATCTAAATTATAAACAAAATCTAATAAATAAAACCCCAATTACAATATAACATATAAAATTAAATACAACACTTAAAACCTTAAACATTACCCTTCAAACTCTATACCCTAAACCCTAAATAAACCCTACGAATCTAAATTATAAACAAAATCTAATAAATAAAACCCCAAATACTATATAACATATAAAATTAAATACAACACTTAAAACACTACAACAAATACGTACATTGTCAGCGCGAAAATTATGCTATCGTATGTCATACATAGCGTTTTCATAAATGCTATGTCATCCGCAGCTATGGTAGGTACCACCCATTCAATAGCGTTTTTGACATGCTATCATAACTTCGTTCTATTATAGCACTGTTTTACTATATTTTTTATAACACATGTTTAGTGCTATTTTATTTAATGTTGTAGCATATTTTTATCGCTATATAAATATATTTAATTAGAATATATATATATATATATAATTTTTTTTTTGAATTTTGTTTTGCAAAATATTTATAATTTGATTTACATAATTTTTATATCTCAAAAACAATCAACATAGATAACAATAATACTACATTAATCAAAAACATGTCTTACATAGTTAAAGGAAATATTACATAGTTAAAGGAAACATGAGAACCCATAGAGATAGATATAGAGAGACACCGTTTATCATCGAGATGGTCAAGATGTAACGCTCTAAAGAGCCTTGTCATTCCACATGGTAACTCAAACTCCAACAACTTCACAGCTGTTCTTTTCTTCTTCTCTGACCATTGATGCATGCCTATTCTTCTTCTTCGTGGTCTATGGTTTGTGTGGTCTGTGTGGTCTGGTTTGCTTCAAACTCTACATATGTACTTAGGTTACCTAAATCAGCAGCAACATAAAAATAAGTTAGCATCGGCAACATACAACAAAGAACCTCAATACTGAAATGCAAGGGAAATTCATCTACTATATTTATTCATGTGAACTCATGAGACAAGATTGTTAGTACTTCAAGACTATAAGATCAAGAGTACTAAAAAGTAAGATTCTTAACAGTTCCATCATTCTCTCGCTTGATTCTTAACTAAGATGCTGCTGCAATAGTTGGTGCCTGCAAACACATTTGATTCTATATACAGGAAACTCACAATACACATATATTTTGCATGTCTTCGATGAATCACAGAAAATGGGAAAGAGTAATGTACCTTTCCAATAATGCGGGCAATTTGTTTATCTCAAACTGGAATCATAAATCTCATGTCCCATCGGGTGTGCATTGTGAGGCATATACTGTGTTATATCCTGCAAGAAAATTAATAAGTAACTCGAATTAGATATGTGAATATTCCCTAAGAAAAAGCATATCAACATTATGTTACATATTTTTTCAACAGCAACTGCAATAGAGCACAACTCTCAGCACGATATTTATACAAGGCCTTGAGAATAATTAATGAACCATATAATCTAGAGCATATTTGTTCTAAAGTCCTGTTTTTGTCTTGCCAATACATTTCATACTAAGAACTAAAGACTCACTAATGCTCCTTATGGCACAGCTGAATGTTGAGAAACATCAAACTCCTTATGGCACAGCTTACTGTAGATCTCTTTTTCAGTTTTCCAGCTCCTATCTCATCACGGATAAGCTGCAGAACTCATGTTTAACAATGGAGTAGAGAATGAAACTAACTTCTAACTCATTCTTTGGAGTAAAAAAACAGTCACCTGTCTAACATTATGGATGATGTTTCTGGCTCAAGTGTCCAGCATCTGAGCTTTCTTTAGGTCTTCTTCTTTTTACTCCATTGTGCTGAAAATTTCGTTATAACAAGTATCAAGAGTTTTCATACAGACATTTCATCGAATACTTTGTGGACAACAGAGCAAAAATTACTGAAGGACCCAAAACAAACGAAGCCTTACTAGAGAGGAAGCGAGAGAGAGATCCCAGAAACAACTAATGCTTGTAAACATGAGAAGAAGAGCAATTGAACCTGTGAGAGACGGTAGAAATAGATCTGGAAGAACAAAAACAACAAATAAATTAGAACCATCAAATTTTTCATTCAAATTGGGGATATTTCCTTCCTCAACGAACCAATTTTATATACCTAGGAAACAAATCGATCTTAAAACTTGGAAAGAGAAACCTAACAAAATCATGAGATATGAAAGAGAGAGTGAGATATAGAGATGGCGGTGGAGAAGAGCATCGGAGGAAGACAGATAAGCTACGAAAGAGGTATGTTCAAAGAGGATTTTTCGGCGAAGTGGGAGATAATGGAGGCGAGAGTGGAGAAGAGCAACGAACGAAGTCGGAGGTGACAGTGGAGAAGAGAGAGACGAAGGGAGGGATTAGGATGGAAGGTGACAGTGGATGATGATAGAAATATTCTCTCTGTGTTCGAAGGGAGGGATTAGAGATGAAGGGATGGATTAGGGTTTGAGGAAAATAATTGACCAAGGGAAAGAAATATTTGTTTTTTTTTCCTCATAATAGTTTATCTAATTTTTTCTTAAGTGTTGGCTCCAAACTGAATTTCGTTCCCTCTTAGTGAAAAATATGGCTCCAAAACTCAATTTTCATTCCCGCTTAGTAAAATTATTTCTTAGCGTTTATTAAATGCTATTATATAATAACCAAAATTACAAACTCATCTTCGATAGCAGTTCAGTGAAACGTGCTATTACATTGTGCTATCAATGTAAACTTTTTTTGTAGTGAAACCTTAAACATTACCCTTTAAACTCTATACCCTAAACCCTAAAGAAACCCTAAAACTCTAAATTATAAACAAAATCTAATAAATTAAACCCCAATTACTATATACCATATAAAATTAAGTACAACACTTAAAACCTTAAACATTACCCTTCAAACCCTATACCCTAAACCCTAAACAAACCTTAAAACCCTAAATTATAAACAAAAATTTAATAAATAAAACTCCAATTACTATATAATATATAAAATTAAGCACAACACTCCTTAAACATTACCCTTCAAACTCTATACCCTAAACCCTAAATAAACCCTACAAATCTAAATTATAAACAAAATCTAATAAATAAAACCCCAAATACTATATAACATATAAAATTAAGTACAACATTTAAGACCTTAAACATTACCCTCAAACCCTATACCCTAAACCCTAAACAAACCCTAAAACTCTAAATTATAAACAAAAATTTAATAACTAAAACCCCAATTACTATATAATATATAAAATTAAGTACAACACTTAAAACCTTCAAGTCACTACAACATGAGAAATGATCTATTTAGACTTAGGTTAAGGATATATGGTTTATGGTTTAGGATTACCCTAAACCCTAAACCTTATTTCATATTACTTTATTTTAGACCCTAAACCTTAAGAAAAAAATCTAGCCATAATGAATAAAATCTATATCCAAAACTCCAAACCCTAAATTATAAACTTCAAACCTTAAATTATTGGTTCGCTACAAGAAAACATGCATTTAAGGACTTTTGACGATGACGATGAAGATGAAGATGATGAAGAACCGTACTAATGTGCGTAAACGACTACATTAATGCATGATCAAATAATTTAATTGTCTTTTGAATTTTCTCTTTAATTTTATTAGATTGGAATAATTTATAATTTCAAAACTTCTTAAAATGACATAAACTTTGATTTTTTTTCCACCAAAATAAACTATTGTTCTTATTTTCTCGAACAATCTATTTAAATTTTTTTTATTCGAGTTATCTCAACAAAAACTATAAATTTTTATTTGAAAAAGACACTATTTAGCAACTAAAAAAAAACTAAAAATCAATTACAATTTGCTAGCCAATCTATTACAAAACCTCCAAACCCATTTTAGTTTTTTTTTCCACTAGAAGATTTCCATTATATTAATCAAAGCGGATACATTTTTGGGATATGTTTTTGGAACACAAACTAAACAAGACGGAAGCCGGTTATCAAAGAACGATACCGGAGGCAAAATCCCACAAATGGGAGACATGAAAAAACACCTTAAAACCGAAAAACATAACACGCTAGACAATATCGATTAACCCCAAGAACCAAGTGACGGAGATCAGACCAATGGCTAGCAGACGAGGCAACGAAGAGGTAGTGA
This sequence comes from Orychophragmus violaceus, assembly GCA_030180135.1. Lineage (NCBI taxonomy): Eukaryota > Viridiplantae > Streptophyta > Magnoliopsida > Brassicales > Brassicaceae > Orychophragmus > Orychophragmus violaceus. The sequence goes on from CM058235.1 coordinate 83,937,507, forward strand.
GCACCAAACAACGAGAGAGAGAAGGAGCGTAACACCTGAAGCCGATAATTATTGTGGAAGGTCCTCCGACACTCATTATATTGCTCCACCAAAAGGAGCCACGAGCAAGCCATATGCAGACCGAACCAAAGAAGACGAAGGACCAAACTGTTTACCATTCGCCAGCGAACGACTAGATGCAAAGAAGGCCGAAAGCCCAATTCCTTAAAGTTGGGCCGGAGAACCCTTGCCGAAGATAGAAGATCAAATGCAGAAGATAAGGAGGAGAACCGCATGATCTATACCGATGCAACCAACAACAAGGAAAAACACACTCTCATTTGTCAAGCAACACACCACCGAAGCCTACTAAAACTACTAACACGGACCAAGAGCAGACAAAAATAACCTGCCAAAATAACCAAGCCAGCTATCCAGCATAAACCCATCCGCATAACTGAAGCTCTAACCATGAGTCTGACCTAGCCAACCCACACCTGGAGCCAACCAATACCGTCTAGCCAAACCAGCATAAAACAACAGACCAACCTAAAATTAAACCAAAACGACCCAAAGAAAACCGGCCAAACCAAATGCTAGACCTACCAGACCAAAACTGAAGCTTCAAGAGACAGATCGGGAAACATTGGGTCTCGACAAAACCTCAGATCTGGCAGAGCTAACGCGAGACACCATCACGACGGAAGCTCACCAACTGAAAGCCTGAGAGAGGGATCCAGAGTCTCCGGAGAAAAGAAACCGCACGGTTGGAGAAGGGCCACGCCGATCGAGAAGCAGGGGAGATCCGACGGCACCACCAACACCAAGAAGACGCAGAAACCAGAGCCCACCTGCACTCCAGAAGCCACCACCGACGAAGAGCCACCACCTAGCCAGACCAGTCAATCAGAGCACCACCGAGAGGATAACAACAACCACGAGCCGCCGGGAGTCAAAGGATCGAGCAAAAATAAAGGACACAGGGCCTCACCCGGCGGTCGGCGCGAAGGGCCACCGCCGCCGGAGAAGAGACGAATCAACAACGGCGGCTAAGGATTCTTCTCGAAGACTGGACCAGAGAGAAAAGGTGTTTAGGGCGAACTGCGTATCAGCTACAAACTGACCCATTTTAGTTTAGCGGGATATTTTGGCCAAATTTTGTTTAATCGAGAAACTTCCCTCTCAGATTTTTCCCAAATTCTAAGTGTGAAAAACCCTAAAATTTAGTACCCGGTTCCTATCTCTTCACAATCTTCGTCTTCTTCTCCCTTCCCATTTTCTTCGAGACTCTTCTCCATAGATTCTTTGTTCATAACTCTTCTTCTCCCTAGATCACTCTTCTTCCTCGTCCAATGCCGTCTTCTTCTTCATTCTTTTGCTTCTCAATAGGGTTTTGTTTTCTTCTGTATTTGTCTCTAATGATTTTAGAATCTTGATTTAACTTCGATTTCGTAGTGTAAATCTTTGGCTCTATGTCGATTTACTATGTTCATTCGTTTCAAATATGGAAATTTCAAGCTCTGCTGCTTCCGATTTGTATATTCAAGCTCTTGTCTCAGATCTCGACGATCGCAGCGAAAATCTCTTAGCTCGCTTACCTCTGGACGAAACCTACGCCAAGGGTCGTCCTAGGTTTCGTCTCAGATCTCGACGATGGCAAAGAAGTTGAGAGATTTCCATCTTCTACGCCAAGGGTCGCATCTGTCGGAGATCGCTTCCAAAGGAAGAGCTCAGCGCCGGGAAATCTCCATCTACCGCCGCCGTTAATGATGTTTCTGGTAAAAACCCTAGAAACTCGTTCCTCTGGGAATGCTTTCATTATCCCAACCTCTGGGAATGCTTTCATTAATGACTTCCAAAACCTTTTTTGAATCTGAAGTTTTGTGTATTATCTGTTAGATGAATCTCAAAGACGCAATGATTATACTGTTTTAGAAGAACGAGACCACAATACGATACAATGTTGAACCAAATGGTTGGGAGAATAAGGGCTAAACCCGGAGGCAAAGCTGAGATGGGAGAGGTTAGTAGTGTTTACTGTTATCTACTTTTTTACAAATCGATCTTATAAGGGCAAGTATGTGCATAAGGAAGAAGGAAACAAATTGTATCCCATTTTCTACTGCTGATTATAGTTGGTGGTATTACTCTCTGGCTCAGCTCCGTTTTGGGGAGGTAAGATTGAAACTTTGATCACAAATTTTTATGCCTTTAGAGGTGTTTCATGTGTGTTATCAATTTTAGCAGAAACGGCAGAAGAAATCTTCAATGAGGTTCTGGAAGGTGAGCTTTATTTTTCCTCAGATCCTTGGCCACGAGCCTCTGAAAACACAAAAAGATTATATCAGAAAGATGCTCGAACGAAACCGCAAACAATAGCACTCATTGCTCAACAAGTCTTGTGTAAGTGTATTGAATCGTTAAGATCCATATAGTTTAATCATATATGGAACTCAATCTTGGTTTATTTTTATCTTTTCTTAGGCCATCCATGGATAAGGGACGAAGGAAATGCACCTGATACACCGCTAGACACAAGAAATTTCATTGAAGTATAAATTTTTGAATACTTCTTTTTTTCTTTCTTGGTCAGATCCCGAATCTGCTGGAGATGTCTTAGATTTGAGCACAAGGATGCAGATAGCTTCAGGAGCAGCTGAAGGGTTAGTGTATCTTCACAATGTAGCACAACCTCCTGTGGTTTACAGAGATTTGAAAACTGCAAACATATTGCTAGGTTATAGCTACAAACCGAAGCTCTATGATTTTGGGCTTGCTAAGTTTGGTCCGACTGATTGACGCTGAAGTCTGATATTTGATATTTAGCTTTGGAGTTGTGTTGTTGGAGCTTATCACTGGATGCAAACCTATGGGGGACTCAACCATTGGTCCACAACGTTTGCTTGTGAAACGGGTAATGCTCTGCATCTGATTTTGCTTAGTTTACGTCTTTCAGAGATGTTTTTATGATAACCCTTTGTTGGTTTTTGACAGGTATTGCCATTGCTCATAGGTAAAAACATAAAAAAGATTGCAGATCCTAGGTTATCAATACAAGACCATCCTTACATGAAAAAAGCTGTGAAAAGAGCTGTTGAATTGGCGTAAACATGTATGAGAGAAGAAGCAAACTCTAGGCTAAAGATCAGCGAAGTAGTGTACGGTCTAGATGTCTTAGTTGAGTACATAAAGAGAAAACAGTGGAAGAGAGGATTGGAGATGGAGGAGGAGAAGGTTCGAAGAAGGAAGTTACAGTGCCAGTGAACTCACCTACGGAGACGACGGGGGTGTTGAGTGCTAATGAAATAGAAGTAAAAGAAGAATTGTATGAATCCACTAGTTGTATGAATTGTAAACATAATATGTTTAATATAAATTTTGTTTAGTTAATTTTGTTTGTTGATTAGCATATAATTAGTATATTAATTAATATTTAATTATTATCTAATTAATATATATCAAAATTAATATTAATTCTTTTTTTATTATTATTAGTTGCTAATCAGTCGCTAAAATAACTACATATCAGTCGAAAACTAGTCGCTACTGTGCCGCTATTTTTAGCGACTCAATAGTGACTAATTTTAACAAAATATATATAGTCGCTAAATAGTCGCAATTTAGCGACTAATATAGCGACTAATAAAATTAACGACCACAGATTAGCGACTGTTTTCTTGTAGTGGTTCTCAGTCAACTCCAGCTAGGACTTAGTTGACAGGTTAAGTGTGACTTCCTCTGAGTTGGTGCGCGGGTTTATTTGGCGGTGTGAGTAGAAGCGCTTAATTGTGCCTTTATTTTCTTTGGAGGACCAGTATTGTTTTGTCCGGTTTTCTCTACCCATGGTGGTTTGATTGATTGTAGTCCTCTTCGTCCCTATTACGGCGTTTTCGGCTTTTTTGGAGGGGTTGGTAACAATTATCCGTTTGGTCCTTACCTCTCTCGTATTTCCTTGTTACGGGTTCTCTGGTGGCTTTGTCTACTGTATAATCCTTACCTTTTTTTCTGGAATATCGATGATACTCTTTTAAATTATGTAATGCGTGGTCTTAGTCATAGTGTCGGACGTTGGGTGTTCTTCGTCTAGTTTTCTCTTTAGTTCGTAGTTTCTTTGAAACTCACCCTCTTGTGAAACTCTTAGATTAATCAAATAATTAAGTATTATCATTTAGTCGTTCATTTATTATTTTTTGTATGGTTAACCCCTTGCGTAGATGCAAAGTTCTTGGTTTAGAATTGTTAGGGTTAAGATTATGTGTTAAGGAATTAGATTCACAATTGGTTTTATCTTGTCGCTGGCCGTTGTATTTGGGTTTGAATTTTTCGGGTTGTTACCTTGGTTTTTGCTGGTTTTGGTGGATTTCTTTTGGTTACGTCTTGTGTCGCATTCTTCTACTCTGTTCCACTTTCATTTTTTTCTATAGTTTTATTGATGTTCTCGTTTCAAATGTGTTTACTTCAGAAGAATTGTTTCCTACCGACTTCAGCTTCCCTCAAAATGTTAGGGCACCAGTCCCCATTTTCTTTCGGAATTTGTTGTTTTCAATCCTTCTGCTATCATGTTGATAGTCTAAATTAGTATTTCCTCTTTTTATATGGTTGTTGCCTTTGGATCTCAACCTCTTTTAATAAAAAGGTAGACGAAAAAGCCTATAATGTAAGATACCAACTACTGAGTCGATGCCCTAGTTTGACTATGCTTAATATATAGAAAATGTTAGAATTAGAGCTTTTTGAGATGATTTAAATTAAAGCTTTTATTGGTGAAGCGCTTAGTAAAAGGGTGAAAGATAGTTTCCCTGTAACACTTTTCTTGGGGAAATGAGATCCTTCTCAAACCTTTTGACATGGCTCTCCCAGTTTGTATGATGTCATGTTTCGACTTTTAAAACATAAATGCCAAAATATTACTAGCTCTATGTCTGAGTATTGGTGTAACGCGTGTGATAAGAAACAGAAGATTCATTATATGTCATGGAAATCTATGTGTCAATAAAAAAACTAATCGAGGTTTAGTGTGTAAAGATATTGCAGATTTTAATCAAGCTTTTCTAGCGAAACAAGCTTGGAGATTATTAAATGATCTTGAATCGCTACTCTCGCATGTTTTCAAAGGTTTTTATTTCTCCGAAAAATAACTCTCTTGACTGTGGGATAAGATATCGATCTTCTTATGCTTGGTGGAGCATCATATTTGGCAGGGAGCTTCTAAGTAAGGGCTTAATAAAATCGATTGGTAATGGAGCTGCATTAATATACCCTGAGATGAAATAGCGTGAAGCAAGTTTGCATAATCTTTCTCCTACAACTGATGTGAATGGTATATTGAAAGTTTCCATTAGGAAATGTTGTGGACCGGCATATTTGGTCTTACTTAAAGCATGGATATTACTCCCTCTGTTTCTCAATATAGGAGGTTTTGAGTAAAAGCACGCATCTTAAGAAATTTATTGGGTTTTACAAAAGATGTTTTAATAGTTAATTTAAAATAAATTCAACCAATCATAAAAGAAACCGTATAATATTATTGGCTATAAGACAATAAATACTCTTAAAGTTTACATTGAAAAATGAAAACCTCTTATATTTTGAAACAAACATAAATCTCTAAAACCTCCTATATTGAGAAACGGAGGGAGTATATAGTTAAAAGAGGTTACCGGCTCATCGCTTTTTCTCAAAATCGACCAACATCAAAAAACAAATTACTTTGAAAAAAAAAAGGATTTGGAAGATAAAAACAACTCCTAAGATATGTTTCTTCTTATGGAGAGTGATTTCCAGTGCTTTATTAGTGTCATACAGACTTAGATCCAGAGGTATAACATTTATAATACATGTACGTTATATTAACTGTCCCCTGAAACCATTTGTCATGTGCTATTCCATTGTGGCTATGCTCAACATATGATAGCTTTAGCTAATATAAAACCACCAGTAAGTGGTTTCTCGGCATCAATAGAGAAGAATAGCACACATCCATAAGTCCAAAATTTTTTACTCAATCCATATGATTTATTCGGTCCAAAAACTGAAGTCCGTTAAGGAGTCAACGACACAAGAAGAAGTTTGACCATTTTTACTATAAATAGAACATTTACTATTCATAATTGTATTTCCCTAAACTACGAGCTATATTTATAAAGCGACGAGTCTTAGTAGTTTTTAGGAAGCTCGTCAATTGAAGACCTCTCTCTTTGTCCATAATGTTCATTCATCGATCGGCCACAACCTAATTAATAATACAGAGAATCTCCGACCCCACATCTTCTCCTTTCTCACTCGGTTTACTTTGTTTTGTTTGGACTATTTTGACTCCAACTCTGACGACCTTAGACTTAGTCGAAATCTCATACAACATTTGGCGCCGTCTGTAGGGAAAAGAGACTTTCTCTTCACTCTATACGAGGTTGATAATGACTGGACCATCCTTGATCAACGACAATTCCGATTCTTCAAAACAAAAAAACCTGAGCTTGTCACTTCCGAGCCCGTCAGTGTCGAGCTTGATCACCAAGCCAACGACAACGCTAGAACTGAACTCCCTAGTCCCGCTGGTCGGTGACCTAGATTATCAGAACATGATAGCTGACACAAATGAAGATTATAGGCATGCAAACCAAGTTCCGGACACCCAGCCTAATGACCAAGACGTCTCCTCTCTCATTAAGGTCTTAATGACGCATGTCGACGAGCTGACCCGAGGTAGCAACATTCGTTTTGACCAACTCGCAACTGTTCAGACCGTATGCCGAGAGCAGATCAACGACATCCAGTCGTCCGGGCAACGAGCATCACAAATAATGGTGTACTTTACCCCCGACTCTAATAGGCTCTGGTCGACATATTGTGAGAGTCGAAACTTGCACTGTCGATTTTTGTAGAGCAAACGTTTTAGGGAACCAAAGAATCTAAAGTAAACGATACAAAAAGAGACATGGAGGATATTTTATTGATTTTTTTGGTCAGAAAATAAAGTACAAAGCGTAAGAGCTCAAGAAAAATCTAAGTCTAGTTGCTAGCGTTTTTCGATTTGGGTTGATCAAAGGAATTCCTTCGTCTTATATAGTGGCGGCGAGTCGGTGTCGAGGATATTCGCCTGCAAGATTTCCTGAAATCTTCATGTTATGGCATATTCCATTTCCGTTGGGATTTACTTTTCTGCTCGAATTTTCCTCTTCTTTGTTGGAATTATCTCCTCTTTTCTTCTTCGATTTTATCTTTCTATTTCTTTGATTATCCTTCCGCAGTTTAGCTTTATCTACCAAATGGGCCGAAAGGGACGATCCGAGTACGTTTGAGTGCAAGTCTTCTTACTCCGGCCCAAAGTCTACGAAATATGAGTTGTGGGTTTGACCCAAGTTAGTAGTTTGTATAACTTATTCGATGGTTCCATTAACGGCTAGTAATGTATAAGCCATTGTTACGAAGATGGGTTGAGACTAGTTGCGTATTTGGAGGAAGATGTCAGCGAGTGTCCGAGCAGTTAGTCTAAGCAAAGTATCCGTTTGGAAGATTCTAGAAATACGTTATGCTTGGAACTTTCGAAGAGTGCGTCATGCTCGGAAATTCCGAGCAGTGCATCATGCTCGAAAATTCCAAGCAGTGCATTCTGCTCGGATTTTTCGAGTAGTGTATCCTGCTCGGATTTCCGAGCAGAGTGTCCTGCTCGGAAGTTTCGAGCAGGCGGTCCTGCTGGACTGTCCGAGCAGGTTGTTCTGCTAGAATCGTTCGAGCAGGTTGTCTGAGCGTCAGCGCTTGTCCATGGATTTTGTCGAGTGATATGCTTATCGGAGTGACCCATCCGAGCAGTTTTGATTGCTGGGGAGTTCGGCCAAGTGGTTTCGTACGTTTCATACGAAACGTTATTCATACGACATATTATTCATACGAAGTGTTGTTAATGCGGAAAATGGCTATTTCTGATTGTTTAAACCATTTTCGACTATTGATTTCGTCAAGAGGGATTTTGGCCTCAGCAGTTAGCCCCCAGCTCGTCATACTCAAGTACGATGATGGTGAATTTTAGACAGTCGAGGCGATAACAATTGTTTGAAAGTTTTAGTCTAGCCGTATCGCTCTTCAATGACTATTTAGTTGCAATGGAAGCTTGTCTGAATGTCTTCGTTGTAGATCATGGAGGGTCAGAACGCCAAGCAAGATCGGTGGCGGAAGTGATGAGCAAGATATGTTGACAGGAGATGAAAATGTTATGACTTAGATTCGTCATGATATCCAAAAAGGATGTATCCAGCTGGTTATCACGCGTGTAGAAGCTTTCTCACTGAGCAGAAAATATGTCGGTCATCCAAGCGGAACATACACGCTGAGCGAGGCGTATGTCACAAATATCAGTTTGCTGGATGATCGTGCACTCTGCTCAGCGTTTATATCCGATCGGATGAATTAGTGTCGAACTGGCTTATAAGCGTTCTCGACAAGCAAACATGCCGATGCATACCGTGCATATTGAACATTTAAAGTTAGATTTTTGCGTTTTGTACAAAAGCCTAATTGCCTAGCTGCGACGGAATGATCGTCTTAGCATTAGGAGTTTGTTTTTCCGAGAGAAAATATCCCATGGAAAATTATCGAGCATTTCTTGCGATGTCAGCGAATCGTTTTAGCCGTGAGGATGTTTTAATATTTTTTTTGATGAAGTTCTAGTTCTGTTGAGCTGTAAGAAGCTGTTTAGGTAAGGTTATCGTCTTCTTTGAGCCATTTGGCTTTGAGAAGCTGTTAGGCGTTTTTTCTGACAAGTTGATGAGCGCGAGATGAACACTTTGATGCAGATATGCATAGATATTTATGACTGAGTTTCAGAAGTCGTGCGAGGTGTGGTGCTCGGCCTTTTCCACGTAAGAAAAGGAATGGTTGCGAGACTTATATATGCTCGACTTATCTGTCGTAAATCACTGAATTCATTTGGAGTAGGTTTTCATAGACTAGATGTTAAGCTAGTTTCCTCTCGGAGAGTGGTCAAGCTAGTTTCTCCTTGCAAAGGTGTTCTTGTTTTCGAGCTGTTCATGCGAAATTTTGTTGAGAAGTTTTCGCCGGAAGTTGTCGAAATGGTTTTTGATGCTCTGTGGAGACTGATTGGTCGCCGAGCGTGTTTAATCTGGGAATAAACCGAGCAGACCATCAGAGTAGTATGTCCGAGTAGTGTGTCCGAGCCGATCAGCACGCGGACGCCGAGTAGGATGATTACGCGTTTCGCCGAGCAGATGTTGCCAAGCCAAGCGGGCAATTTTTCCAATTAGACCATCACTTCATAGTGCCGATAAGAATGGACTGATCGAACACGCCGAGCAGCATGAACTGATCAGAAATACCGAGCAGAGACGTTGCTGAGTAGAATGTTTCTTAGCAGACCAGTTTATCGAGCAAGATGTACGCAGAAGTGAAGAGCGGGTTTTCTCAGGTCCTCCGAGCATCCAAGCAGCTGAGTAGCTTGGATCTTTCGGGCAAAGCTCACACAGAGAGTTGCCGAAAAGATGGTCCAAGCAATTTCATATGTTTTTTTAACTTTTCTTCGGAACGGTTGGTCGTTCTAGCGTATGACATGGATGCTTCATTGCTTCAAATGAAATGTTTTTTTTTTAAGTTTTAAGACTCGTCCTCAGATGTTTGGAAATCCATTGTTGGTCTTTCGTCGTTGCTTCCGAATTTGAGCGAGCAAAATAGTCGAGAAAGTGAGTTGAATTGTGAACCGGTCGTGTTTACGAATGTGATGGGTTTGAGAGTCCGAGCATGTCTGCTCTATGTTTTCTGAGCATGTTTGTTCGAAGTTTTCTAAGCATGTCTATTTAGAATTTTCAGGCATGTCTGCTAGGATTTTCGAGCTTGTCTGCTCAGAATTTTTGAGCAAGTCTGTTCGGATTTTTGAGCAGGATTTAGTTTCGGGTTAGTTTGTCGAGACAGCTAGAAAGATCTGTACTTCCGAGATGCCGACTAGTCGTGTTGACGTTAAGTCAATTAATGCGGAAACATCGAACAAATTTTGAGCAAGTCTGTTCGGATTTTTGAGCAGGATTTAGTTTTGGGTTAGTTTGTCGAGACAGCTAGAAAGATATGTACTTCCGAGATGCCGACTAGTCGTGTTGACGTTAAGTCGATTAATGCCGAAACATCGAACAAATTTTGTTGGGAGAAAATATCACTTATCGGCTCCGTATAGACTGTTTGGGTTGTTTCCATATTGACCGAGGATTTTCCGAATAGCTTCGCATAGTTCCCGGAGGGAGGCGTGATTTCGTCTTTGCTTTCGATTCTTGGTGGTTCGCGAGCGTTGCGCTCAGAAGTGTATTGGGTTGTCTTCCGAGTTTGAAGGTTAGCGAGATATACTCATCTTATAGACTTATTTTGACAGTGATGCTTAAAATCGGTGTGCTTAGGAGCGTTTTCCGTTTTCGGTGTTGAGTTTTGAGTCTAAAAGTTGGCAAGATATACTCGTCTTACGTACCTATTTTGGCAGTGATGCTTAAAATTGGCGTGCTTAGGAGCATTTTTCCGTGTTCCGAGTCGAGTTTTGAGTCCGAAGGTTGGCAAGATTTACCCGACTTACGGACCTTTAATGATTGAGACCAGCGTGCTTGGAAGCGTTCAACTAGGTTTCGAGTTAAGTTTCGAAGGTTAGCAAGGTATACTCGACTTACAGACCTATGATGATTGAGACCAACGTGCTCGGAAGCGTGTGACTGGGTTTCGAGTTAAGTTTGAAGGTCAGCGAGATGTACTCGACTTACGAACCTTTGATGATTAAGACCAGTTTGCTCAGAAGCGTTTGAATAGGTTTTGAATTTTACTTCGAGTTCGGTACTGGTGCGAGGCATATCGACTTATATTTTCGTTGCCGATAATAAATTAGTATCAACGGATACCAGACCAAGATACACTTGGTTGAGACGTCATAGACTAGTGTGTTGAGTAGCGTCTACTGAATTTTGGGTTAAGTTTGAAGGTCAGCGAGATGTACTCGACTTACGTACCTTCGATGATTAAGACCAGCGTGCTCGGAAACGTCTAACTGGGTTTTAAAGTTTACTTCGAGTTCGGTACTGGTGCGTGGCATCTCGACTTATATTCCCGTCGTCGATAGTAACTTGGTATCAGCGGATACCAGACCAAGGTGTACTTGGTCCAGACGTCGTTCAGACCAGTGTGCTAAGCAGCGTTTATTGGGTTTAAGATGCTTACTTTGAGCTCGGTACTTTTGCGAGACATATCAACTTACATTTATGTCGTCGATAGTAAGTTGATATCGTGTAGGATATACCTAACGAATACCAGACCAAGATATACTTGGTTGAGACGTCATGGACCAGTGTGCTAAGCAGCCTATACTGGGTTTTGGGGTTTACTTCGAATTAGGTAATAGAACGAGACATCTTGACTTATATTCCCATCATCGATAGCAAACATACCTAGCGGGTATTAGGAATTTGTATAGCGCGCTTTTATCCGTTTTTTTGGATGTATAGAACCTCAATCCATATAGGATATGTTGGTTAAGATCCGTAAATGATGCGTTTGTTTGCCTGCTGTGGCCAACAACAGACGAGATGGAGAATGATGAGAAATTATGCAAACGTACTAGATTTGACTCAGGATGATAAGACATTTAATGAATTGGACTGGTTTACTAAACTACGAAGTTCGAATCCTAAATCGGATTTTAAGACGAGTAATTTGAAAAAAAGTTGAAAGGAAGTTATTTGTTGCTTACCGAATAATTCTGAGAGTATAATTGATGCATTGAGTCTTTGCGGATGCCTTGAGCGAAATGTTCTGCGAGTTGATATGCTCAGAGTTTAATATCCCTAAGTTACACTGCAAGTGCAAATGCAAATGTAGTATATAGGGGTCGTATCCACATACTCTAGATTCTTACAATAGATTGTAAAGTGTCGAATTAAGCTAACCAAAGCAGAGAATAAGCAGTAAACAAAGCAGGAAATTAAATCAAACGGTTTGTAAGCAGACAAGCGAAGCGTCAGGTCAAGGGGGTTCTCAGGAAATCAGGAATACAGACTAATCAATTAATTAGGATCGAATTAAGAACGGTTCAAGAACTAGAACCACAGAAGTATAATAGACCAACTTTCGTTGCGAATCTTAACTATGTCCAACAACCTAGCAAACCAACTTTCGTTGCGAGTTCTAGAGCTCCTAAACATGCATTAATTTCAGGTTCCTTCGTTCACAATTTTCTAAGCCAAATTTCTTTGTGAATAAACAAATTGCTCGTCTAGGTTCTTTCTAGATAATTAACCAACTGTCATTGCGAAAATCAACCTAACATTAGTAATCTTGGTAGTTAATTAAGATTATGCATGAAGATCAACCCTAGATGAAGAACTAGAAGTTATGAAACCCATTTAATCAATTAACTTAATGTTCCATGAAATCCCTAATGAGAATCCCTAAAACTAACAAGTAAACTACGCAGATATGATCAATGAAACATAAATCATACATGATATAGAAAGCATAAAAAGATCAATAGAATAAATAATGAGGTTCGAAATCTTCTCTCTGTCGAGTCTTAGATCAGCCCCAAAAAGCTCCAAATCTTTCTCTCTAAAACTCTCTCAATGTAGAATAAAACTTAAGTAAAACTTAGCCTAAACAATGGCTTAAAAACCCTAATATAAAGTTAAAACACGATTTGGGCCTTTTTGTAAATCTGGGAAACTTCTGGGAAAAAGATGTAATTCTCCAAAAATGCAGATTTTTGTGCGCAGAATTCTGGAACAGGGGGTGCATCGACCGATGCACCATGCAGACGCAGCCAGTGAACTCTGTGAAATCTCTATGTAATGCAGAATTGCTCCAAATGTTTCCAAAACGTCAAGTTAAGCTCCAAATGTACATAAACATGTAAAACACCTGAAAAGACTCCAAAAACACATAAAAGACTCGATAACAAAGATTTATATCATGGTTAAAAACCTTAAAAACCATGATATAGCATGAGTCAAATGCTTGGAGTAAACTGTCCGAGTGGGTTTTGAAACTGGTTGAACAAGTGAGTGGGTAAGTTTTGCCGCTAGTCGAGGAGTGTGCTATGCTCGGTTTTTCTGAGCAAGTTTGCGCGGATTTTCTAAGAAAGTCTTCTCGGATTTCTGAGCATGTTTGCTCGGATTTTCGGAGCAAGTCTGCTCGGATCTCCGAGCAGCTTCGTGCAGATAGTTTTGTGTGCCTAGAAGTTCTGGGCACCTTTTGCGAGTTCTGATTTTCCCAGCAGATTTGTCTGAGGAGTGATCTTCCGAAAAGGTTGCATTTGAGTCCAATTTTTTTCCGAAAATTTTCGAATTTCTGATGTGGAAGTATATGTGTATACATTCTCATCCCCCCCCTTTCAAAAGGGGGGGGGACAGCTGAACCGATTAAAAGATAGGCTGCCTACATACCCCTTTTTGGGATCAAGCCGTCGCGTAGTTCAAGTTGCTTCTTGAGATGTTCAGAAGTCTGGGCTTAGCGATAATATTCTTCAGATGCGTTGCGTTCCAATTTCTTGGAATTTGGCGTTGTCTATGTTGACGAGTTCATATGCTCTAGGACGAACTACTTTGGTAACTTTTTATGATCCTTCCTAGTTCACTCCTAGTTTCCCCGTGTTTCGTTCAACCGTGTTCTGGAACACTTTCCATACGACTAAGTCACCGTTGAGGAACCATCAACTGCAGAAATTTGATTTGTAGCAAATGGTAATTTCTTTTTGGTAGTTTTGGATGCGGACAGATCCTCGATCGCGGGGTTCATATCGTCGGTTTGATCATCGTACGCGGAGAAAATTTTATGAAGATTACTTCATCGCATGATCAGATCCTCTGAGCATACGTTTTGTGTTTGCCAAGTTCGATGATGCGCTCGTTGTAGAATGAGATAATCGTGTACTGGCCGTGGGAATGATGCATCCGAGTAGGTTCTGTGCGAGTGGTGAGATTATTACAGAAGAGAATTATGCCGAGCTAGTCATTGCCGCGTGAAGGTCAGTATGGCGTGCAGAGATTATGCACACATATTTTGCTAAGATCCTAGCGTGTGGCCGAGAAATGATTGTCTAAAAATTTTGCTCAACATTTAAAGATCGCGGTCGTCGTGCGCGGAGCTTTCTGTGTGACAAGCAGAGATTGCGCGTCCGAACAGAGATCGCGTGTCCGAGCAAAAATCGATATGTAGAGGGTAGTTGAAGAGCAGCTTCAGTTTAGCTCCAGAGTTTTTCCAAGCTATTCCTAGCGTATGGTGAGAGGCGAGACAAAGAAGACCAGCTCGGGAGATCAAAGGTATATTCTGCTCAGAAAACATTGTTCCCGAAAAATGTTCGTTTTTTTAGCCGAGCATGATTCGTGCTCGGGATTGGAGTGCTGCTCGAAAGAGTTGTTGTCCCTGGGCGAAACAAGTTGTTGCTCGATGAGGATCCATGTGGATCTTAATTAATTAACAAGCATGAGAAAGTCTGAGCATGTTTTGTTGTGTTTATTTTTTTTCCTGCTCGAATATGTTGATGCCCTTTTTTTTTGCTTTGCTTGTTCGGGTCCACAAACCGAACATACTTTGCCGAGCAGGTTTGGTCCGAGCATGCTAACAGAGTTTTTTCCAAAGCAGATTTGATGTTGCCGGACATGATCTGCTCGGACTGTCTGGTTGGGTCGCCGGGCATACTGTGAGTTGCCGAGCATGCTGCGAGTTGCCGAGCATGCTGCGAGTTGGTGATCATACTGCGAGTGCTTGCGTGCTCGAATTTTCCGAGCAGTCTTGCGTACTTGGATTTTCCGAGCATTCTTGCGTGCTCGGATTTTCCGAGCAGACTTGTGTGCTCGGATTTTCCAAGTAGTCTTCAGTGCTTGGATTTTCTGAGCAGCCTCACGTGCGCTGATAAACTCGATCGCTGAGCAGGATTCGTGGTGAGCTCGCAAGTCGTCCTAGCTGATGTTCAGCTAAACATGTGAGTTTGATGAGCAAGGATGTGTGCACGGAAGGATCGTATGACAATCCGTGCGAGCATGTTCACCGTTTGAACAGGTTTCGTCAAGATCATGGATTCTTGTTTTGATGATTCGAGCCACGAATGATGTATTTCGAGTTTCGTTCATTTCAGGCGCAACGCTGATCGACGAGCTGTGAATCTTGCTCGGAAATTTTATTGTCATCGACCGAAACATCATAAATATAGATTGACGCCCCGTTCTGTTTTCAGTTTGCCAACTCGGCCATTAAGCTCTGCTCGGATAATTGCGCGTTGTTTAGAATGTGTGAATGCCGAGTAAAAGATGATCGACTAGATGCATCTTGTTGTGTGCCAATTTTATTCGCGAGTGAGAGTTATGTCGAACAGGTTGTTTGCCTAGCGGGACGTCTCATGGTCCGAGCAAGACATTTTCTGGAGCTCGGGAGTATGTGTTGAACGATAGACACGTACAGTCACAGTCGATCTATCACAGATAGAGGATTATGTTGGACTAATCAGCTCGCGAACTGATCGCAAACCCGTACTGACCGTGGAAATGTCAAGACGAGCACGACATTGCATCGTCCGAGAAGGACATATGAGAATGTGCGGTTTGGTGAGTTGCGTTGCTTTGACGTCTTGTCCACTCGCACGATCTGTTACTGTATGCATATAGATACTGGATTTTTTACGTGGATGGTTGAGAAGCTTGTTGCCAGGATGGGCTTGGAACATTGGCTGGCGTGACATCGGGGCATCGACGATGATTGGAAAGGGACAATTTGACTTGGCTGCGGCGTGAAGGTGTAGCAGCGTACTGAAGCATGTTGGCTCAGCCGTTCCACCCCGGTACGATTGGTTGTTGTTTGGCTACTTGGCGTCTCAAACCAAGATGCTTAACATGTGAAACGAAATCAACGAGCATTAGACTGTACACATAAATTCACGAAAAGATTTGATGATCTATTTACGACGTCGATCAAAAGTTTATCATGTTAATTTCCACGTAAGTTAGAGTTACTAGTGATTCTTATAAACATAATTGTTTCTTATAATCATAAAGCATTGAAAGCAGCAAACTTGTGAAAAAGCTTAAATCGATAAGTCACAAAGAATCTGAATAGATCGGGGTAATTTATAATGCAATTAATGATTAGAAGGAAAATAAGAATTTAGGTACTTATCTCGATAATCGGAGAGATCGTAAAGTGATTTACGACGAAGATGATCTTGAACACTACAAATGGTGAATTCCGATATGATCTTGGTATCCTTTTTACGATTTTTTGTTTGTTTGAGGTTGCGATCATGCAATCTTCTCTGTCGACGTCGATAGTCGTAACGAGCCTTCTTGGTTGGATTAGTGGTGGTGGATCTGTTGTGTTGGATCTAACTGCATGAGGGGTTCACTTGTTTTCAAGTTGTAGTCGACGTAGTGTAGGGTTTCTCGTAAAGCCGCTAGGCGTTGAGAAGTCGAGTCTCCTACGTTCAGTTGGTCCAAAGTTCACTGCCCAAGTGCTCCTTTGTTTTTTGTTCCGATCCTCTCCACTTGCTCGGTGAGGGTTCTATTCCCCTTCTTTCGATAATGAGTTTTTTGTCTGTAACGATGTCTGCTGTTGCGTCTATCGTGGTCACGTCGGCTGTTGCGTCTATCGTGGTTGTGTTTGTAACGATGTCATCTACCGCAGCGCCGCCTGCTGTGTCATTGCTCGTCGTACTGTTGACTGTTGCGGTGTTGTTGTTTGTTTTGTCGACCGCCAGTTAGTGAATTATCTATTCTCCTATTCCATCTCCGTCGGTCGCCATATCTTTGGATCTGCTAGTCGGTGACTTTTAAGTGTAAGAAATTTCTATTCCCCACAGACGACGCCAAACTGTGAGTCGAAATCGCACTTTCGATTTTTGTAGAGCAAAATTTTTAGGGAACAGAAGAATCTAAAGTAAACGACACGAAAAGAGACCTGATGGATATTTTATTGATTTATTTTGACCGAACACAAAGTACAAAGTGTAAGATCTCAAGAAAATCTAGTTTTAGTTGCTAGGGTTTTTTTAATTAGTTTGATCGTAGGAAGTCCTTCGTCTTATATAGTCGCGGTGAGTCGGTGTCGAGGATATTCACCTGCAAGATTTCCAAAAAACTTCCTATTATCGCATATTCTATTTCCGTTGGGATTTACTTTTCTTCTCGGATTTTCCTCTTCTTGCTCAAAATTATCTTCATCTTTTCTTCTTCAAATTTATCTTTCCGTTTCTGTGATTATCTTTCCGCGGTTTAACTTTATCTACCGAATGGGCAGAATAGGGATGATCTGAGTCCGTTTGAGTGCAAGTCTTCTTACTCCTGCCCAAAGTTTACGAAATACGAGTCTTGTGGGCCTGGCCCAAGTTCGTATTTTGTATATGGTTCTGTTAACGGCTAGTAATGTATAAGCCATTGTTACGAAGATGGGATGCAATTAGTTGCGTATTTGGAGGAAGATGTCAGTGAGTGTCCGAACAGTTAGTCTAAGCAAAGTATCCGTTTGGGAGACTCGGGAAATACGTTCTGCTTGAAACTTCCGAGGAAATGTGTCTGCTTCATGCCCAAACATTCCGAGCAGTGCATCATGCTCAGAAATTTTGAGAAGTGCATCATGCTCGGAAATTCCGAGCAGTGCATCATGCTCGGGAATTCCGAGCAGTGCATCATGCTCGGGAATTCCGAGCAGGTTGTTTTGCTGGAATTGTCCGAGCATGTTGTCTAAGGGTCAGCTATTGTCCTTGGATTTTGTCGAGTGATATGCTTGTCGGAGTGACCCCTCCGAGCAATTTTTATTGCTTGGAAGTTTGGCCAAGTGGTTTTGTACGTTTCTTAGAAAATGTTATTCGTACGACATATTATCCATACGAAGTGTTGTTAATTCAAAAAATGGCTATTTCCAATTATTTAAATCGTTTTCAACTATTAATTTTGTCGAGGGGGATTTTGACCTCAACACATATCACCGGATCAAGATACCGAAACATGCAGGCGACTGCCCGTACCCTCAACATCCATATTTACTGAAAAACGAGCACATAATTCACCTCTTCCCGAGCTGACGCAAAACCATGCAGCCGAAGCAATAGGAGCAGTGAGATCAAACAGCTGAAGGTGCAACTGAAGCACATTACCTTCCACAAAGCGACTAGCAAGGCGCCGGAGATTGACCGAGTGCTCAAGGAAACATAAAAATTTCCGTACACAAGTAGGATAACAAACACTATGGTTCGACATCCAGAGAAGATCGATATGCCGACCTATGAAGGAAGTTAAGACCCCAGATAATATCTAACAGCTTTCAGCATCGTGATGAGATGGGCACATTTCTCCACGTAAGAATGCGACGCCGATCACTGCAAAGTCTTTGTCAAAAATATAAGCGGAGCCGCGCTCAATTGGTTTGCCCGCCTCGAGGCGCATTCCATCGACAACTACCAACAGTTGTCAACAACCTTCCTCAAACACTACTCGATGTTCAATTATTAAGGGGCTTCAAATTCCAACCTCTGGACAATAAGTCAAGGACTGAAAGAGTCTCTTAGATCCTACATCGACTGGTTCAAGGAAATCCCCTCCACGATATCAGTAAATGTTAATGAAGGTCTTTCGGCGCCGCAAACGGCCTCTGGTATAAGTCACCTTTTCGTGAAGAAATGGCAAAGAACAAGCCACAAATGATCGATGACTCTCTTCACCGAGCAGTAAATTTTATTAAGATCAAAGAAGAGAGGGAGATGCTTGCCAAAAGGTTCACTCCGGCGAAGGTGTCAACAGCAAAAGGAAAAGTACCAACAACAGAGTACCTCGAACCACGCCATCATTACAACCAAGAGTATAAGGATTTTAAGAAAGAGGAAAAAGGCATAAAGGCGACAACATTCTACGTCGGAGAGTAGCAGACCAACCGACAGCAGGGTCAGAAGAAAGGATGTAACCAGCCGAACAACGAACAAAATTGGTCGTGGAAAAAAAGTCCTTATGCGCCTTCCATTAACTGTCCGGGCACGACACCGCCGAATATCGCCATCTACATAATCTCTTTCTCACGAAATATAAAAAGGGATTAACGAACATAACTAATCGTAAGGCGCCAAAGACGCCCACCGGGAATCCAGAAACACAGCGCCAACCAACAAACAAAGGTGAACGATTGCAGATTTTTCGAGTGGATAAAAGAAATCAATGATATCCGCAGCAGGCAGAGCAGGATAATGCCAACATGGAACCGCCAAAATGAGCCCGCGACGATAGCAAGGAAGGGACTCCCCCACCAAGGAGACACATCAAGATGATAATGGGAGGAATCCCTACCTGCAACTACTCGATGCACTCATTAACGGCGTACAGCCAGAGAGCGGACACACAACGGCAATGGAAAATGATTATCACCGACGAGCTGAAGGTCTGAAAAATCACTTTCACCGAAGAAGATGAGTAAGGAGTAGACAAACCGCACAACGACCCGCTCGTTGTCAAACTACATATAGGCGAATATGAGGTAATAAAGTCATGATATACACTGGAAGCTCGGTCGATCTCTTCTTCAAGGAAAACTTAAAAAGGATGGAGCTGCAGATTATAAGCTGAAACTGACAGAGAAACCCCTTATTGGTTTCTCCGGTGATACAACCACCACTATCAGAACGATCAAGCTTATGTGTATGTCAGACAAGTAACCAAAATTATCAATTTTTTTTTTGTTATCGATCGACCTACGATCTACAATGTCATCTTAGGAATACTCTGGATCCATGCGATGATGACAGTCCCTTCAACTTATCACCAGTGCGTAAAATTTCATACCTCAGGCAAAATCTTCACGCTTCGAGGAAGTCAGAAATTTTCAAGAACATGCTTCGCGGTCGAATGCAAGATATGGCAGACATCATGCCTCGTGTTCGAACCAAAGAGAGAACCATTGGCAACAACCAACCTCCTCGTCAACACAATCAAAGATCAATCACCGAAGCAGGCGGACGTGACCCGCTCCTCAGCGCAGGAATCAACTTAGCGAGCTTCAACTCCCCTTTAGAAGTAAGTATATAAGTGTGCTCCGGCTCCCCCCCCCCCCCCCAAATAAATAAATAAATAAACACGAGCTCTGGATCCCTAAATATATATATATAAGTAAGCGAGTTCCGGCTCCAAAGTTTGTAAAAAAATAACTATGCTCGGTTTGATCCCTCTCTAGAGGGTACGTAGGAAACCTTTACGAGGTTCAGCCACTTCTATATTCTCAATTTTAAATTTCCCTTTTAGGTAAATTCTCGAACTTCTTGTTATTTCATAGAACAAGTTGAGTAAGCCGAACCTCTTTTTCATAGGTAAAACTCACAAGGACTTCACAGCATAAGCCGAGCACGTACTCACACCTAGAAACTTAACAAATGACAGGATAAGCCGAGCCCGAACTTGCACCTAAAATCATTTTCATAAAGCCGAACACAACTTCGAACCTAAAGAAAATCAAAACACAAGATAATCCGAGAAAGTACTCACACCTAAAATTTAACCTCGTAAAATTCCGAGAATCGCCTCGCAAATTTTATTAACTAATATCTCAAAAAAGGGGGGAGTGAACACCTCATATACGTTCGCCTCGACAAATACTGAGCACAACAAAATCAATAGAACAATATATAAAAAGAAAAGATTGAGGAAAAGATCGTCTTTATTCAGCTATGTTGATAGAGTCAAATTATATCCCTATTCTACTGCAAGTGCACAGTTATGCAAATGTAGTATTCAGGGTATCGTATCCACAAGGACTCAAAATTCACGCGATAGACTATGAGTAGTCGAATCAAGCTAAGTGAAACATATTGTAAATCAGTAAACAAGGAGCAAGTAAACGAGTGCAATGAGGCGAGTGTAAGCAATTAGCGAAGCGTCAGGTTTCATGAAGTTCTCGAGAAATCAAGATATCAAATAACAAACAATCAGGATTCAATCTATTAGCGTTCTTGAACAAGAATCACAGAAGTAAAATTAACCAGCTCTCGCTGCGATAATTATCTATGTCTAACAACCTAGCAAGCCAACTCTCGTTGCGAATCTTAGAGTTCTAAACATGCATTAATTCCAAGTTCGTTCGTTCACAATTCCTCTAGACCAAATCTCTTTGCGAATAGATAAATTGCTCACCTAAATCCTTTCTAGCTAATTAACCAACTCTCGTTGTGAAAATCAACCTAATATCAGTAATCTAAATGGCCAGTTCAAATTAAGCGTTAAGAACGATTTAGATGAAGAACTAGATGATGAATCCAAATTAATCAAGTACTCTAACATTCCTTGAAATCCTTAACGAGAATCCCTAACCTAACAGGAGATCTACTCAGACATATCAATCATCACAAAAGACATAGTCGAAATAGATATCATATATAAAACCAAAAGAGTAAGAACAGGGGTTCGAAATCTCCTCTCTCCCGAGAACAAGACCAGCCCATAAATCCCCTAATCTCTGATTTAATAAAACTTAGCCTAACAAGTGGCTGTAAAACCTAATTAATAACTAAAACATGTTTTGGGCCTTCTTGTAAATATGGGAAACTTCTGGGTAAATCTTGCAAATCTCCAAAAGCTGTATTTTTGATGCGCATGAATTTTGTCCTTTAGTGGTGTCGACCGACACCAAGTGCAGACGCACCCAGTGAACTCTGTGAAATCCATGTATGCTGCCAAATCACTCCAAAAGCTCACAGAATCTCCAGATAAGCTCCAAACGTGCTAAAACCTGTAAAACACCTAAAGGACTCGAAAGACTCTAAAAAAGACTCGATTATGTACATATATCATGTATCAAAACACCTAAAAACCATGATATATCAACTCCCCCACACTTAGCCTTTGCTTGCCCTCAAGCAAATAAAGAACCAAAGCAATGAGAAAGAGGATTGAAAACACACAAACTCATTTCGTCTTAGGAACATTCGCATTCATATTCACTTAGTGAGCCACTGAAAACATCCCTGCAGAGATCAAGACCACAATGTACTTCCCCCACACTTAGCAACTGTCCCAAGTAAACTCCACAATCAAGACAGAGCATCCAATTCACCACACTAACCTCTGTGTACAATTAAGTGTGGTCTCACAAAGGGAGTATCGATCAGATGACACATGGACTCAACCCAGTCAGTAGCTGACCACCAAACTGTCGGTTTCTGGTTCCTTTCTTCTCCCTTTCTCCCTTAGCAACTGATTTTTCCCCACTGGGTATCATTTTATTTTTTCTATCAGTGCTCTTCCCTTTTTATTCGGGGTGTACTTTGGACTTATTTCCATGGATACAGGAGGTAATAGGGGTCTCTACCACTCCCGTGACCACTTGGAAGCTACTAGCTTATCCGCAGTTTACTTCTTTTTACTTTCAAAGGAGGGGAGAAGGGAACCATACTCAGACAGGATTATAGGCTGTGTCAGGCACATCATAGGAATCCGATCCAGAGATACCAAGCCCCTGAGTGAGAAGATTAAGTCAAGATTAGAGATGAAGTTAGTAGTGGATCCTCTGAATACCTGAGAAGATATGGGTGTCCTTGGTTGATCCGTGTGTGGTTTTCTAACAGTCATAGAGCTACTGCAAGTCCGTCCAATGGTTACTTAGTTCCTGTTACAGCAAAAATTTCCTCGGAAAATCATAGTTTCATACCAATTTTGACTCAATAAAACGTCCTTGAAAACAAAGAACTGACTCTAAGAATAGAAAGCAAACGGTGGTCAGTAACTACCTCCCCCACACTTAAACAACACTGTCCCCAGTGTTAACGCAGCTTGGGTTCGGGAGAACAAGGTATAATCCGGCGAAAATTCGGAAAATCAGAAACCTTACCTGCTAGTGTGGTTGGTGTCGGTGATATATCATGGTTTTTACCGGTTTTAGACCATGATATAAGTGTGTTTTAGAGTCTTTTAGTGTTTCTTTAAAGTCTTGTACAGGTGTTATTAGATATATACACGTTTGGAGCAGAATTTGAGTTATTGGAGCTTTTTGGAGAATTTTGGTGCTTTGACCCGAGAGATAGAGTTCACTGTCCAAAACAGAGTAATGCATCGATCAACACACATCGTGCATCGATCGACACACGAGCGAGATGGGCCTTTCCTCGGCGGTTAATGAAGAATGAAGAAATTGCAGTCTTGCCCAGAAGTTCCTGATAATTACAAAGAAGCCCCAAGACGTGATTAGCTTATATAATTAGGTTTTTACATCAGTTTTTAGATACGCTTTCATACTTAGAGCATAGAGTTTTTAGAGCTTGGGGCTGATCTAATTCTGTACTGCTTTCTGCTTTTTTGGAGAAGATTTTGAACCCCTTTACTTCTTTATTCTCTTTTATGCAATCTATTAATTCATTGATTATGTTTTCATATTCTATGTCTGAGTAGATTCATAGTTAGGTTTAGGGATTCTCATTAAGGATTTTATGACTTGCTAGATATAATTAATTCAGTTAAGGATTCATATCATAATTGTTCTTCAATCTAAATTGTGCTTAACACTAGTTTCTAACCTGATCACTTAGAATCTAGATCTTAGGTTGTTAAATTGACACGAAAGTGTGGTTTAAATCTGAACTATTTAGGTTGGACAATTGAATTACTCGCAAAGAAATTTGGTTTAATTGAATTGTGAACATATCGAACTTAATCTTAAAGCTAGTTTAATCTGTTAGGAATTACAAAGAAATTTGGATTTTTGCAATTAGGCTTAGAGAATTCTCACAACGAAAGTTGGTTAATTCTATATCTGTGTTTGAATTCTAGAACCGTACTTAATTTGATCCTGACTGAATGATTTATCTGCTTGTCTGATTTCCTGAGAACTCCCTAGACTTAGCGCTTTTAGTTAATTGCCTACAAACCGATCTTGCTACTGATTTACTTTCCTGCTTTGTTTTTAGTTTCTCACTACATTTGCTTTCTCCTAGTTTAATCTTGACTGTTCTAAATCTATCATTGCCCAGAGTCCTTGTGGATTCGATACCCTAAGTACTACATTCACATTACTGTGCACTTGCAGTTAGTATAGGGATTAAAACTCTGACCTATCAGTCGGCCGACACACAAGAGTTCCTCTGCGAAAGTCTCCTCATCCACGGCGGTTTGTAAGCAGTATTAGTGTGAGAGCGCCCAAGGAATGAGGGAATAAATCCAGGGTGGGAGCGTAGCATGGGTGGGATAGAGCGTTTCCCTGCATTCACAATAATGAAGTTAGGAGGATTAAGTTGCGAGGACGCATACCTTCGCTTTGGTGGGTGTCTGATGTTTGGTGCTTTCTGCTTATGAGCAGTTGCACGCTCTGAAGATGTTAGAGTAGATTCATGAGGAACCACCATCTTCTTTTCTCCACTATCAGACACTGTAGCCTCACAAATCTGAGCTTCTTGTTCTAGCTGAACACTGAAGGCTTGACCATCAATTGTGGGTTTTCGCAGCTTATCCATCTTGAAATGTAGAGGCTCATCTCCCAGGTGGAGATCAATAAGACCATGCCTCACATCAATCACTGCTCTAGGCGTAGCTAAGAAGGGTCTGCCAAGTAGCAAAGGATCATCCGGTTCCATATCATATTTCAGCACCACGAAGTCTGTTGGAATCAAGTAGTTTCCAACTCTGATAGGGATGTCCCCAAGAACTCCTTCTGGGATCCTCTTCGATCGATCAACTAGGATTAGAGAGATCCTAGTTTGTTTGAAGTCCAGCAACCCCAACCTCAGAGCCACAGAGTATGACATGAGATTCACACCAGATCCCAAATCACACAGAGAGTGTTTGAAGTTGTCCTCGAAGAATGAGCAGTCTAGCGCAAAGACTCCCGGATCTGGAAGCTTCTCTTGAATCTGATTCAGCAGCACAGAACTGACTCGCTTAGATACAATCATCACCCTTCTTTCAAATCTCCATCAGTAGAGATCATCTTCTTTGCATATCTCTGCACACAAGGGTGAACTCGCAAGGCATCAGCTGGTGGAGTTTCATTCAGCTCCTTATCCATCACCACCATGCATTTGACCACATTCTGCTCATGTTTAGACCTCGTAGGAACTATGGGGAACGGTATAGGAGGTTTGTAGACCTTCTCCTGAGCAAAAACATCAGCTTTGGACGAAATTTGGTCTGCCCGACCGTAGCGTCGACCGACGCAGAAGTGGTGTCGGTCGACACTAGGTGATGTTGACCCTTCAATGTCGGGCATGGTCGATTTCCGTTCGTCATGAGAACTCAAAATTGCCGTCAGAACTAGGTGTCGACCGACACTAAGAGGGTGTCGATTGACACTGAGGGTTATAGTCAAAAGATCAATGTCGATCTCGGTCGATTTCGGTCCGTCGAAACTTTCGAACTCTGGGCTTTCAAGGGGTGTCGACTGACACTGAGGTGGTGTGTCGGGCGACGCTGAGTCTGCAGCTACGGATTCTGGACCGTTATCCACGATTTTCACAGTCTTAACCTCAAATTCTTCTTCCTAAATCAGCCTATCTTTAACTTGAACTGAGATAGCATTGACGTGGGCATTCTGAGTATACTTCCCCTTGATTGAGCTTTAAATCTGACCCACTTGTGTATCCAGCTGCCTCATATGAGTGTTCAAGGACTCAAACTTCAAATTCAGATCTTCATACACATCATCAAGCTTCTTGTTGAAGTCCACAGTGGTCTTTGTCTGCCCTTCAAGTAACTGCTCCATCATAGCTTCTTATTTACTCTCATGAGCATTAGTAACATGAGGTGCCTGATAAGAAGAAGCTCCATAGTTCCTTGAGAAGGAATCGCTCTACTGCTGGAAAGGCTTCTGAGTGCCATATTTTTGAAATCCAGTCCCTCCAATGCAATTGACAGCTTCTTGAGTACACTCTCCAGCTTCAGATGCTTCATGGGGATGCTTTTTTCCAAGCAAAATGCTGTGGACAGAGTCAATCTTGTTCCTCATCTCAGCTATCTGTGAGCTATCAGCTTTCCCACCAGATATTTACCTCTCCAGATCAGCATTCTTAGCGCTATTGTTGCTCACCAAGTTCTCAATCAATACCTTGGCCTGCTCTGGAGTCCTGGTGTTAAAGTTGCCATTGCTGGCAGCATCCAACGCTGACTGGTACCAAAGATCGACACCTCTGAAGAAAATGCCCAGCAACTAAACTTCAGAGAATCCGTGATGAGGCCAATCTCGTTGGTACATCTTAAATCTCACCCTGGCAGTCTTAAAAGGCTCTGTAGGTCCCTGAGTGAATGTCAGAAGATCCTGTCTGAGCTGATCGGAACGAGCATCATCATAGAAATGCCGCATGAACTCTCTCTTCACTGCATCCCAAGTGGTTAGCTTCCCAGGTGGAAGTTGCTTGAGCCTTGCAGCCTCTCCAGCGAGAGAATATGGGAAGAGTTTGAGGTGCAGAAAATCATAACCCACTCCATTGTACTTCATCCCAGTGATGAACAACTCAAAATCTTCTATGTGATCCATAGGCTGCTCATGTGGAAGTCCATGAAAAGGGTGCTGCCTCAGAAGTGCATAGTATGCAGTTTTTAGCTCGAAGTCATTCCTTTCAAAAGGAGGTGGTACAATCGCAGACCTGTTGGCATAGAACTCATCAGGCCTGTTGTAGTCAGCAAGAGTCCTCTCAGCTGGAGGCTCTGGTGTTCTCGGTGGGTTTACTTGTGGCTGCTGAACAATCTTTTGGACAATCACATTCCCATCAACATCGATCCTCTGTCCTTGAGCGTGGTAGGGATTGTTCTGCAAATCTCTTAGAACACCTTATGCATCCCGAGTCAGCACAACTACATTCGGATTCATCATCATCCAGACGGAATTCACGAAGGGTGTCGACCGACGCTGAGTTGGTGTCGATCGACACTAAGTACTCTCGCTCCTTCGTCTCTACAGGAACAAAGAGAAACAAAAAAAGAGTTAGTAAACAAGAAAATAAACACTTAGACTAAATTCTAGTACAAAATATATCGGCGAACTCAAAGAGTCCCCGATAACGGCGCCAAAAACATGATAGAGTCAAATTATATCCCTATTCTACTGCAAGTGCACAGTTATGCGAATGTAGTATTCAGGGTATCGTATCCACAAGGACTCAAGATTCACGCGATAGACTATGAGTAGTCGAATTAAGCTAAGCGAAACGGATTGTAAATCAGTAAACAAGGAGCAAGTAAACGATTGCAATGAGGCGAGTGTAAGCAATTAGCGAAGCGTCAAGTTTCGGAAGTTCTCGGGAAATCAGGATATCAGATAACAAACAATCATGATTCAATCTATTAGCGTTCTTGAACTAGAATCATAGAAGTAAAATTAACCAGCTCTCGCTGCGATAATTATCTATGTCTAACAACCTAGCAAGCCAACTCTCGTTGTGAATCCTAGAGTTCTAAACATGCATTAATTCCAAGTTCGTTCGTTCACAATTCCTTTAGACCAAATCTCTTTGCGAATAGATAAATTGCTCACCTAAATCCTTTCTAGCTAATTAACCAACTCTCGTTGTGAAAATCAACCTAATATCAGTAATCTAAATGGCCAGTTCAAATTAAGCGTTAAGAACGATTTAGATGAAGAACTAGATGATGAATCCAAATTAATCAAGTACTCTAACATTCCTTGAAATCCTTAACGAGAATCCCTAACCTAACAGGAGATCTACTCAGACATATCAATCATCACAAAAGACATAGTCGAAATAGATATCATATATAAAACCAAAAGAGTAAGAACAGGGGGTCGAAATCTCCTCTCTCCCGAGAACAAGACCAGCCCCTAAATCCCCTAATCTCTGATTTAATAAAACTTAGCCTAACAAGTGGCTGTAAAACCTAATTAATAGCTAAAACATGTTTTGGGCCTTCTTGTAAATATGGGAAATTTCTGGGTAAATCTTGCAAATCTCCAAAAGCTGTATTTTTGATGCGCATGAATTTTGTCCTTTAGTGGTGTCGACCGACACCAAGTGCAGACGCACCCAGTGAACTCTGTGAAATCCATGTATACTGCCAAATCACTCCAAAAGCTTCCAGAATCTCCAGATAAGCTCCAAACGTGCTAAATCCTGTAAAACACCTAAAGGACTCGAAAGACTCTATAAAAGACTCGATTATGTACATATATCATGTATCAAATCACCTAAAAACCATGATATATCATATGTCAAAAGTACAAGAAAGAAAACAACAACATACGAACAAAAAAAAAAAAAAATACGAGATAATTTCTTGAAAGATGATTTCGTCTGAGACCGAAGCTTGACGTGCAAGACAGGTTTTTTTTCCAGAAAGGAGCCGAAATCCTTTCTTGAAAGACGACTTTGTTGTTTGTTCCTTGCAAGGCAGTCCTTGGAGGTTAGCAGCATAGATGGGAATTTCGATGAAGTCGAAACCACAAAGGATCTTATTGGGGGATAAGAATAACCTGGAGGAGTCGACCTCAACACACTAAAAGTTACCTGGTCTCCAAAACCAGCTACGCTGCACAGCTTGCTCAAAAGCGCAAGCTGTTTTGCACCTTCCATAGTTCCCTGGCCAGTCTAATATTCCATGCGTTGCTCTTTAAACAGACAAGATGTTTCAAAATGAACAACAACGACTTAAAATAAAGAACAGAAGAAGAAAACACTTATGCGGGAGGCAACCGATCTCGGGAGGAGCATACTAGAACTCATTACTGAAACTAATGATGCCCCAGATCGATCCAGGCGAAGGATCTATGTGTCGCCCTTAAGTTTCGAAATTCAAACGTAGGTACTGCCAGAATATTTTCATCTATCGACGAGCTCCCCTTTAGGAAGGAGAGCATAGACTCGTCAATAGACGCATCAATGAGCTTAATAATTCTATATGTCGGCAAAGGCCAACATTAAGAAGAAATGATAATTTCGTTGGTAGAGTAGCCTTACTGCCATGATCCATTGAGATTCTACACTTTGTCGCTAAGATTCGACCCTAACAAAAAAGACACGAGGAGCGAAGGAGAAAAAACACTAAGAAGAAATCAGAAAAGAAGAATGCAATGAATTGTGAAGATATCGGAAGAAGAAGGCCATATTTATAGAAAGTAAGTGATGGTTACCGAAGCAGCATTCAATGCAACGCGACGGTTACCAATGAAACTTTGAATACAAGGCGGCGATTCATTCTCCGAAAACAGGCAAAGCAGTTATTGAAAACAATAATGACGCTTCGAACGACTCTTGGAAACTTGCAAGAAATTAAAGGAACAAACTGTCAAAAAATTAAAGCGTTTGACAATAGAAATCTATGGCCATGTCTCAATGGCAACGCAGCTGAGACGACGAACAAAGAACGAC
Source organism: Orychophragmus violaceus (assembly GCA_030180135.1). Classification (NCBI taxonomy): domain Eukaryota; kingdom Viridiplantae; phylum Streptophyta; class Magnoliopsida; order Brassicales; family Brassicaceae; genus Orychophragmus; species Orychophragmus violaceus. Next base: position 83,966,776 of record CM058235.1, read on the forward strand.
TCCGGTACCTGCCGACCCGATATTGAAAAAGGAAACATAAAACAAAAGAAAACGCTCATCTAGACCGAGCATCTCTTCGCATGAGTTAAGAGCTATCACAAGTAAACAACAAAACAGTTATCCAGACCAAGCATCGTTTTATCAAAAAAAAAGAGAAATAGTTCATACAAAAATATAAATAGAAGTACAACACAAGCATTCATTCCGGCAAGTCGGAAGTCCAAAGATTAGATGCATCCTCGGAAGTTACGAGCCCCATGTTCGTTCCCTCCGTCCCTTTTGCCATCTCCTTAGGATGAACGTCATCATGCGCCAACTCGAGTATTGGAGTCATACACAGATCCTTAGGACGCAAGTTAATGGTCCCCATCACATTGAGTCCCCACCCCCCCCCCCCCCCCCTCAAACGAGGCTCATCTCCTCAAGCTTGGCGATCTTTGGTGGAGGGAGTGGGATGTCGTCCTTCACAAGAAGTCGATAGGCATTGAGAATGGCAACCACCTGGTTCAGCTCCATAATCTAGGCGGTCGAAGACACACTCTCTTATGTTTCCAGCCTGGGCTTGTCAAGATGATTCGAAGCCTTCTTGTGCATCATCTTCTATTCCACACGAAGGCGCTCGTCAAAGGAAGCCCGGAGATGGTCACGCTCAGACATGAGACGATCTACCTATGACCTACGAGAGTCAGCATATCCCTTAGCTTCGTTCAAAAGGTCATGTTTCTCGTCTCCGAGTTTAGCCACCCTCTTTCCCAGCTCCTCGACTTTCTGTCTCTCCTAGGACAACGTAGTAGCGAGGACGTCCATCTCAGTAAGCTTTTTAAGAGAATCCTTAAGCTCCCGAACAGAATTTCGTGACTTCTCAAGCTTCTCCTTGAGGTCCTCCTCTGTTGACTTAACCTTATTTAGATCCTCTTCGTACGACTCCCTCAGCCGATTGGATTTAGAAAAATCCTATAAAAAAGAGAAGACCGAGTTAGCATGCACGCTATGAATATCATAGAGCTAATAACCAAATGCTAACCATTGCAAAGTGAAGGTCAATATCCTCTTGAAGGAGAGGTTTGTGCATCTCATTAACATGGGCTAAGTTCCGGGTCGGCCACGATGTTATCCTATAAAAAAGGTTGCGCATGAGGGCTTGTCATTCATAAACGGGGCTTTCACTTTATAGTGATACGCCCAGGTAAATTATGATGGTCCGAAGTCACGACCTTCTCTCAATGCCTTCCTGTTCCTCTCTAAAACTTGATCGATCGCAGTAGGAGACGGATCATCAGGCTTCAAACCCACACGTTCCAAACCAAATTTCGGCTCAGCAAAAAGCGCGGGCGGAGGAGAAAGTTTTGCATCGCCATGATGCTCAGTCTCGTCCCCTGGATCTGACATGCACCTTTTGCTCCCCGATCAACATTTTCCTGGCCTCGAAAACCATACCTCCCCCCTCGGGCAGAGCATTATAGTCAACATCGACCCCCTCATCACTGTTAACCCCCCATCTCCTCGTCCTTTTCCTCCCAATTCTATCCAACATCCCCATGATGCATCAGACCATTAGCTATCTGATCGCCTTCCTCAGCATCGCTCGGGCTTGCCTTAAGATTGATCACTGGAGGATTCTCGGTAACCATGGAAAGCACGTTCGTTACGAAATTGGGCAAGTCGATCTTCACTCGGCCCATATTTTCGTCGGACTTTCTGCATCATTTCGAGGAGGACGGGAAGATGATGGTTCACCACTAGTCGAAACCTGAGGAGGAGATCCAAAACATCTACAAAAAGACACCAAAAAGCTTTTGATAACCTGCTATTTAGAAATGAAAAAAAGACAGACAGGGATATGGGAAAAGAAACATACCGGAATCGATCTTTGAAAAATACCGTTCAACCCTCTCACCACGAATGTCAGGTCAGTCTAATGCATCGTTAGCAATTAACTTTCTCAAGTCACTAGAAATATTCGGAAGCCAATAGCCTGAAAGCGAACGATAGGCAAAACAAGAAAAGAAGCATAAGACAGTCAATATCGATGAACAAGCGTAGAGAAAAAGGGAAAACTACAAGGATCGGGACTCGTCGTTTACTCTTGCAGAAAAGTAGCTATCTTGCCAAGCGGTGGTCTTGTCTGGCATGCCGAACACAAGCTTCAAACCACGTCTGTTCCTCATGATATATCATGGTTTTATGGGATAAGCCATGATATGTGTGCATAACCGAGTCGTTTTATGTGTCTTTCTATTCCCTATCAAGTCTTTGACAAGTTTCTATACGAGTGGAGTTATTTGGAGATTTGGAGATATCTAAAGACATTTGGGACATTCGTGCGAGAAAAGCACTTAAGAGCTCTGATGTTTGTGTCAATTGACACTGCATTGGTTTTGGTTGACAGAGTTTGAGACCAAGTTATACGAACCGTTTTTGGACAAGTTTTTAAGAATTACACTTTGGCCTACACTACAAGAAAACAACGTTTGTGCGACTACACTATTAGTCGCTAAATAGTAGCTAAACGAAGTTTTACGACTAAATAGCAACTAAATATGATAGTTGTAAATCCATAGTCGCTAAATTGCATAGTCGTAAAAAGGTCACCGGTTTACAACTATTTTAACGACTAACATGAATAGTCGTAAGATAGTCGTAGCGTAGTCGAACAAATGTACTCACCTAACAGTCGTGAAATTTGGTGACTATTAAGCGACTATAAATAAAGAAAAAATAGTTTGATATGATCTTTTATTAAAAATTAAATTACAATACCTAAATAAATAAATAAAAATTACAAAACATAAAAAATAGATTAAAATGCATCGTTAAAAGAATAAGAGATCCTTGTTATCGAATTACAAATAAATTAACTTTCTACTACTACAAGGTATTAAGATACACCTTCACGGTATTAAGATATATGTGCTTCCAACCTAAAACCAATTGGTGAAAAATGGAGTGGCCCATATCCCTTATATATTACTAGTGATCCCTTCCAACTACCGATGTGGGACTTGTGTCCCTAATACGCCCCCTCGAGATAATGGCTCTTTTACCATTAATCTTGGAATGTTCGGGCTTGGATCGACGACACCAATTTGGGTCTGGGTTGTCGATGATTGGACCAACTTTGGGTCGGATCGGGCTGGAATGCATGGATCGGGCTTTGATACCATATTAATATATATGGGCTTCCAACCTAAAACCAATTGGTGATAAGTGGAATGGTCCATATCCCTTATATATTACTAGTGATCCCTTCCAACTACCGATGTGGGACTTATGTCCCTAATACACGGTACAATCCTGGAAATACCCCGTCTGGTGAAATGATTACAGGACCGTTCGGCAGAGCTTTTACGTCCTGCAAGCCGGAAAAAAATCCATAAGAAGCAAAGAGATCTCATAACAAGAGGTAATAGATAGCCTCACATGACATCGTTTTCAGTTCCTTAGGCTTACATTATTCATAGAAGAGCAGAGCGGTCGTTTACCTTGGTAAAGGAGATGAAGGCCCTGACGAGAAATAGCAAAGTGATTTCACCTACATAAGCATAACATCAAGGCAGAAGATTTATATCAGTGTAATATTGAATCAAGTTCTGAAGATTTATGGCATGCTTTCACCATGACCAAACTTACATGAGCTTTGATAAACCTCAACGCATACCAAAAACAAAGACTTTATGTAACATTTGAACAGAGACTTTGGCTACGAGATTAAAAAGAATGCTATTCAAAAGGATCTTGAAAAATATAAACTTGCGCGAGCTTGTTATGCGTGAGATATCTTTTGGTAACTTCTCATATATCAGCTTCACAGAAAGATTATCACTCGAATTAGATAACCAAGAGCTAAATATGTGCGAGTAAACGTATGCCCAGACAACATAACTAGACCTGGCGACCATCGTTATTCTCTCTATGAGTTAAGATTTTTCCAATCTTGATTCCCGTTGCAGCAACCTGCTAGAGCATTCTCTATGCTCTCTCCACCGTAAGTACCAAAAACATAAAACTACGAAGTACAAAGCATATACACTTTTCATGTAGAGAAACGAGACAGTACAGTAATGTAGTATATACCTTCTGACCATTTAGAGGCCACACAATTCCTTGCAGAAGTCGACTCCAGTGTACGCTGACCCTGTTAAGTATTAAAAGAAGGAAACTTGAGAACGTTTCCAATCTGTTTGGATAAGAGACACAATAAGGTCATGTTCTTTTGTGCGTTGAGAAACTTCATCTCATTGCAAAAACAAGATGTTGTTTTTAATGGTATTTAAGAAATGCATCCGGATGCAAAAATCAGATATTGCATCCAAAATAATTGGAAATTCTGGATGCATTTGAAAGTAGAGTTGAGACGCACCAAAGTGCGTCTCAATTACCAAAAATCTAAAATAAGCATTTTTCGCCAAAACCGTAAAATAGCGTTTTGCCGCCAAAATCACAAAAAATCTTTTTTCACAAAAATCACAAAATAACATTTTTCGTCAAAACCGCAAAATAGCGGTTTCCCGATAAAACCGCAAAATCGCGATTTTTTGCCAAAACAAAAAAATCGTATTTTTCCACCAAAACAACAAATTCGCGTTTTCCTGCCAAAACCGGAAAATCACGTTTTTCCGCAAAAACCACAAAATCGCATTTTCCCGCCAAAACCGCAAATCCCATTTTCTCGCCAAAACCGCAAAGTTGCTTTTTTCGCCAAAACCGCAAAATCGCATTTTCACGCCAAAACCGCAAAATCACATTTTCCCGCCAAAACCGCAAAATCGCATTTTCCCGCCAAAACCGTAAAATTGCGTTCCCGCCAAAACCGTAAAATTGTATTTTTCGGCCAAAACCGTGAAAACAAGATTTTTCAAAAAATCGCGTTTTCCTGCCAAAACCGCAAAATTGCGATTTTCCGTTAAAACCGCAAAATTAATGGTTTTCCGCTAAATAGCGGTTTCCTGCCTAAACCGCAAAATACTAGTTTTTTGCAAGTTATTTTCCGTCAAAAACGCCAAATAATGATTTTCTGCAAAATCACGTTTTATTGTCAAAATCGTAAAATTGTGTTTTCCTGCCAAAGCCGCAAAATTATGTATTGGCGTCAAAACAGCAAAATCTTGATTTTCCGCAAAATCGTTTTTTCCGCCAAAATCGCAAAATAAATGTTTTAAGCCAAAACCGTGATTTTCCGCCAAAACCGAAAATACTAGTTTTCCGTCAAAACCGCAAAATAGTGGTTTTCCACCAAAACTGTAAAGTTGTATTTTCCCGCCAAAACCGTAAAAATAATGTTTCTCGCCAAAACCAGTAAATCCAAACCTTAAAAATAATGCATCCAACTAATATATACAATCACACAAAGAAACATAACTATATTTAGACGCAATTTCTAGACGCAGTTTCTAAATGTACAAAAGAACTACATCTAACACAAACATTACCTTTTGGAATGGTTCTATTTCTCTATGAAAGGAAGATGACCAAGTCCATGTTCCACAACCTGATACAAACATATACAACAATTTTCGGTTTCAATCATTTTATACAAACATATATGATGCAATTATTCTTTACTAATCCAATTAACATATATAAATCAGACTCTCTCAAGACATACACCAGCTGATTTGTTCCGCTACTGGCTAATATGTTTGATATGGTTAAGTCACCGTGATCCAAACCACCATCATGGAGCTTAGCGATGGCCTCTCCAATCTGGGAAGCATCATCATCTAGCCGTTCCTCAAAAACCATCTGAAATGAAAAGACATTGTAACTTGTCAGTGGTTTTTGCGATAAAGTCAAAGAACAAATAGAGGAGGAACAAATACACACTTACATCTTCGGCTCCTTACTCGGGAATCTGTACAAGAGCAATAAGGTAGAGAAAACAAATGCTCCTCCAACTAAAGAAGATTTGCAGTTTCAGATAAAAAAAGGTTGTGAATAATTATTAGCAGTGCAAAGGGAAAACAACAAACATAGTATTAAACTAAGAAACAACACCTGCAAACAATAACAATGGTGTGTGACTGTTAACATCAAAATCCCACAGGAAAATGTGGATCTAATCTTAGTAGTTATTGCAGGATTTAAAACTTTCAAAATAGCGAAAATAAAAAAGGTAACAACTTAAAAAAAATATGTACACAAAAATCGGTTTTAAAAAAGCTATCATCAATGTTTTCATCAGAGACTCGTCTTACTCTTGGATATTGTCCACTAGGAGCACGTACCAACATGAATGACGGCGGCAGAGATGGTCATTTTTAGAGGCGACGTCAATTTGAGAAAGAGGATTCTTCTACATCTTCCTTCTCCATCAAAAGAATCAAATAAAAATCCCAAGGATAAGAATAAAAAAAACAGATCCAAAGGGAATAGTCAGACGAAAACTAGAACCATAATTACCAACATGGACAGAAGTAGGCTTCTCCTTCTCTTTCACGTCCTTGACGCTCTTTGTTTTATGTGCCTTTGCAGCAGACTTCTTCTCGCTGGTCGGCTCTATCACCACACTAGTATTGATGCTTAAGATCCATTTTGGAGACCCCAAGCTCTATGCGTCCACTGTTTCTTTGATCTATCACGCTCCAGATCCGGATTTGGAGTCATTGTCCGGGTCTGCTGAGATAGAGAATTTTCGAGTTCTGAGAAATCTGAGAGTAGAGAAGAACAACACCTGAAATCCCTTGATTGCTAGACGAATGGCATCTTATCGCTGGATTTCTCGATCAGAGGAGGGAAGAAAGGATCCAAAGACGAGGGAGAGAGAAAGAAGATAGGAATGAAGTCTATGTGTTTTTTTGGGATCAAATTCTCAGATACTCTTTGACCACAAGTCAAAGTCTCATATGCTCCTCTCCAAAAGATAAGTTTTGGAGTTTTTTTTAAATCGTTAGAAGGGGTAAAAGACAGCAAAACCAAAGACTTCCCACTTATTTACAACCCAACCAGGATACCCGGATAGCTTGGTCCGAACCATTTTAGTCGAGTCAGGTTAAATTTAAAATCCCTAAAATTTCGTTAAGTCCATAACCTAAAAACCAATCTCGAGCCATTTCTTCCCTTTTCTAACTGTTTCAACCCAAATTCGAAGAAGTGGAATTTTTCTGAAGATGCCTTTTATCAAAAGGAATTTGTGAAAGTCTAAGAGAATAGAGGATGAATCGATTCCCGAAAAAGAGGCGAATCGCAAAGAAAAAGAAGTAGGAAAGAAATCCGATGAGGAGGAAGTCGACTTGGAAAAGGAATCCGAGAACGAGGAAGAGAATAATGAGGAGAATGAGAATGAGGAAGAGAAGGAGGAAGTGGAAGACGAGCAGGAGGAAGTTTCGCGGGTTCCGGGTTTAGGGTTTCATGAACAAGAAGTGGAACGAACCATACAAATCCTCCCTCCAATCCACAGTTAACACGAGGAAGAAACAATATCGGTCCATATTTCCGTCGAAACCCATTGCATGTTTAATTTTTTTAATTCGGATGTGTAAAAATTAGTAGGATTTGATATGGTTTGGAATAGGCGGAAAACTTGGTAAAACTTAGTGAAACTTGCATGCAAAACTTGGTACGAATTAGTTAAACTTTGATGCGAAACTTGGTAAAACTAAGAGAAACTTAATGTGAAACTTGGTAAAACTTAGAGAAACCTTATGTGAAACTTGGTAAACTTAGTGAAACTTTATGTGAAACTTGGTATAACTTAGTGGAACTTTATAGAAAAACTTGGTAATACTTGGTTAAACTAATCGTGTGTACATAAATCAGATGATGAAACCAAACCAATGCAGCCCACAAAGATGTATTTCCCTCCCACCGACTATATCAAGACAATAAAGCTCACGTCTAAGTGTTATATCGCTAAATCCGTGAAGACCATAGAAGACACTCTCGAGAAAGATGAGCTGAAATGGTTTTATGAGCACCCTCAATTCAAACACTTCTTCCACATGGGTAAGAAGACAAGCTCCAAATGGATGGGACTATGAATGATTCTGGTTAGGACCGCGGCTGTGGATAAGAAGATGGAGCTTTGGTTTATTGTCAACGGGGTTCCAATCCGCTATTCTCTTAGGGAGCATGCACTCATATCCGGTTTATTTGGCCACTCCTATCCAAACCATTATGAAACCCTTGGTGGTGGCTCAGATTTTGTTTGTAGATATTTCGGAATGGACAGGGTTGTTGGGGTCAAAAACCCCCTCGACGAAAACAATAGCCGAAGGAAGGATCAGGCAATCGGATGCGAACAAATATCCACATCGGACATTCAAAGTCCCGTATGAGAAGCCAAGTTATACGAAGTGCCGATGGCTTCACCTAAACAATTTGTCGGAAAAATGGTTTTGACAAATACATTTTATACGAAACAGACGACATTGTAATCGAACAAACACATCTTCCGACAGGAACTACGGACTGGCAAGAACTACGGACCGACGGAACATCCAAACAAGGAAAGGACGAGCTGAACCAGCTCGGAAAACTGGGCTGAGACAGCTGGGAAAACCGAGCTAAACCAGCTCGGAAAACCGAGCTGGTTCGGTCCAATGCCCGAGCTGAACCAGCTCGAATCCGAATTCATCCCTTCTCATTATTGATCATGAGTTATCCTTCCGGAAATCCCGAGTTGAGTGAATCTTTCGTAAACCTCTGAGCTGAACCAGCTCGGATTTCCGAGCTGAACCGGTTCAGGTTTTCCGAGCTGAACTTTCCGAACGGATAACCAAACATCCGCCGATATGCATAACTTGTCGCAACCCACCTTCGGAAACATCGGCCTATACCTTTCTTGGACCGATGACTTGGGCGGATGGATCAAGATTGAGAGAAATGAGAACTCAGACCCAAACGTACGACAACTTTGAACCGAACAAGTATGTACACTAACGGGCTCGGATCATCTATCCTCGGCCCATCCGACAAATAAGCCGAGCTGCGGGAAGACGAAAGAAGATAAAGGCAAAGAAGTAAAGGAAGAGATATCGACGAGCTGAAAAGAAAAATCCGAGATAGAAATGTAAATCTGAACGAAAAAAGGAAAAAGATAACAACAGGAAGATTTCCACGAATCTTGCGAAAATATTCTCAAAAGCCAGCGGGCCGCAATTATATAAAGAAGTGGAAGCCATACGAGAGAGGCAGAGCGAAAACCCTAGCATCTAGACTTAAGAACTTAGCAGTTTATCTTAGCCGTTTTGAGTTCTTTTGTACTTTCTTTTCCGATTCCTTAACTCTCTTTTCGATCTTTGTACTCTGTTCGATTTCTTATCAATAAAACGTCCTCCGGGTTTGCTAGTTTAGTGGTTATTCCTTGAAGTTTCCATTCCCTAAAAGTTTTACTCTACAAGTTTTGACCGTGTGAGTTTCGACTCTCACAGTTTGGCGCCGACTGTGGGGAATAAGAAACTTTCGACACTTAAGAGCCACCGATTAGCAGATCCAAAGAGATGGTTACGGACGAAGGCATAACCGATCCTCCAGATACTACAACCAACAATATGATCATCAGAGGATCACGATACTGCCGGGACACGGTATCATCAATCAAGGCTTACCAAAGACGAGCTGAAACAAACGCTCATCGATCCGCCTCTTATCGGTCTCCAAACGATACGATAACATTCGAGGAATACGAGACCACATACATCGACAGGCCGCACAATGATCCGCTCGTCATCGAGCTGATTGTCGGAGATCTTGACGTCGCCAGGATTTTGACCGACACAGGAAGTTCCGTAGACGTAATCTTCCGAGATACGCTAAAAAGGATGAAGATCGGTTTATCCGAAATATCTCCAATCCTGAAACCCTTGACAGGATTCACTGGAGACACAACGATGACCCTCGGGACAATCATGCTGCCGGTGCGAGCTGGAGAAATAACCAAAATCGTCGAATTTTCGGTAGTAGACGCTCCGACAATCTACAACGTAATCATGGGAACTCCATGGATAAATTCCATGAAGGCTGTCCTGTCGACATACCACCTCTGCCTGAAGTTTCCAACGCCCAATGGGATCACTACAATATGGGGGGAGTCAAGCGCAATCCCGATCTTGTTTCATGGCCGAACACAAACTCAAGAAACCAATGATCGAGATAACTCGGAAGCCTAAACGACCACGGATCGAACCGAATAAAGAAGCTATGGTAAAGCCCAAAAAGGCAGAAGAATAGCAGGAAGAAGAAGAAGATGACAAGCCATGCGAACCTGTGACATCAGTCTGCATAGACGACGAGCATCCAGAACGATGCGTGGACATCGGAGCGAATCTAGACGACTCAATCAAAAAGAGGATAGTGTTATGTCTTCGAAAAAATGTCCAGTTTAGCTTGGTCCGCGGAAGATATGCCGGATATTGGTATGGATATCGCATGTCACGAGCTTAACGTAGATCCAACGATCAAACCCGTCCGACATAAGAGAAGGAAGCTGGGATCTGAACGAACTAAAACAGTCAACGACGAAGTGGAAAGGTTACTTAAAGTGGGTTCAATCATCGAAGTCAAATATCCGGACTGGCTCGCAAATCCCGTAGTCGTAAAAAAGAAAAACAGAAAATGGAGGGTTTGCGTTGACTTCACAGATCTGAACAAGGCATGTCCCAAAGATAGCTTTCCGCTTCCGCACATAGATCGGCTAGTAGAGGCAACGGCCGGAAATAAACGACTCACATTTATGGACGCTTTCTCAGGATACAATCAGATCATGATGAACCTAGACGATAGAGATAAAACGGCCTTCATCACTGACAGAGGAATCTATTGCTACAAGGTCATGCCCTTTGGCCTCAAAAACGCCGGGGCGACATACCAGCGTTTGGTAAACAAAATGTTTGCCGAACAACTCGAAAGGACTATGGAAGTATACATAGACGACATGCTGGTCAAGTCCCTCGAAGAAAAAGACCATGTCGAGCATCTGCGCGAATGTTTCAGACAATTAAACAAGCACAACATGAAACTCAATCCAACCAAATGCAGATTCGGAGTGGCATCCGGAGAATTTCTCGGATATCTTGTGACCCACCGAGGTATCGAAGCAAATCCGAAGCAGATTAACGCACTGATCCAGATGTCCTCGCCAACAACGAAACGCGAAGTCCTACGGTTAACTGGGCGCGTAGCAGCATTAAGTAGGTTCATCTCGTGGTCAACCGAAAAATGCCTACCTTTCTACGACACCTTGAGGGGCAACAAGACTTTCGAGTGGTCGGAAAAATGCGAAGAGGCCTTCCAGCAATTGAAGAAATATTTGGCGAATCCGCCGGTATTGGCGAAACCGATCGAAGGAGAACCCCTATTCTTATACACGGCTATATCCACCACTGCAGTGAGTGGAGTTCTAATCAGAGAGGACCAAGGTGAACAAAAGCCAATCTTCTATGTCAGCCAGACTCTAACAGATGCAGAAACTCGTTACCCGCAAATTGAAAAACTAGCACTTGCACTGGTAATGTCCGCACGGAAATTAAGGTCATATTTCCAGTCCCATTCAATCATAATCTTAACAACCTTTCCACTGTGGACGATTCTTCATAGCCCAAGCCAATCCGGGAGACTAGCCAAATGGGCAATAGAACTTAGCAAGTTCGACATCGAGTATCGATCCAGGACATGCGCGAAATCGCAAGTACTGGCAGATTTCCTAGTCGAGCTACCACAAGAAGGAGCAGAGGGGTTAGCAGAGGACTCGGACTGGCTGCTCCACGTCGACGGCTCCTCGTCAAAACAAGGTTCCGGGGTAGGAATCCGCCTGACCTCGCCAACCGGAGAAATTCTAGAACAATTTTTCCGCTATACTTTCCACGCTTCAAACAATGAAGAAGAGTACGAAGCCTTGATCGCCGGACTTAGACTAGTCCACGCTTTGAAGATCCAAAACATACAAGCATTCTGCAACTCGCAACTAGTCGCAAGCTAGTACAGCGGAGAGTACGAGACAAGGGACGAAAGAATGGAAGCATATCTGAAGATCGTCCAGGATCTAGTGAAGCCACTCAAGAACTTCAAACTGAAACGGATCCCACGAGGAGAAAATGTACCAGCTGACGCATTGGCAGCGCTGGCGTCAACATCTGAACCAGGCTTGAAACGGATCCTTCCGGTGGAGTTTATCGAGAACCCCAACATCGGAAATTCCGTGACAGTCAATCTAGCTTATCCACCAGAAGAAGAAGACGAAAACTTGCCGCCAGTGGAGGACGACGCCGAAGCAAAAATACGAGCCGACGGAGAATACGGCTGCAACAAGAAATGGATAGAGACGATCCGTTCATACATAACGAACGGCGAACTCCCTGAAGATAAGTGGGAAGCGCGCAAAACCAAAGTGCAGGCTGCTCGCTATGTTCTGATGGAAGGGAAAGTTTATAAGTGGAGATTGTCCAGTCCCCTAATGTCGTGCATCGAAGGCGATGAAGCAGGACGAGTTATGGAAGAAGTCCACAGTGGCTCGTGCGGAAATCATTCTGGAGGAAGAGCGCTAGCAATAAAAATCAAGCGCCACGGCTATTTTTGGCCAACGATGGTGAAAGACTGTGAAAGGTTTTCTCGAAAGTGTGAAAAATGCCAGAGACACGCTCCAACCATCCGCCAACCGGCTGAGCTGTTGTCGTCTATTTCAACACCGTACCCATTCATGCGATGGTCGATGGACATAGTACGACCACTTCATCAATCTAAACAGAAACGATTTCTCCTCGTCCTGACAGAATATTTCTCAAAATGGATTGAAGCCGAATCATATGCCATTATCAAAGACGCCCAAGTTGAAAGCTTCGTCTGGAAGAATATTGTATGCCGGCATGGAATACCGTACGAGATCGTTACGGACAACGGTTCCCAATTCATTTCAACACGTTTTGAAGCTTTTTGCGAAAAATGGAGGATACGATTACAGAAATCAACGCCGCGATATCCCCAAGGGAATGGACAGGCCGAAGCCGCCAACAAGACAGTTCTCGACGGTTTGAAAAAGCGACTCAACGGAAAGAAGGGACGATGGACGGATGAATTAGAAGGAGTCCTATGGTCACACCGAACAACTCCCAGACGAGCAACGGGCGAAACACAATTCGCACTTGTTTACGGATCAGAATGCATAATCCCAGCCGAAGTTCAAATCCCAGGGATACGTCGCGAATTACTACCTAGACAGGAAGGTTTAAACCATTCGATGCTCCTCGATGAACTAGACTTAATTGATGAGCGACGCGATCGAGCATTAATCCACATTCAAAATTATCAGCAGGCAGCCGCAAGGTACTATAACTCGAACGTGCGTAGCAGAAGATTCCGCGAAGGAGACCTGGTCCTGCGGAAGGTTTCCAAAACACTGCCGAACGGAATGCAGGCAAACTAGGAGCCAACTAGGAAGGACCTTATAAAATCACGAAAGTTGTCTGACCGGGGGCGTACGAGTTATAACAAACATGGACAACGTCAAGGTTCCCAGAAGCTGGAATGAGATGCATTTAAAGAAGTTTTATCATTAAACCAAGACTTCACGCACTTTGAACTAAGGGACGACTTGATCCCCGCAAGGGGTACCTAGGCAGCCGATCTTCTTGATCGGTTCAGCTGTCTCCCCTCTCAAAATGGGGGGGGGGGGGGAGTGGGTCCGTATATACCTATACTTCCATATCGGATCTCGCAAATTTTTGAAACAATTCTCGGAACTTGCCCATAAATCCTGAAGAAACCACTTCAGAAATCCGAGCTAAACAAGCTCGGAATTCCGAGCTGAAACAGCTCGGGGCTGAGCTCATCCAGCTCGGAAATCCGAGCTGAAACAGCTCGGATCTAAGCTCGTCCAGCTCAAAAATCCGAGCTGAAACGGCTCGGACTTGAGCTCGTCCAGCTCGGATCTGAGCCCAACCAGCTCGGAAATCCGAGCTGAAACAGCTCGGACCTGAGCTCGTCCAGCTCGGAAATAAATTCTTTCTTTCACTTTCACCAGGTAGCAAAATAAACTCTTTCTTTCACTTTCGTTTAATTTATTTTTGGATAGAGATTAGGATACGACTTTCGGAACTTAGAACCAGCCTACTAGTTTATCGCATGCATAATAGTTAGAAATGATTTACCTTGTCCGCTGACGGCCACAACGGACAAACGCATACATCCTTCACGGATATAAGCCGACACGTCCAATATGGATTGAGGCTCTGTTACATCCAACAACGGATAAGAAGCGCACTATATATGTTTATTATCGATGAAGGGAACATAAGTCGAGAGGTCGACGTAAGATCCCGAATACGGGTTGTTGACAGGTATTCAAATACGCTACTCAGCACGCTGGTAAAGTGACGTTTTATCCAAGTATATCTTGGTTCGGTATCTTTGAAAGGTGGTCCTGCGGATACCGACTTATTTTCGGATAACGAAAGATGTGCGGCCAGAGCCTCGCGAAAAATCGGAATCGAAAATCCAAACCAGTAAAATACGATACGCTGGTCTCGATAACGTCATTACTAAATACAAGACTGACTTGGGAATATAAGACGGCAGATCCCGGCACTAGTACTAAAGTCAACTGTAAAACTCCTCGAAACCCAGTAAGACGCTTCCAAGCACACTGGTCTAAATCATTCATTACAAGCCCATAAGGGAAAAACGTTTTGGGCTCGAAACCAAGCAAGACATTTCCGAACATGCTGGTCTAATCATTGTAAGTTCACTAGAAAAGGACGCTTTTCTCAAACACAATTTCAAAACCCAGTAAGAAGTTTCCGAACACACTGGTCTGGTCATTATAAGTCTGCGGAAGGAAAACGATTGGTCGTTTTCTCAGACTCAATCTCGAAACCCCACGCTTCCAGACATATCGAACAGGACAATACGAAGAGCACAACATCCCACTCAGAACCAACTCGGACCAAGCTCAACGAGCTTGATTTCCCGAAAAATAAACTCAGAAACTAAAAAACGAATGAAGTTTATTTCAAGGAGTCCGAAGGTTCACAAGACGGAATGACCAACCATTCCGGAAACAAAAACAACTGAAGCAACGATACAAACAAACGTGACTTTCAAAGATAAGAGCCATAGGCGTTAAAAACACCGGCAGATTCGCATTGAAGCGGCCCACCGGAATCCCCAGAGAAAGGTGAGAGGTTAAAGCAATTCCCCGCCTCAACCATCAATCGGTCATACTCAGGAACATCATCCGCAAGAAGTGCCTCCTTCGTAATCTGAAGCTGCTCCTCCTCAGCCTCGAACGCCGGAGGGTCCTGCGCCTTCAACGCAGCGATCATCTCGAGGTTACTGTTTGTTTCCACGAAATCACAATGTTTCTTCTTGGCTGCGGGAAGCTTGGCAAAAATATCGCGAAGTTTCTTGAAACGAGACAAAAATTTGTCGAGCACTCCTTTCCTCCCTTTCTTGGTTGCCTCCTTCAAAGCGGCATCACGGGAAGAACTTTCTTCCGCGAGCTTCAACCTTAAAGCTTCAGCCTCGGCAAGAGCCTTCGCCTTCTCCTCATCAATGGAACGCCGCGCCGCCTCAAACTCGGCCGCCTGCGATTCACGTGCAGTTTTCAATTCCGATAGAGAAAACTCCATGTTCTGGTTATCGGCCAAATGCTTGCGGAACAACTCCTGAGCTCCGCGGATTTCTCTCTCGGACTCGGCAACCTGCTTATTCACCGATGCCCAGGCCTAAAAAGGGGAAACATATCAGAAAAGGTCGCACCGGTCGAAAGGGAAAGATTTCTGATATATCATGGTTTTTACTAGTTTAGACCAGGATATAAGTGTGTTTTTAGTGTCTTTTGTGTTCTTTTAGAGTCTTTTACATGTATAATCAGGTTGGGAGCTGAATTGGAGATAATGGAGCATTTTGGAGATTTTTGGAGTGTTTGGCCGAGAGATAGAGTTCACTGTCCGAAACAGAGGAAGGTGTCGATCGTTGCACTCTAGCATCGATCGATGCACCAGCGAGATGGGCCAAAAACTCGGCGGTTTAGAAGAGTGAAGAATTTGCACTTTGATCCAGAAGTTCCTGATATTTACAAAGAAGCCCCTGGCCGAGATTATGCCTATATAATAGAGTTTTTAGTGTTTTTATTAGGGACACTTTATACTTTTTACAATACACTTTGATAATTAAGAGCAGAGGATTTTAGAGCTTTTTGGGGGCTGATCTGAACCTGTTACATCATCTGTATTTGGAGAAGATTTCGAACCCCTTTTACTCTTATTCTTTTATGCAATTTATTCATTCTATGATTATGTTTTCATTATCTATGTCTGAGTAGATTCCTAGTTAGGTTTAGGGTTTCTCACATAGGATTTCATGACTTGCTAGACTTGTTCAAATTCAGTTAAGGATTCATAACTATATATGTTATTCAATTTAATTGGGCTTAAAGCTAGTTCTAACCTGATCAATTAGAATCTAGATCTTAGGTTGCTAAATACGTCACGGAAGTGGGGTTTAGGAATCTGAACTAATTAAATTGGGCAATTAAACTTTGCGCAAACGGAAGTTTGGTTTAGGATAATTGTGAACGTATCAAACTTGGACTTATTGCTAGTTTAATCTGTTAGTTCTCGCAAACGAAAGTTTGGTTTGCTGCACTTAGGCTTAGAGAATTATCGCAAAGGAATTTGGTTAATTCTATATCTGTGTTTTGAGTTCTAGAACTGTGCTAAATTAGATCCTTGCTGAATGAACTGTCTGCTTGTCTGATTTCCTGAGAATACCCTAGGCTTGATGCTTTTAGTTTATTGCTTCACAACCGTTAATCTCTGCTACTGATTTACTTTCTCGCACCGCAATTTATTTCATTCACTATTTGCTTATTTCTAGTATTTATTCCTATAGTTTGATTCTCTTGAGACCAAGTGTCCCTGTGGATTCGATAACCCTATATACTACTTTGACATTGCTGTTCACTTGCAGTTTTGGCGCCGTTGCCGGGGACTCGTTGAGTCTTCGATAGGACCGAACTTAGGGTTTTACTAGAAATTTTTCCTTTTTGTTTTTGTTCTTTTTCGTTTTTTATTTTATTTTGATTTTGCTAATTTTTTTTTCTCTGTTTCTTTCTGTCGCAGGTACGAATTTTGCCTTGCGTCGATCGTTGCATCCCTTGCATCGATCGTCACTAAGCGATTCTGAGAATTGAATCGATCGTTGCACTGATAGCATCGATCGTTGCTGGACGATTACAGACGGTTTATGCCCACGCAGAAAACTCGAAGTAATCCGAACTCGAGCTTGCTTAATCTCGGACTAGAGGAACTTGGACGTCTAGAAAGAGCTAACAGAAGAGAAAAGAGAGAGAGAATGGTACGAGAACGTTTGATCTTGATACCAGATGCTGAAGGTACCCTAAGGGACCAAGATGACAACCCGTACAATGCTGCTGGGCATCGGGTTGATGCTGAAGGGAATGTCATCCCTGATCCTCCTGAGCAACATGAGCTGAACCGAAACCAGGGTCAAGGACAGGCCCAAGGTAGAGAGATGGTGGTTCATGAGAGGACACTAGCTGATTACAACAGACCTGATGAGTTTCATGCAAACCGAGCAGCTCTAGTGCTTCCTACTTTTGAAAGGAATGATTTTGAGGTAAAAACCATCTACTACCAGCTGATGAGACAGATTGCTTTTCATGGTCTTCAAACAGAGCAGCCTATGGATCACATTGACAAGTTTGAGGACATAGTCACTGGCATGAAGTATGAAGGAGTATGCCCGGACTATCTGTTCCTTAAGCTATTTCCGCACAGTCTTGCTGGAGACGCTAGTGCATGGCTGAGACAACTGGCACCTGGTCAGTATACTACTTGGACAGCCTTAAAGAGTGAGTTCCTGCGTCACTTTTATGATGATGCACGCTCGGATCAGTCCAGACAGGACATACTCACATTTTCCCAAGGAGCTGTGGAGCCCTTGAAGACTGCCTGGATGAGATTTAAGCAGTATCAGCGTGACTGTCCACACCATGGATTCACAGAAGTACAGATGATTGGTATCTTCTTCAGAGGCATAGATCTTCCTTATCAAACTGCGCTGGACAATTCCAGTAATGCTAACTTCAACACCAGGACTCCTACACAAGCTATGCAGTTGATTGGGAACCTTATTAACAGCTACAGTTGCAAGTCCATGGATGAAAAGAGGAAGAAATCCGGTGGAAGTATAGAGGATTCTAACATGACTGAGATTAGATCTAGGCTAGACACAGTCTACAATCTCCTGACAAGTAAGAAAGCTGTCCACTCTGCCCAAGATATAGAGGTGATTCAGACTGAGGAGGACACTCAGGAAGAAGAAGTGAATTACATGGGAAGTTCTAGTTTCCAAGGCAATAGATTTAGAAATCAACAGGGAAACAGATTCTCAAATGGAGTTCAGCAAAGTAGTTTTAAGAAAGCCAATGAGTCTGATAGTAAAGTGGAGATCATGCTAAGACAGCTGATGGAGAATCAGACTAAGTACGCAGCAGATGCTGACGCGAAGATGGATACAATCTACATGGAGCTGAATGGGAAGTTTGAAAGTTTGAACACGTACATGAAAGAGCTTGATGCTAAGGTTGCAAAAACTGCTGGACATGCTCAAAGGGAAGAAGGATATCTCCCGGGGAGGACTGATGCCAATCCTAAGTACCAATGCAATGCCGTGACATTGAGAAGTGGTAAGGAGCTGTCATCTGGCGAGAAAAAGCAGTTAAGCGTTGAGGAACTCGTGGAAATTGAAGAATTGGAGGATGAGATACGCGATATTCGCCGAGCATCGATCGATGCATCTCAGCAGCGATCGTTGCCAAGCGAAATCAAGGAAACGGAGGTCGTAACAAAGTCGCCTAGCATCGATCGGTGCAATAAAGGCAACGATCGACACAAGGTGACTGCAGAAAGTTCGAGTGCTGAAAACCCAAAACAGTCGGCTGAAAGAGTATACAAGCCTAAGATACCTTATCCCAAGAACCCCAGAAAAGCTAAGAATGATAGGCAATATGCAAAATGGAAGGAGTTCATAAAAAAGGTAAAGGTTGAAGTACCTTTGTTGGATTCCATTGAAACTTCCCCCATGATGAAGAGATGCCTCAAGGATGCAATTTCTGGTAAATGGTCTGATGAAGAAAGTATAATGATGCTCAATGAAGTATGTAGTGCAGTGGTTCAAGGTAGAATTCCAGAGAAATTGAAAGATCCGGGCAGCTTCGTATTGGATTGTGCTATCTATAAGGAGAGGTTCGAAAGATCCCTATGTGATCTTGGCTCCAGTGTAAATCTAATGCCCCTTTCTGTTGCTAAAAGACTGGGGATGACATATTTTATACCAACTAGGATATCACTGGTTCTGGCAGACAGATCAGTCAGGATTCCAGAAGGAGTAATAGAGGATGTGCCTATAACAGTTGGAAAGTGCGTAATCCCAACTGATTTTGTGGTTCTACAATATGGACAGGAGCCAAAAGACCCATTAATTCTAGGCAGGTCTTTCTTAGCAACGGCTGGTGCGATGATTGACTGTCAAGGAGGTAAGATAATCCTGAATGTGGGTGATCTGAAGATGAGTTTTGACATGAACAAACTGGTGAAGAGACCGACCATCGACGGGCAGACCTTTTATGTGGACACATTGGGTGATTTGGCTGCAGAGTACTTCCATCAATCACATGCTGATGACCCACTAGAAAGGGCTTTACTGAGTTCTATTTTGGAGTTGGAATACCTACAGGACGAGCCTGCGATGTGCTATACAAGATTGATGGATTCTGTCGAGGTTGCAATGCAAGTAGAAGTGTCTGACGCGGGACTGCAACGATCGATACCAACTAAGCAACGATCGTTGCAAGTCGACAGAGACTGGGCAGAGGAAAAAGCTCCGAAAATAGATCTGAAACAACTTCCATCCGGGCTAAGGTACGCATTTCTTGGACCGAATTCAACTTATCCAGTGATTGTCAACGCTAGTTTGAACAACGCAGAGCTCACTTTACTGCTAAGCAAGCTGCGCAAGCATCGCAAAGTTCTTGGCTATTCCCTTAATGATATTTCAGGTATCTCACCAGAGTTGTGCATGCACCGGATACATCTTGAGGATGAGTCCAAGACATCAATCGAACATCAGAGGAGACTTAATCCTAATTTGCAGGAAGTAGTCAAAAAGGAGATTATGAAACTCCTTGACGCTGGAATTATATATCCTATCTCTGATAGTGATTGGGTAAGTCCAGTCCATGTAGTACCAAAGAAGGGCGGTGTTACAGTCGTGAAGAATGAGAAGAACGAGCTGATACCTACTAGGACTGTGACAGGACACAAGATGTGTATAGACTACAGGAAGCTTAATGCTGCTACTAGGAAGGATCATTTTCCTTTGCCTTTTATTGATCAGATGCTCGAAAGGTTAGCAAATCATCCTTACTACTGCTTCCTAGATGGCTACTCAGGTTTCTTTCAGATTCCCATCCATCCGGAGGATCAGGGAAAGACCACTTTTACCTGTCCATATGGGACTTTTGCTTACCGTAGGATGCCTTTTGGACTCTGCAATGCACCAGCCACTTTCCAGAGATGCATGATGTCCATATTCACAGATATGATTGAGGATTTTATGGAAGTATTCATGGATGATTTCTCAGTATATGGATCATCCTATAATGAATGCTTAGATAATCTGTGTAAGGTTCTGAAAAGATGTGAAGAGAAGCACTTAGTTCTTAACTGGGAGAAGTGTCATTTCATGGTCAGAGATGGCATTGTGCTTGGACATAAGGTGTCCGAAGCAGGAATAGAGGTAGACCGCGCCAAAATCGAGGTAATGACGAACCTGCAGGCACCTGATTCTGTTAAGTCTATTAGAAGCTTTCTTGGACATGCTGGTTTCTATAGACGGTTCATTAAGGATTTTAGTAGGATTGCTAGGCCACTAACTGCTTTGCTGTGTAAAGACACCAAATTTGAGTTCACTGCAGATTGTCGAACTGCATTTGAACAGATCAAGCAGGCATTAGTGAGTGCTCCCATAGTTCAGCCACCGGATTGGGATTTGCCTTTCGAGGTAATGTGTGATGCAAGTGATTATGCTGTAGGAGCTGTTCTTGGACAAAAGAAAGATAGAAAGCTTCATGCTATCTATTATGCCAGTAGGACACTGGATGATGCACAAAGAAACTATGCAACTACAGAGAAGGAGTTGCTGGCAGTTGTCTTTGCATTTGAGAAATTTCGCTCTTATCTTGTTGGCTCTAAGGTAATTGTCCACACTGATCATTCAGCACTGAAGTATCTGATGCAGAAGAAGGATGCTAAGCCAAGATTGTTGAGATGGATCCTGTTGCTTCAGGAATTTGATATTGAAGTGAGAGATAAGAAAGGGGTTGAGAATGGAGTTGCTGACCATCTTTCGAGGATGCTGGTTGAGGAGGACGTGCCAATTAATGACTATTTGCCTGAAGAAAACGTCAATATGGTTGGGACAATCTGTGAGACAGATTTGGACAGAAATCTGCAGAACTGTCGGATTAATCGCGTTTCGTCGATCGATGCTACATTAGCGTCGATCGATGCATCTATCGGGACAGCAACGATCGATACATTCGATTGTGACGATCGTTGCAGCGCGGATACAGACGCAGAAACTTTCACGATACGTATTGGAAGGCATGAGTTCGAGATTAATGCTGTCACAACAAATGATCGACCATGGTATGCAGACATAGCCAATTATCTAGCTGCAGAGACTGGACCAGATAATCTGAAGGGATACGAAAAGAAGAGGTTTTTCAGAGAACTTAGGAGGTACTATTGGGATGAACCTTACCTCTATAAGCATTGTTCGGATGGCCTTTATAGAAGATGCGTTGCTGAGTCAGAGGTTCCAGATATCCTTTTCCACTGTCACGGATCAGATTATGCAGGACATTTTGCTACATTTAAGACTGTGTCTAAGGTTTTGCAAGCAGGTTTCTGGTGGCCTACAATGTTCGCTGATACTCATTCCTTTATTTCTCATTGTGATGCCTGCCAGAGGAGAGGGAAAATAAGCAGGAAGCATGAGATGCCTCAGAATTTCATTCTTGAGGTTGAGGTTTTCGATTGTTGGGGCATAGACTTTATGGGTCCCTTTCCCTCATCATACGGGAATAAATTCATATTAGTTGCTGTGGATTATGTATCTAAGTGGGTAGAAGCAATAGTCAGTCCAACCAATGACTCTTCAGTAGTCATTAAGCTGTTTAAATCTATCATATTCCCTAGATTTGGAGTACCCCGGATAGTAATTAGTGATGGAGGATCTCACTTTATTAATAAGGTTTTTGAGAAGCTCCTGAAGAAGCATGGAGTGCATCACCGAGTTGCTACTCCTTATCACCCACAGACTAGTGGACAGGTAGAGGTTTCTAACAGACAAATCAAGGAGATCTTGGAGAAGACAGTTGGGAAGACAAGGAAAGATTGGGCAGCTAAGCTTGATGATGCTTTATGGGCCTACAGGACTGCATTTAAAACGCCATTAGGGACTACTCCATTTCACTTGTTGTATGGAAAAGCATGCCATCTGCCAGTAGAACTTGAGCACAAGGCAGCATGGGCTGTAAAACAAATGGACTTTGACCTCAAACCAGCTGCAGAGAGGAGATTGATACAGCTCAATGAGTTGGATGAGATTAGACATCTTGCCTATGAGAACTCAAAGCTGTACAAGGAGAGGACTAAGGCTTATCATGATAAAAAGATTGTTTCTAGACGGTTTGAGCCTAATGACTAGGTACTTCTATACAATTCTCGTCTGCATTTGTTTCCAGGGAAGCTGAAATCAAGATGGTCCGGTCCTTACACAATAAAGGAAGTGCGTTCATATGGAGCTGTCATACTAATAGGCAAGGAAGGTAATGAGTTTGCTGTAAATGGGCAGAGAGTAAAACACTATTGGGCTAAGGCCGAAACTCCCAGAGGACAGATTTTGCCCCTGGATCATGCCCCATGCGCTTGAAAGATCTCATCCGTCCGGTCAAGCTATTGACCTTAAACAAGCGCTGGGTGGGAGGCAACCCACCATTAGGTACTAGTGTTTTTCTTTTTCATTTTTGGTGTTTTTGTTAGGATTTTACGTTTGTTTTTGTTTCTGGTGAGTTTATGTTTGCAGGTCTCGGTTAAAACGCAGTGCAGCGATCGATGCACTTCTGCATCGATCGTCACAACACGAAAGGAATCGCATTGCAGCGATCGTTGCGGTCCTGAGCAACGATCGACTATACACGAAAATCGCCAAGTAACGGTCGATGCACTTAGTGCAACGATCGATGCTCAGCGACAGAGGTAACCCGACAGACATAATTTCACCCTTTCAATTTTTATTTTCTTTTTACCAATCCTTCGCTGGACACTACTGGGGACAGTGTGTCTTAAGTGTGGGGGAGGTGCTACTGACTTATATCTTTCTGTTTTCTTAAGAGTCAGTCCGTTTTTCAAAAAAATTTTGTTTTATTGAGTCAAAATTGTTTAAGTAAGAAACTATGATTTTCTGAGAAGATTTACAAGACTTGCAGGAACTTAAGTAACCATTGGGATGAAGTTGCAGGATCTATCTATGACTATTAGAAAACCCCATCACAGATCAACCTACTGGGAACACCCACATCACTTCAGGTATCAGAGGATCCTTTTACTGACTTCAACCTTAATACTGACTTAGATTTCTCACCTAAGGGCTTGGTATGCTTTATGTCGGATTCCCTTGTTAGTTCTGACACAGCCTGTAAACATGTCCTATTTAGTCCCCTTCTCCCCTTCTATAAAGTAAAAAAAAAAATAATAATAAACTGAGGATGAGTTAGTAACTCCGAAGTGGTCATGAGAATGGTAGCAAACACTATTTTCTCTCATGTGATCCATGGAATGTGTCCAAAGTATACCCCATAACGGGAAGAACACTGATAAAATAAAATAAAATGATACCCAGTGGGGAAAAATCAGTTGTTAAAGAAGGGAAAGAGAAGAAAGGGACTAGAGAAAGATAGTATGGTGGTCTAGAGCTGATAAGGTAAGAATCCATGTGCCTTTAGATCGATACTCCTTAGGTGAGACCGCACTTAAATACTTGCAGAAGTCAGTAGGGAGAATTTGAATGCTTGAATGTGATTGTGGAGTTTACCTAGGACAGTTGCTAAGTGTGGGGGAAGTACATTGTGGTCTTGATATCCTGTGATTGATTCTTGCAGTGGTTTACTAAGGGGAATCTGAGTATTGTAGCTTCTAGGATGAAATGAGTTTCTGAAGAGTTTTCAAACCTCTTCACCATGTTTTAGTTCTCTGTTTTGCTTGAGGGCAAGCAAAGGCTAAGTGTGGGGGAGTTGATATATCATGGTTTTTACTAGTTTTAGACCATGATATAAGTGTGTTTTTAGTGTCTTTTGTGTTCTTTTAGAGTCTTTTACAGGTATAATCAGGTTGGGAGCTGAATTGGAGATAATGGAGCATTTTGGAGATTTTTGGAGTGTTTGGCAGAGAGATAGAGTTCACTGTCCGAAACAGAGGAAGGTGTCGATCGTTGCACTCTAGCATCGATCGATGCACCAGCGAGATGGGCCAAAAACTCGGCGGTTTAGAAGAGTGAAGAATTTGCACTTTGATCCAGAAGTTCCTGATATTTACAAAGAAGCCCCTGGCCGAGATTATGCCTATATAATAGAGTTTTTAGTGTTTTTATTAGGGACGCTTTATACTTTTTACAATACACTTTGATAATTAAGAGCAGAGGATTTTAGAGCTTTTTGGGGGCTGATCTGAACCTGTTACATCATCTGTATTTGGAGAAGATTTCGAACCCCTTTTACTCTTATTCTTTTATGCAATTTATTCATTCTATGATTATGTTTTCATTATCTATGTCTGAGTAGATTCCTAGTTAGGTTTAGGGTTTCTCACATAGGATTTCATGACTTGCTAGACTTGTTCAAATTCAGTTAAGGATTCATAACTATATATGTTCTTCAATTTAATTGTGCTTAAAGCTAGTTCTAACCTGATCAATTAGAATCTAGATCTTAGGTTGCTAAATACGTCACGGAAGTGGGGTTTAGGAATCTGAACTAATTAAATTGGGCAATTAAACTTTGCGCTAACGGAAGTTTGGTTTAGGATAATTGTGAACGTATCAAACTTGGACTTATTGCTAGTTTAATCTGTTAGTTCTCGCAAACGAAAGTTTGGTTTGCTGCACTTAGACTTAGAGAATTATCGCAAAGGAATTTGGTTAATTCTATATCTGTGTTTTGAGTTCTAGAACTGTGCTTAATTAGATCCTTGCTGAATGAACTGTCTGCTTGTCTGATTTCCTGAGAATACCCTAGGCTTGACGCTTTTAGTTTATTGCTTCACAACCGTTAATCTCTGCTACTGATTTACTTTCTCGCACCGCAATTTATTTCATTCACTATTTGCTTATTTCTAGTATTTATTCCTATAGTTTGATTCTCTTGAGACCAAGTGTCCCTGTGGATTCGATAACCCTATATACTACTTTGACATTGCTGTTCACTTGCAGTTTAGTATAGGGAAAACTTAGAACCTATCAATTTCTACCTTCAAGAAGTCCTGGCCCGCATGGGCAAGCGAAGATCCGCATGACATGTCCACATACCGGATCGGAACGTTCCCCGCGTGCCATACTGATAGGTGTCAGGTTTTATCCTATATCTAACTGCAAGTGCACAGTTCAGTAGTCGTAGTATATAGGTATCGAATCCACAGGGACTCCGTATTCAATAGCTCAAGAACAGGAAATTAAACTAGGAAGAAAGCAATGTGATTGAATTAAAAACAATGCGAGAAAGTAAACAGAAAGCAGAGATTGTTGGTTGTGAAAGCAAGTTATTAAAAGCGCTAAGTCTAGGGCGTTCTCAGGAAATCAGATAAGCAGAGAGTTCATTCAGCAAGGATCAAATTAAGCACAGTTCTAGAACTCAAATCACAGATATAGAATTAACCAAATTCCTTTGCGATAATTCTCTAAGTCTAAGTGCAGCAAACCAAACTTTCGTTTGCGAGAACTAACAGATTAAACTAGCATTAATTCCAAGTTTGATTGATGCTAAACCAAACTTTCGTTTGCGAGAAGTTTAATTGCTCAACCTAATTAGTTCAGATTCCTAAACCCCACTTCCGTGACGTATTTAGCAACCTAAGATCTAGATTCTAATTGATCAGGTTAGAATTAGCTTTAAGCCCAATTAGATTGAAGAACAGATATAGTTATGAATCCTTAATTGAATTTAACAAGTCTAGCAAGTCATGAAATCCTATGTGAGAAACCCTAAACCTAACAAGGAATCTACTCAGACATAGATAATGAAAACATAATCATATGATGAATAAATTGCATAGAAGATAAAGAATAAAAGGGGTTCGAAATCTTCTCCAAATACAGATGAAGTAAAGGTTCAGATCAGCCCCAAAAGCTCTAAAAATCCTCTGCTC
Source organism: Orychophragmus violaceus (assembly GCA_030180135.1). Classification (NCBI taxonomy): domain Eukaryota; kingdom Viridiplantae; phylum Streptophyta; class Magnoliopsida; order Brassicales; family Brassicaceae; genus Orychophragmus; species Orychophragmus violaceus. The sequence continues at coordinate 83,993,211 of CM058235.1, forward strand.
TTAATTATCAAAGCGTTTTTAAATAAAACACCAAAAACTCAATTATATAGGTCTAATCTCGGCCAAGGGCTTCTTTGTAAATATCAGGAACTTCTGGATCAGAGTGCAATATCTTGACTCTTCATAAACCGCCGAGTTTCGGCCCATCTCGCTGGTGCAACGATCGATGCTAGAGTGCAACGATCGACGCATTCCTCTGTTTCGGACAGTGAACTCTATCTCTCGGCCAAACACTCCAAAAATCTCCAAAAAGTGCCATAATCACCAAATATGCTCCAAACCTGATTATACATGTAAAAGACTCTAAAAGAACACAAAAAGACACTAAAACACACTTATATCATGCTCTAAAACTAGTAAAAACCATGATATATCAACTCCCCCACACTTAGCCTTTGCTTGCCCTCAAGCAAAACAAAGAACTAAAGTTTGGTGAAGAGGTTTGAAAACTCTTCAGAAACTCATTTCATCCTAGAAGCTACAATACTCAGATTCTCCTTAGTAAACCACTGAAAGAATCAATCACAGGATATCAAGACCAACATGTACTTCCCCCACACTTAGCAACTGTCCTAAGTAAACTCCACAATCACATTCAAGCATTCAAATTCTCCCTACTGACTTCTGCAAGTATTTAAGTGCGGTCTCACCTAAGGAGTATCGATCAAAGGGCACATGGATTGTTACCTTATCAGCTCTAGACCACCATACTATCTTTCTCTAGTCCCTTTCTTCTCTTTCCCTTCTTTAACAACTGATTTTTCCCACTTTGGGTATCATTTTTTTTTTTTTTATCAGTGTTCTTCCCATTATGGGGTGTACTTTGGACACATTCCATGGATAGCACAAGAGATAATAGGGGTCTCTACCACTCCTGTGACCACTTCGGAGTTACTAACTCATCCTCAGTTTATTATCTTTTTTTTTTACTTTATAGAAGGGGAGAAGGGAACTAAATAGGATAGGTTGACAGGCTGTGTCAGAACTAACAGGGAATCCGACACAGAGTATACCAAGCCCTTAGGTGAGAAATCTAAGTCAGTATTAAGGTTGAAGTCAGTAAAAGGATCCTCTGATACCTGAAGTGATGTGGGTGTTCCCAGTAGGTTGATCTGTGATGGGGTTTTCTAATAGTCAGAGATAGATCCTGCAACTTCATCCCAATGGTTACTTAAGTTCCTGCAAGTCTTGTAAATCTTCTCAGAAAATCATAGTTTCTTACTTAAACAATTTTGACTCAATAAAACAAAATTTTTTTAAAAAATGGACTGACTCTTAAGAAAACAGAAAGATATAAGTCAGTAGCACCTCCCCCACACTTAAGACACACTGTCCCCAGTAGTGTCAAGCGAAGGATCGGTAAAAAGAAAATAAAAATTGTTAAAGTTCTGTTGAGTTCTGTCGGGTTTACCTCTGTCGCTCAAGCATCGATCGTTGCACTAAGTGCATCGACCGTTACTTGGCGATTTTCGTGTATGGTCGATCGTTGCTCAGAACTGCAACGATCGCTGCAATGCGATTCCGATCGTGTTGTGACGATCGACACAAAAGTGCGTCGATCGACGCACTGCGAATCTGTCCGAGACCTGCAATCATAAACTCACCAGAAACAAAAACAAACGTAAAATCCTAACAAAAACACCAAAAATTAAGTAGAAAAACACCAGTACCTAATGGTGGGTTGCCTCCCACCCAGCGCTTGTTTAAGGTCAATAGCTTGACCGGACGGACAAGATTTTTCAGGTACCAGGAGATCCTGACAGAGACTTTTTTTGTCTCTGTCCAAGTCTCCTCATCCAAGGTGGCGAGTAGGCTGTTGCAGAATGCTCATGTCCAAGAAAAGATGGAGTAAAATGTGCTCCAGGATCTATAATCACAGTGTCATCAGACTGCTCATCATCTGCATCCCTTATGGTGAATGTCTGCCCATCTATCAGTGGTCTTCGCAGCTTATCCATCTCATAACGCAGCGGCTCATCTCCCAGATGGAGGTCTATCAGGCTGTTCCTAACGTCTATCACCGCTCCTGCTGTAGCCAAAAATGGTCTTCCAAGCAGCAATGCTTCATCCGGATCACAGTCATATCTCAGCACTAAGAAGTCTGTTGGAACTAAGTAGTTTCCAACTCTCACCGGGATGTCCATCAGGAGTCCTTCAGGAACTCGTATGGACTGATCAGCTAGGACAAGAGAGGTCCTAGTAGGAGTAAAATATAGCATACCCAGCTTCTCTGCCACAGAGTATGGCATCAAACTTCCAGCAGCTCCTAAATCACACAGAGAACGCCTGAAACTATCCTCAAAGATTGAACAATCAAGCACAAAGACTCCAGGATCAGGAAGCTTCTTCGGAATCTTGGTTAACAAAACATCACCAATATGCTGAGGAACTATAACCACCCAGTCTCTCAGCTCTTCATCTAGAGGCAGCATCTTGTTCAAATACCTCTGCACACATGGATGATAAGGTGGATCATCAGAAGTTGGAATTTCTTCCAATTCTTCACCAATCTCTTCTAGCTTCTTAAGCTCTTCAATTTCTTGTTTAATCACTTCAGACACTGAGGAGTGTTGTCTAACAATCTGCGCATAAATCTCCTGTTGAGAGATCTCAGAGACTCCAGAGAATAAGCCATCAAGCTCCAAGTCTGCATCAATACCATCATCACTCAGCGAATCTGTCTGTTCACGACGTGCATCGATCGACACTAAATGTGTGTCGATCGTTGCAATGCTGCAATTTCCACCCGAGACTTTTTCACCAAAATTCGGGATTTCTCCTTCCTTCACCAATTCAGCTGTACTTAACTCAAAATTTTCACCTAAGTGAGATCCATCATTAACGTACACAGACCAGGCCTTAATATGAGTGTCTGCTAGCCCTTTTCCCTTTATTGAGCTGGAAATCTGGTTTACCTGAGTATCCAACTGCTTCATGTGAGTGTTCAGGGACTCAAACTTCCCATTGAGGTCTTCATAGACAGGATCTAACTTCTTGTTGCAGTCCACAGAAATCTTGGTCTGACTCTCCATTAGTTGTTCCATCATAGCTTCCATTCTACTCTCATGAGCTGTAGGTGCATGAGGAGTCTGATAAGATGAAGATCCATAGGTTCTCTGAGTACCTTGTCCAAAGGTCTTCTGAAAACCACTAGTCTGTCCATAATTAGATGAGTTGCCGTTGAAAGCACTTCTCTGTCCTCCATTGAAGAATCTGTTTCCTTGTTGATTACCAAATCTATTACCTTGGAATCCAGAACCTCCTATGTAATTCACATCTTCCTCCTGAGTGTCCTCCTCAGTTTGAATTACCTCTACATCTTGGGCAAAGTGGACAGCTTTCTTACCTGCTAGGAGATTGCAAACTGTGTCCAGCCTTGATCTAATATCAGCTATGTCAGAATTCTCTACACTTCCACCAGATTTCTTCCTCCTCTCATCCATAGTCTTGCAGCTGTTGCTGCCTATCAGATTCTCAATCAATTGCTTAGCCTGCGTAGGAGTCCTGGTGTTGAAGTTAGCATTACTGGAATTGTCCAGTGCAGACTGATATGGAAGATCTATGCCTCTGAAGAAAATGCCAATCAACTGAACTTCAGTGAATCCATGGTGTGGGCAGTCACGCTGATACTGCTTAAATCTCATACATGCAGTCTTTAAAGGCTCCACAGCTCCTTATGAAAAGGTGAGTATGTCCTGTCTGGACTGGTCTGAGCGCGCATCATCATAGACGTGACGCAAGAACTCACTCTTTAAAGCTGCCCAAGTAGTGTACTGATCAGGTGCCAGCTGCTTTAGCCATGCACTAGCGTCTCCAGCAAGACTGTGCGGAAAGAGCTTAAGGAACAGATAGTCCGGGCAGACTCCATCATACTTCATGCCAGTGACTATGTCCTCAAACCCATCAATGTGATCCATAGGCTGCTCCGTTGGGTAACCATGAAACGCATTATGTCTCATCAGCGAGTAGTAGATGGTTTTGATCTCAAAATCATTCCTCTCAAAAGCAGGAAGCACTAAAGCTGACCGGTTACTATGAAACTCATCCGGTCTGTTGTAGTCAGCTAAAGTCCTCTCATGGACAACCATCTGTCTACCTTGGGCCTGTCCTTGACCCTCGTTTTGCTCCTGTTGCTGTTGCTCAGGAGGATCAGGGATGACATTCCCTTCAGCATCAACCCTTTGCCAAGCAGCATTGTATGGGTTGTTATCTCGGTCCCTCAGGGTACCTTCAGCATCACATACCAGAATCAAACGCTCTCGTACCATCCTTTCTCTTCTTTCTCTTTTGTTAGCTCTCTGTAAACGTCCAAGTTCTTCAAGATCGAGATTAACTAAGTCCAAGTTCGGATTACTTCTAGTTTTCTGCGTCTGCATAAACTGTCTGTAATCGTCCGGCAACGATCGATGCTATCAGTGCAACGATCGATTCAATCTCAGAATCGCCTAGTGACGATCGATGCTAGAGTGCAACGATCGACGCAGTGCGATATTGGTACCTGGGATAGAGAGAAAACAGAGAAAATCAGTAACTAAAAAAAACAAAAACAAAAACGAAAGAAAACGAAAAACCTAGTAAAACCCTAGGTTCTAAGCTATCGAAGACTCAAAGAGTCCCCGGCAACGGCGCCAAAAACTTGATAGGTGTCAGGTTTTATCCTATATCTAACTGCAAGTGCACAGTTCAGTAGTCGTAGTATATAGGTATTGAATCCACAGGGACTCTGTATTCAATAGCTCAAGAACATGAAATTAAACTAGGAAGAAAGCAATGTGATTGAATTAAAAACAATGCGAGAAAGTAATCAGAAAGCAGAGATTGTTGGTTGTGAAAGCAAGTTATTAAAAGCGCTAAGTCTAGGGCGTTCTCAGGAAATCAGACAAGCAGACAGTTCATTCAGCAAGGATCAAATTAAGCACAGTTCTAGAACTCAAATCACAGATATAGAATTAACCAAATTCCTTTGCGATAATTCTCTAAGTCTAAGTGCAGCAAACCAAACTTTCGTTTGCGAGAACTAACAGATTGAACTAGCATTAATTCCAAGTTTGATATGTTCACAATTATCCTAAACCAAACTTTCGTTTGCGAGAAGTTTAATTGCTCAACCTAATTAGTTCAGATTCCTAAACCCCACTTCCGTGACGTATTTAGCAACTTAAGATCTAGATTCTAATTGATCAGGTTAGAATTAGCTTTAAGCACAATTAGATTGAAGAACAGATATAGTTATGAATCCTTAACTGAATTTAACAAGTCTAGCAAGTCATGAAATCCTATGTGAGAAACCCTAAACCTAACAAGGAATCTACTCAGACATAGATAATGAAAACATAATCATATGATGAATAAATTGCATAGAAGATAAAGAATAAAAGGGGTTCGAAATCTTCTCCAAATACAGATGAAGTAAAGGTTCAGATCAGCCCCAAAAGCTCTAAAAATCCTCTGCTCTTAATTATCAAAGCGTTTTTAGATAAAACACCAAAAACTTAATTATATAGGTCTAATCTCGGCCAAGGGCTTCTTTGTAAATATCAGGAACTTCTGGATCAGAGTGCAATATCTTGACTCTTCATAAACCGCCGAGTTTCGGCCCATCTCGCTGGTGCAACGATCGATGCTAGAGTGCAACGATCGACGCATTCCTCTGTTTCGGACAGTGAACTCTATCTCTCGGCCAAACACTCCAAAAATCTCCAAAAAGTGCCATAATCACCAAATATGATCCAAACCTGATTATACCTGTAAAAGACTCTATAAGAACACAAAAAGACACTAAAACACACTTATATCATGGTCTAAAACAAGTAAAAACCATGATATATCACATACTCCCGAACAAAACTCCGTAACCTCATCAACTTTATCGTAAACAGGGCCCTTCAACTTCAAGCCACTGGTAGCAGACTTCGAGGTAGTTCGAGGAGCTTCGGTCTCACCCGCTTTCCTAGCCCTTTTCTTCTTCTTCTCAGGAGGAGCTCTCTGAGCCTCCAAACCCACGACTAAACGCCTAGGTGAACAACGAGCACCAGGGTTTTGATCAGTTTCCAGTATGTCAGGAACCACAGGGACCTCCTGGTGAAGAGACAAACCAGGCACGGATTCTTGGCCTTCTCCGGCAATTTCGGACGCTTTTCCCTCGCTCCGCTACCTTTTTTCTTCCGCCGCCGCTCTCCTTCTAGCTTTCACAAGTTCACACTCAGACAACGGGAGGGGTGCACTCTGGAATGACATCGTCCGAGACTATATCGAAATCTAGAGAGAGATTGGAGAGGAAAAAACTTGCAAGCTCTAGAGAGAGTAAATGAATGAAGAAATGAACGAAGGGTGAAGGATACTTATAGATATCACTCCAAAGAGAAGTACGGGTAGGATCGTAACTTCATAAGTTTTCTCAAGGCGATTTCGGAATCTTCGGAACCACGTACAACAAGATTAGTTGCAATCGGCCGAGTTGAAGCCTCCGAGCAATTATTATCTTTGGAGAGAAGTAAGAAGTGAAGAATGGAGAAGTGAATATTTATAGAATTCACCAAGGTAGGGCATGGGATTTTCGAAATGATTATCTTCTTATTGTTGGAATCCCTAGGATCCTTGGGTCTAGGTGATTGAATCTTAGAACTGACCTCGTGTTTACCTGGAGATTGGCAGCGGAAATTGGAGCAGGTAAACGAGATCTAGAGCGCCTCAATCGCTGCGCCTCTATCGTAGTCCACATGCACACAAGCTGGAATCCGCCGGGATGCTAGTACCGGTGATCGGATCTCCTGGGATTCTCTGCGCGTTTCTCGAGGAAGAGGGTATGTTTTTCTGTCAAGGAAAAACTGTCTGCGACGGCTCTCTCATTTAGGTCGTTTAACCTGGCCCCTATAAATAGGTCCACGGTTTACAAACCGTAATATCAGTTACGGTATCGACCTTGTGTCGATCGTTGCACCCAATGGCAACGATCGACACACCTCTTAAAACACGAATTCAATGTGTATCCAATACACATTGATCGGACCATATGCCAATGATCAATTCCCTACAGAAGCGTATCCAACTTGCTTAGGTGTGTGACCCTTTAGGTTCACACGATACTAGAAATGAGTTACAACTCATTTGTCATAAGCGGTTTCTAGCAAAACATTATGACTACCCAGTATCACATGAATTGTCCGATCTCGACAATACAACTATCTTTAGAGTAAGTACAATGTGATTTCAGGACACAATCCCAACAATCTCCCACTTGTACTGGAATCATCTATTCCCATAATCCCTTTATCGCTATATCTCGATATGGCATAAGGCAAGGAACTGTGTCATCCTTATTATAGCCAACATCATGTTCATCGAACTCCTGATCTATACTGATAAGACAAACGACTGACAATCACCTCGTTTGAGCATGGCCATGCATTTTCTCAGTATCAAATCTTCGATGGGCCCTGAGATATTTATCTCCTGTTATATAGGAGGGACAAATCCCTTCTTGTTCCATACATGTTTCTACACATACTTCATGATACACCTAAGCAATGCCTTTATAGCCGCCATTTACGGATCGACGTTTGACAAGGTCAAAGTGTAACAATTAATATGCTAGAAAGCATGATGAACTCAGGTCTAAGGACTATACTCTATAGTCGTAATGAGGAACTCTCATGACACAGATATAACTATCCTGTAGAGTTCTCATTAGCGGGTCATGTCCGATCATATGTTCACCAACATATATCTATGTGACTGACTGTGAGACTCACATCGTTGACTCCATGAAACTTAGTCAACAGTCACCTCACAAGCTAGTCTCTCGCGGTTGTCAGTGTCCCACTTTGACAATATCGACTAGGGACAATCATAATTTATGTCATCTTTTACTTATAGGGTTTCATGATCAAGTCCTCAACTTGATGACCTATAAAATGAACGTAAAATACTTTGGGACCATTATTTAATTAACCAATAATCAAATAATGCTGATGTCAGTTTTTCATAAACATGACCATATCATGTCTATCTGAACATCATAACTAATATAACTCCCACTAGAATCAAGACCATGTCTTCAGATATCTAGTACCTACAGCAACAGTACGAAAACCATGCTTAGGTTGTGAGAGATGCTGCGGTGTTCTTGCTTGGAACCATTCCAACAAACCACACTGCTGTTCTTTAATAATCACTATTCTGCGGTCCACTGCTTGGAGACTTTTCCAACAGATAGCCCCGCTACACAGACAAAGAGACATAAACAGGTGGGAACCGTGAATCATCTTTGTCTGTCTAACTACTCTTAACATATTCGTCATTTCCTCAGTTGTACAAGAACCTATCCTTAGTGTTTCTCAAACACTTGGGGATATTCCTTACAACTGTCCAGTGACTCTTACCGGAACATATTGGTATCTTCTCGTCATGCTATATGCATAAACTGCATCTATACGAGCGCTAAATATGGCATTTGTTATGGATTCTATTGCTGAAGCATAAGGAATCACACTCATAGATACTAGCTCAGCCAGTGTCCAAGACACTTCATCTTGCTAAGATTATTGCCATAAGACCTTTGGTATGAAGCTGTTCTTGGAGTCATGCATATTTGAACTGTCCAGTGTACCTTATAATCATAAGGATTCTGACACGATCCAATTAGCTCTTCTGATCCATCTCAATGGATCCATATTCCAAGAACTTTCGCGGCTTCTCCCACGTCTATTATTGAATTTGACTTCCGACCCAAACCTTGACTAGACTTCAGCGTCGGAACGTCGTTTATGAGATTAAGTGTGTTATAAACATACAGTTTTGAGAATTGCAACTACGCTCCCACTTGTTTACTTGTAAACGCACGGTTTCTATTCGTTTCTGATCGAGTCAAAGCCTTTGACCGTTTTAACAGAACATAGATTCCAACTCCAAGATGTTTGCTTCAATCTATAAATAGATCGGTGAAGCTAACATGCATACCTAGCAAATTTTCGTAGTTTGGGCTAACCATCGCTTCTATGAATTTCGCATGCTCGTCACTTTTCTATGATCATCAGATCACGACAATCGGTCATGAGGAATCACCCTCGGTTTAGTGACGGATCCATCAGGATCAGCGAAATTCTGGCTCCACAGGTTCAGATCCTACAACACTCTGTAGATCCAACCGCTGCTCTTCCTCAACAGGTTTAACAGCCTCCTGTGTTTCTCGAATTTCTTCGAGCTGTACTTTTACTCCCACTGTTTTCTTGGAAAAACATGGTTCCGAACAACAAAACTTTGTTCTCGGATTGGTTGCAAAAGTACTAAGCCTCGGTTTCCTTAGGACAACCGGCGAAACAGCCCTTATCAGATTTGGATTAAAGTATGTTTGTTGACAACTGCCTTACACAAACCTTGCAATCCCAATTAATCAATAAAACATACTTGGAAATCACCCAGTCCACATCCAATGTGGTGTTTTTCAACTGATTCTGATAGAAACATAATTTGCATAAACTTATTCATTTTAGAGCGTATTTTAAAAGGATAATGGAAGATTCATGTGACTCATCATTAATCAGAGCATATCCAATAAGATCCGATTCATTCTCTCAGAAACACCAATTAGGCTTTCATGAGAAAAGAGCTGTGGTATGACTTCACACTCACTCAGATGATCACCCAATTCTTGACTTAAGTATTTTCCTCCGCGATCTAATCGAGGATCCAACACTTCTGTCAAATCGGTTCTATACTTCATTTTGGAACTCCTCAAAAGATTCCTACTCGTGTCTCATCATAAGAACACAGCCATACTTACTGACGCCATCAATAAGTTAATGAAGTACTGAAGATTTCCTTTGGCATTAATGCTCATCGGGCCACATACATCAGTACGTGTAAGGCCCAATAAGCCTCTGGCCCTTTTCTTTAGCTCTGCTAAAGAAGCCTCATTCATTTGGCCCAGCAAGCAGAATTCATGTCTCAAATGATTTACAGTTAAATGAGCCTGAAGCCCATAACCATGGAACTTCTGAATCCGCTTCACTCTATGTGGTCAAAACGACTGTGCTAAGGAAAAATCGAGTTCAAGTCATCAGACTTAAACCGTTTGGTATTTATGTTATATTCAAGAGTATATTGGTTTAAGACATAAAACCCATTTATCAAAAAGGGGTGCTACCATATAATATTTCATTAAGATCAAAAGAGCAAAACTTGTCTTTTATCAGAATGAAAAACATTCAAATTCTTACAAGAAATTGAAAGACATCTCTGCATAAAGCAGGTACATAGTAGCAATTACTTAATTTAAAACCAAGCTTGAAAGCCTCCTACAAGTGGAGAATCTCTACGGCTTATGTAGCAACCATTGCTTCATACCAGACACACAGTTCCACTTGTCCTTTCCTCAACGTTCTACTGTTGTTTAGGCCCTGCATATTTCCAAAATATCAGTACCACAACCAGTATCCAATACATATGTAGAACTTGAAGTAATAACACAATACCTGAAGAAGAAGTACCATACATCTCCTTCATCTCTTGTGAATCTTTCAAGAATTTAATGCAATCTCTCTTCCAATGCCCTGACTCATCACAGTAGAAGCACTTTTTAACACCAGATGGGCCGGACTTGGGCTTATGAGATGACACTGGCTTATCCTGATTCCAAATCTGGACGGCCCTGCCTCTACCCTTGTCAACACAAGATTTCTCAAATCTTTTACCCCTTTTGATGTCTTGCTCTGCTGTTTTGAGCATGCCATGCAGCTCAGTCAACGTCTTCGTCAAGTTATTCTTGATATAGCTTTTGATAAACTTATCATAACTAGACGGCAGTGACTGCAGAATGATGTCAGTGGCCAACTCTAAGCTGACAGGACATTCCAGTTTCCCCAGGTTATCAATGTAACCCATCATTTTAATGACATGAGGACTCACTGGAGCATCCTCTGGTAGCTTGCACCCAGTGAGAGACTTCACCATCTGGAATCTCTCAACTCGTGCCAGATCCTGAAACTTCAGTTTCAGGCTGGTGATCATCTCTATTGGCGACTCCATGTTCTCGTATTGACTCTTCAAGTCCGATACCATGGTAGCCAACATCAGACCACGCACATCTACCACATCAATATAATGCTTATTCCAAGCATCATATACTGCATTCGAGCGATTGGTCCCAAGCCTTTCTGGAAGAGCTTTCTCAAGGACATATTCCTTGCTCTCCTGCTTGAGGATAAATCTCAAATTGCGATACCAATCCAGGAAATTTGATCCATTTAACTTGTCCTTCTCAAGGACGGATCGTAACGAGAAAGTAGTTTTAGACATAGGCTGAAAATTTTAAGCAAAGAGAATTTTAGTTATGAAGTTCAGGAAATGAGAAATCTTATCTAATAAGAAAACTCGCATTATATTCAAACAATGTTTCCTCTATGAATATAATAATCCAAGATCCATACATCACTAAAATCTGAGTGGACGACTCGTCATCACCCAGAGTCTAGTCATCTAGGTAAGCAAATCATTGCTAATTGTACCCAGTACAACTCTTGGTCGCAGATAAGACAATCCATGTCTCATCCACTCTGATATCTCTGGGCCCAGAACTTCTGATAGCCCAGTCAAGTGAACCAATCTCTTCAGTCTTGTGATTATTGACAGTCGCACTGCAAGTCTATCAATGATCACCTGCCTTACTCATGTAATTGTGGATACCAAGGACTCCAAGACTATCCAACAACGAAACGAGTCTTGACAGTAGACAAGATCGGGCAAGACATCAAGATCACTTGATATTTAGTTGAGGAAACGGAACTCAAAAGTTAGTAATTCAATCTCTTAGGTCATGTAATTGTTGATGTTAAGCACTGCAAGACCATCAACACTACTTCCTGCCTTACTCACGTAATTGTGGACACCAAGCTCTTGGCAAGACTATCACTACAACCAAATGAGTCTTGACAGTTGACCATGTTGAAAAATAACCTTTTTGATCTAATACACATCCAATGTGTACCAGATAGATTTAGAACATGTTTTACTTTCAATTTCAATTAAGTTTTACTTGCTCTAATTTAAGTGGGTTAGGTCATTTGGTTCAGTTTTTCAATCATCTGGTTTAAAACCAAACGATTACGGTTCGCATCGTCACCATGCGCATCGACTGACACACTTGGTCGACATTTGATATGCAACCTTTACCAACCCTATAACCGGTCTTAGACCAATTGCGATAACCGGTCCAATCTAATTGAACCGACTTATCCAATCAAACTGATCTTAACCAATCAAATCGGTTTATTCCAATTGATATAACCAATTCAATCCAATTGAATCAATTCATCCAATTTAAACCGATCTGATATACCTTAACCAAGCATGATAACCAATTCAATCCGATTGAACCGATCAACCAATCGCAAGGCCTGTGTCGACCGACACTAAACCTATGTCGATCGCTACAGCAGGGTATTAGGGAATTTTAATCGAATTAAACCGACATAACGATGCGAGATAACCGGTTCAATCCAATTGAACCGATCTATCCTTTCGCACAGCCTGTGTCGATTGATGCACCCAGTGTGTCGATCGACACAGTGCGATTTCTAAATCGAAACCCAATCCTTTAATAGGCAAATTCGCGATGCATCGATCGACACAAACTTGTGTCGATCGACGCTATGCGAAAACACAATATCCTTTTTGTATTTTCGCGCTGCATCGATCGACACACCCAGTGTATCGATCGATGCTGTGCGAAAACCCTAAAATATTTTCATCGTTTTCGCGGTGTGTCGATCGACACAAGTTTGTGTCGATCGACACTGTGCGAAAACACAGTTCTTCGTTTTCGATATTAACAAATCCGAGATTATTATTATCAAAACGAATCCTAGCTAGCATCAATTCAATCAAATACCATTTTAATCGAATTCTTGGCTACTGATTCAATCGATTAAACCTTATGGCTCTAATACCACTGTTGGAATCCCTAGGATCCTTGGGTCTAGGTGATTGAATCTTAGAACTGACCTCGTGTTTACCTGGAGATTGGCAGCGGAAATTGGAGCAGGTAAACGAGATCTAGAGCGCCTCAATCGCTGCGCCTCTATCGTAGTCCACACGCACACAAGCTGGAATCCGCCGGGATGCTAGTACCGGTGATCGGATCTCCTGGGATTCTCTGTGCGTTTCTCGAGGAAGAGGGTCTGTTTTTCTGTCAAGGAAAAATTGTCTGCGACGGCTCTCTCATTTAGGTCGTGTAACCTGGCCCCTATAAATAGGTCCACGGTTTACAAACCGTAATATCAGTTACGGTATCGACCTTGTGTCGATACTTTCACCCAATGGCAACGATCGACACACCTCTTGTATCGATCGACGCACCAATGGCATCGATCGACACACCTCTTAAAACACGAATTCAATGTGTATCCAATACACATTGATCGGACCATATGCCAATGATCAATTCCCTACAGAAGCGTATCCAACTTGCTTAGGTGTGTGACCCTTTAGGTTCACACGATACTAGAAATGAGTTACAACTCATTTGTCATAAGCGGTTTCTAGCAAAACATTATGACTACCCAGTATCACATGAATTGTCCGATCTCGACAATACAACTATCTTTAGAGTAAGTACAATGTGATTTCAGGACACAATCCCAACACTTATCATACAGTCATTAGCATGCCCGAGAAAATCATGACAGAACGACTCATGAGTAGGCATGGTGTCAAGATATCTCGGCATGCAGGAATCAATTATAACTGAAAGGCAATGCTTCATACAACCCATCATCACAAAGAAAATGGCAACCGATGAAACTCTCTCGGAAAATCGTTTTCGCCTCGAATAAACAAAACAGCCTCGTCATCACCGCATTCGGGTCTGACGAGCTGGGGGGCTAACTGTTGGGGTCAAAAACCCCCTCGACGAAAACAATAGCCGAAGAAAGGATCAGGCAATCGGATGCGAACAACTATCCGCATCGGACATTCAAAGTCCCGTATGAGAAGCCAAGTTATACGAAATGCCGACGGCTTCACCTAAACCATTTGTCGGAAAAATGGTTTCGACAAAAACATTTCATACGAAACAGACGACATTGTAATCGGACAAACACAACTTCCGACAGGAACTACGGACTGACAGGAACTACAGACCGACGGAACATCCAAACAGGCAAAGGACGAGCTGAACCAGCTCGGAAAACTGGGCTGAGACAGCTCGGAAAACCGAGCTGAACCAGCTCAGAAATTCGAGCTGAACCAGCTCGGATCTGAATTCATCACTTCTCATTCTTGATCATGAGTTATCATTCCGAAAATCCCGAGTTGAGTGAATCTTTCGTAAACCTCTGAGCTGAACCAGCTCGGATTTCCGAGCTGAACCGGTTCAGGTTTTCCGAGCTGAACTTTCCGAACGGATAACCAAACATCCGCCGATATGCATAACTTGTCGCAACCCACCTTCGGAAACATCGGCCTATACCTTTCTTGGACAGATGACTTGGGCTGATGGATCAAGATTGAGAGAAATGAGAACTCATACCCAAACGTACGACAACTTTGAACCGAACAAGTTTGTACACTAACGGGCTCGGATCATCTGTTCTCGGCCCATCCAACAAATAAGCCGAGCTGCGGGAAGACGAAAGAAGATAAAGGGAAAGAAGTAAAGGAAGAGATATCGACGAGCTGAAAAGGAAAATCCGAGATAGAAATGTAAATCTGAACGAAAAAAGGAAAAAGATAACAACAGGAAGATTTCCGCGAATCTTGCAAAAATATTCTCAAAAGCCAGCGGGCCGCAATTATAAGAAGTGGAAGCCATACGAGAGAGGCAGAGCGAAAAACCGTAGCATCTAGACTTAAGAACTTAGCAGTTTATCTTAGCCGTTTTGAGTTCTTTTGTACTTTCTTTTTCGATTCCTTGACTCTCTTTTCGATCTTTGTACTCTTTTCGATTTCTTATCAATAAAACGTCCTCCGGGTTTGCTAGTTTAGTGGTATTCCTTGAAGTTTTTGTTCCCTAAAAGTTTTGCTCTACAAGTTTTGACCGTGTGAGTTTCGACTCTCACAAGGGTTACATATGAAGAAGTTGAGAAGAAGTTCGCACCTCGAAAAGGGAAACGAAAGCATAGTAAGGATCGTCTGAAGATGGCAGTCCTGTACTTCTTGTCCAGCGTGATCATTGAGAAGAAGAAGACAGGAAATGGAGCACCTTCTGTTGAGAGTTTTTTCCTCAAAGCCGTAGATGATCTCGAGATGTGCAAAACCTTTCCTTGGGGGCGTTTGTCATTCGAGGATAACATCAAAGACATCTTTCTCTTTGTGGACCATTCCGTAGGAGTGGCACAGACTTCATGGGTATTTCTTGCATGTATAGTTCCTTTGGAGGTAACAATATTTGTATCATTTTAAATTGTTTTTAGTTGTTTTAGTTGTCTAATTTGGAACGAATTTAACTGTTTGAATTATCTTGTGTTGTAGCTCCTCGCATTTGAGGCCATTCCAGTTCTGAAAAACCATTTCCGAGAAAATGTTAAGGGTGCAGATGAGGATTGCCCTCGTATGTGCAAGATGAGGTACAAAACCGCGGGGAAGAGGGGTTTTAGTATCTCAGATATAAATGATAAGCTTGGAACTACACGGTTAGTACATTTCATACTTATTAAATTATGTTTTCTTAAATTCATGTATAGTTGTGGTGGTTATGAAATTGTGTCTTCTTACATTTGCAGGATATTCAAAGTCTCTTGGAGCCATCTCCCATGGAGATAGATATTCTAAGGAGAACCATGGATGCTGAAACTGGCTGGAATGATGTGGATGATCCTATCGTCGATGCTTGGAACATGCTCTGGTTAAGAAGAAGAAGACAATCTGGTTTGAAGAGCTTTTCAACCAAGATGTGGCTGGTCGTGCATCTCAGGAAAATGCTCTAGATCAACCTCCTGCTATTCAGGATGTGGCAAGGACGCATGAGGCTGAGAACGAGGCTGGGAATGAGGCTGGGAAGTTTCCGGAAGAGACTCCTGCTGTTTTTAATCTTGGGGATGTGCAGAAATTAATCAAGGACGGAACGGAGGAAATGGAGTGTCGAATGTTGATGTTTTAGGAAGATAAGTTTAAGGAGATGTCTGATACGTTTGATGGTAGATTAACCGCTATGGAATCTGTTGTGAATGCACTAAGAGGGGGTGTGAAGGAGACAAAAATGAGCGAGACCGAGGATAAAGCTGATGATGGTGTTTTTCAAGAGGTTGAGGATGTTGGTGGGCATGTTGGTGAGGCTAGTGATGTTAAGGAGAAAGAAGAAAGAAAGGGAAGAAAGAAAGTTACAGCTAGTAAGAAGAAGTATAAGAAAGGTAGTAAGAAGGAGAAGAAAGAGGAAACAAAAGGTACGAAGAGAGCGGTTGAACCTGTTGAGGAAGCGCGCACAAAAAGGGTGCAGTTTATAAATAAGGGGATGGGGAAAGGGTCTACAACCGTGATTAGGAGTCCCGTGGTTACTAGGGAAAAGAACATGGAAAACACAGCTGATGATGAATCGACCAAACCGTGAAGGTCAATGATCTTTGATGTAATGTCGGATACTTTGGTTTGAATTATGTTTGGATATTTTGGTTTGAGTTATCTTTTGGTTAAACTGTTATGTTTACTTGTTACAAAACGTTTTACAATTAACTAAGTTTGCACTACCAAAACACTTAGTTTTACCAAGTTTTACATTGTGTTACAAAGTTATGCATGGTTTTACGATATGCTTGGTTTTACCAAAAAATACTGAGTTTTACCAGCCAGATTACATCATTCATTCGAATCTTTTACACAAGCAAGAACACCTTTAACAGCAGCCACACTCTCCTTTAGCTTGGTAATCTCTTTGTTGTTGCTTTTAATCTCCTCTTGCATGCCTTCGATCGTCTTGCCCTGCTCATCAACCTTGTTCAGCAGCTTCTGAATCTCTTCTTCGACACCAATAACCCATGGTTGACGAAAGTGGAGTCCATCGTCCTACATAAGATACCCAGAAAATCCAAAGTTACACCAAAGTAAATGGGTCGATTTCGCATTCAATCAGTATGAAAATCAAACATTTTACCTTCTATTGGTGGCAAGTAAAGTACATACTGCGTGGACGATTCGGCCACCACATGGGCATTTATTTGGGATTCCGTATTGTGCATCGTTGATGGCGTCAAGAAGGTCTTTATGAGACTTCAACCGCTTCATCTCTTTTTGGTGCCTCATATCCACTTCATAGGGATCCAGAGAGAAATTCTCTGTACTCATTGAAGGTGAGAAAGATCGAGAATGTTCGAGATTTGGGGGAAGATCGGTTGCAAAAGGGGGAGAGGGAGAGAGATCCGAGAGAGAGAGAGAGAGAGAGAGAGAGAGAGAGATAGAGAGAGAGAGAGAGAGAGAGAGAGAGAGAGAGAGAGAGAGAGAGGATCCGAGAGAGAGAGTGAGAGGATCCGAGAGAGAGAGTGAGAAACCGAAAATGAGAGTGAAAACTGGGGAAAATTGATAGATATTAGGTTTTGTAAAAGAAGGGGGAAATTCAAAATTCTAGAATTTCGGGGGCGGGTGTTTCAAATCTTTTGGGTGGGAACAAAAATTTTACCAAGTTATCAGTTTTACCAAAAACTCAAAAGTTGTACTTCTGTCAATTTTCAGTTTTAATGGTTATACTCTAGCTTTAATCCAAATAACTTGGTTATACTGATGATCTATGGTTATTTAGATGCATTATAAATAATTTCATGCAATAATATTTGAAAATACATATATTATATGACTTATAAATAATTTATATGCTTCACATCAACAAACAACTCTTAAAAGTAAATGATGATATTTGCTTGTTAATAGACAAACCTACAATATTTACCTTAAATTATGCAAGTGTTCATTTTGTTTTAGCAAGAAATATGCTATCTAGTTTGTATTGTATTGTAATTGTTATATTTAACATTATTATAAAAATAGAATATTGCAAAGAATTATAGTTCTACAAATCTTAATTTTACTAAGTTTTCCAAAGTTACACAACAAATAAAAAATTGAAGAAATACAAATACAACTAATTTTAGCTCACATCAGCTTGGCTCCCATACTGCATTGAAACCAGCTCTCCAAGTTCCTTCTTGCCACTCTCTTGCTCCTTCTGCGTCGTGGCTCACATCCTGATGGATACCTTGTTTCTTGAACTCTTCCCTTTCTTTTCGTATAGTTTGGAGGAAAAGCGTACAATTTTTCGACCTCTTCCGGAACAATCCACTCAGACATATGCGGAACTGGAAAAATTGTCGTCGTATAAGCCAAAGCCCACAATTCTCGCATGTAATAAGGCGAACACAAACCATACAAATCCTTCAATTCCGTTGGCCTAATTTCCTGCTTCAATAATTTAGTAGTAGAAGCTATTGCATGGACACATGGGTACTTGTCAATATCAAAGAGTTTGCAGCTGCATCTATTATGTCTCAAATCCACCACATAAGTAATCATGTCGTTTCCAACAACACCATATTCAAACTCGAATGCGTTAAGTTCCATCGTCGTAAGTTTGGCCGCTTTCACAATTCTACCGTGCAATGCAAGCTCCACAAGAGGCACCAAATTTCGTGCGCTCGATCCACCAACAGAATCTTTCCTATGACTGTTAAACCACTCAGCGAATTTTTCAATAAGTGCATCGATCATAGGTAGTAAATGATACTTTCTGGCCTTCTTGAAAACTGCATTCATAGACTCTGCACAATTAGAGGTGTCTACATTGTACCTTTCACCGGGAATAAAACACATTGCCCATTTCTTCACGTCTACACTTTTGTAAAGATATGCAGCTGCTTTAGGATACATGTTCCTAAAATCGCCATATTGTCTTAGGAAATCAGCCTCAGAGTATAAACTAGCAATTTCCCTGAATTCTTTTCCAACTTCATCTTTGCTCACGTGGAAAACTGATCTTTTCACATTCTAGGACAAATGGTAGATGCAATAACCATGTTCTGAGAGAGGGTACACCTGAGCTATTACCTTGATGAGACTTTCATTTTTATCAGTAGTAAACACCAAGTCACGACTATCCGGTATAACGGTTTTCAGCGTATTGAAAAACCACATCCAACTTTCATCCTTTTCACCATCAACTATAGCAAAAGCAATGGGATAGTGGTGATGATTTGGATCCTGCGGTGTGGCGAAAATTAGAACACCTCCATATACATTCATAATGAAAGTTGCATCAACAATGAGAACTTTCCTCATGGCTACAAACCTTCGATGGAAGCTCCCAAAGCCACAAATAGATACCTAAACCTTTTTTTTTTCATCCAAAACCAAACTTGTTTTTGTTCCATGATTCACCTTCTCCAACATATGCAAATAATAATTCAACATCTTGAAACCATCATATGGACTACCACGGATATCAGAAACAGCTAGGTTTTTCCCTCTAAAAGCCGTAGAGTACGACACTTCCACACCGGCTCTTCCTTGGACAAGCTTGACAATAGTTTTAGGACATGGAGTATCAAAGTTACCAGGATAGTCTTCGTTTAAGATGCTTGCAACTAATCGTAGTGTACCTTTCCTCTTGTTGCTTATACCACTTAAACTTGTCCGAGAATTGGGGGGCCACCTCTCCCCCCTTAAGCAAAGCAACGAGGTCAAACTAATCTCGAGCCCGATATGTGTTTCGCACACTTGAAAGTATTCCCAGATCGAATATAAGTAAGTCCACTTCGATTCATCATACTTAGAACAAATTTACTTTGATTCATCGTCTAGTTCGAGCTAGACGAAGGACTTACACCTCTAGCAATTCTCGAGGTGTAATTCGAGTTCGATATTCGTTTACTTTGAACAAATTTACTTTGATTCATTGATGAGTTCGAGCTAGACGTTCGACAATACAATATCACGAAGGGCTTACGCCTCGAGCAATTCTGGTTCGATTTCGGTAATTGTTTACTTAGAAATTCATAAAACGATTTCCTAAGGCAATTCAAACCAAGTTGCTTGCCTTGACCCCCATAAAGGCTCGAGCTATTACAACAGTCAATATTCGACTAAGGCACGAAAATAAACGAAAGCAATTCATAAAAAAAAAGAGGACACGATGTCCTCAAGTTCATAAAAAAAAGCCCACTAAGGGCAACCCCAAAATAAATAAAAAGCCCCCTTGGGCAACGAAGGTTCAAAAAAGAAATTAAATCCCTTTCGGGCAGAAACAAACACTTAGAATTGTTTCAAAGGAGAAGAAGCTTCATCTCGATCCTCCGCCTGGTCGCCTGATGCCGCTTCCCCTCCGAGCTGACCCTTGACTGCATCACTCGCTATCGAGCTGATCCCGGTTGGGAGGTTCGACCCATACTTATCGAGATGAGGAACGGCCTGTGACGGGGGATTCGCCAAGATCACCGAATCATCTAACATTGCTGGCAGATTAAGCTTGCTGATGCTGAAGTCAGACACCGCTGCAGCATTCATCTCCTCCGTCGCCACTCGCTTCTTCTCGGCCAACGCCAGCACTTCCTGAGTCAGATCCAACTCACTGGAAGCAAACTAAGCGATGAGCTCGATATTGGCCAAAGCCTCCTGGAGACAGATCTCGGCACTGACCGCGACCTTCCTCTGGTCTTCCTTCTCTTTGATCCCCTTAAGGATCTCCAGGTACTGACCGTTGAGCTCTTTCCTCGATTCGTGGACCGCGACTTTGAGGTCGAACTCCCGCGCCGCTAGGAACCTCTCTAGGTCGGTCCGATCTTGAGCAGCCTGCGCAGCCACTGTCCGGCTTGCATCTTCAGCGGCCAGAGTTCGAGTGATAGGTGTAGTTTTAACCATATACTAACTGCAAGTGCACAGTGATGTAGTTGTAGTACTTAGGGTATCGAATCCACAGGGACTCCGGTCAACGATAGATAAGAACAGAAAAGATTAAACTAGGAGAAAGCAAAGGTGATTAAACTAAAAGCAGAGCAGAAAAGTAAATCAGTAGCAGGCGAGTTTGTGAGCAAGGAAGCGAAGCGTTAAGTCTAGGGAGTTCTCAGGAAATCAGGAACACAAGCAATCAATCAGTCAAAATCCAATCAGAAACTGTTCTAGAACTCAAACACAGATATAGAATTAACCAAATTCCTTTGCGAGAATTCTCTAAGTCTAAGTGCAGCAGACCAAACTTCCGTTTGCGAGAACTAACAGATTAAACCAGCTTTAATTCCAAGTTTGATATGTTCACAATCTAATTAAACCAAACTTTCGTTTGCGAGAAGTTAAATTGCTTATCTAGGTTCTTTCTAGCTAAATTAACCAACTTCCGCTGCATTAATCAGCCTAACATCATAATCTAAATGGCCAGTTCAGATTAAGCATTAAGAACAACCTAAACAAAGAACTTGCAGATATGAATCCCTACAAATTGATTTAACTATAGTTCCATGAAATCCCTAATGAGAATCCCTAAACTTAACAGGTAAACTACTCAGACATGTTCATCGAAACAGAAAACATCTTGAATAGAAAACCAAATATCATAAAACAAAGTAAAGATCTGAGGTTCAAAATCCTCTCTCTTTCGAGAGCAGGATCAGCCCCTAAATCTCTCTGAAATAAAATAAGACTTAATGAAAGCGTAGCCTAAACAATGGCTTAAAAACCCTTATATAATAGCTAAAACACGTTTTGGGTTTCTGTGTAAATATCTGGGCTTTTCTGCAATATCGGCATTCTTCATTAAATCGCCGAGTCTGGCCCATCTCGCATATGCAACGATCGACGCCACAAGTGTGTCGATCGATGCAGCTCTGAAATATCGTCAGTGAAGTCTATCTCTCGGCCAAATACTCCAAATAGCTCCAGAAAGTGCTATAATCACCAAATATGCTCCAGTTGTGCTTGTACCTAATAAACACATGAAAAGACTCTAAAACATAGTAAAAGACTCGATAAATGACACATATACCATGGTTAAAATCCCTAAAATCCATGGTATATCAACTCCCCCACACTTAGCTCTTGCTTGCCCTCAAGCAAGTAAAGAACCAAAGCATAAGAAAAGAAGTTTGAAAACACAGAAACTCATTTCGTCCTAGGAACTTTCACAATCACATTCACTTAGTAAGCCACTGAAAACTTTCCTACGGAACTCAAGACCAACATGTACTTCCCCCACACTTAGCAACTGTCCTAAGTAAAATCCACAATCACATTCACGCATTCAAATTCTCCCTACTGACTTCTGCAAGTATTAAAGTGTGGTCTCACCTAAGGAGTATCGATCAAAGGGCACATGGATTCTTACCTTATCAGCTCTAGACCACCATACTATCTTCTCTAGTCCCTTTCTTCTCTTTCCCTTCCTTAACAACTGATTTTTCCCACATTGGGTATCATTTTATTTTTTTTATCAGTGTTCTTCCCGTTATGGGGTGTACTTTGGACACATTCCATGGATCGCACAGGAGATAATAGGGGTCTCTACCACTCTTGTGACCACTTCGGAGTTACTAACTCATCCTCAGTTTATTATCTTTTTTTTTATGGAAGGGGAGAAGGGAACTAAATAGGATAGGTTGACAGGCTGTGTCAGAACTAACAAGGGAATCCGACACAAAGTATACCAAGCCCTTAGGTGAGAAATCTAAGTCAGTATTAAGGTTGAAGTCAGTAAAAGGATCCTCTGAGACCTGAAGTGATGTGGGTGTTCCCAGTAGCTTGATCTGTGATGTGGTTTTCTAATAGTCAGAGAGGCTCTGCAAGTCTGTCCAATGGTCACTTAGTTCCTGTTCAAGCGAAAAGTTTCCTCGAAAAATCATAGTTTCATACAAATTTTGACTCAATAAACCAAATTTTGAAAAACTAAGAAAACAAAAGCGTGCGTCAGTAGCTTCCTCCCCCACACTTAAACTACACTGTCCCCAGTGTAATCAAGGCATGAGCTCGGTGAGAATAATAATCAAATTTAGAAACAATCCGAAAAGTTGCAGAACACTAACCTGTCGTCGCCCTGCGTAGATCGATGCCCAAGGGTGTCGATCGATGCAAGGCAATTATCGCTCGCGGTTATGTAGATAACCGATGTCTGAACCACAATCAATTCGTTAAACCGTAAATCACGACTGCATCGACCGATGCACAATGTGTGTCGATCGATGCAATGCGATTATTCCTGTTTCCCTCAGCTCTGAACACACTTAAACAGAAAAATTAAAAATACCAAATCAAAACAAAAGAAAACAAAACAAAAACGAACCTAACAGTGGGTTGCCTCCCACTCAGCGCTTGTTTTTAGTCATTAGCTTGACTATTGGAAGAGATTTGATTCAAGGCGGTTTCAACAAAGACTTTGAATGTCTCTGTGAGTATCTCTTCATCCAAGGAGGTGTATAGGCATTATGATCATGAGGCTTCCCAAGGAAAGAGAAATCAGAATCAGGGCGGGAGCGAAGCTTGGGCGGTCTACTGTGTTTTCCTGCATTCAAAATAATGTGATCAGAAGGTTTAAGCTTAGGTGGTTTGTTCCTTACCTTTGATGCAGATATGATGTTTGGGGCTTTCTGCTTATGAGCAGTTGCAGGTACTGAAGATGTTAGAGCAGGTTCAAGAGGAACTGCCATCTTCTTCTTTCCACTATCAGATACTGTAGTTCCACCAATCTGAACTTCTTCTTCCAGATGACCATCAGTGGAGATCATCTTCTTTGCATGAACTCGCGAAGCTTCAACTGGTGGTGTTTTATTCACCTTCTTATCTATCACTTTCATGCAGTTAGCCACTTCTATCTCTTGTTTGGAAGGTTTAGGAACCTTAGGATATGGCACTGGGGGCTTGTAGGCTCGTTCTGGCACTGTTGCAGGTTTCTGGACATGTCTGCGTTCTGTGTCGATCGTTGCATGATGTGTGTCGATCGATGCAAGGCGATTCTGTTTCTCGAAAGAACTCGAAATTTCCGTCAGAATGGCGTGTCGATCGTCACTAAGGGGGTGTCGATCGATGCATGTATCAGGCAGACAATATTCATCCAGAAAATCCGAGATTATGCTCTCTTCTTCACCTAGCAACTCAATATCATCCCTTAAGGTCACAGCTTTGATGGATCTGTGCTGTTCAGCTTTTCTAGCTTCATTATGCCTTTCTATTGCTGCATCTGTTCGTTCAATTTTGATATCCAGCTCCTCCATATGTGTGCTCAAAGATTCGAACTTCTCATTCAAGTCTTCATACAACGCATCTATCTTTGAGTTGAAGGACATATCAATCTGTTGTTGTCTCTCAAGATACTGCTCCATCATGATTTCCAATCTGCTCTTATGTGTAGGTGCAGGCGGTGCTTGGTAAGAAGAAACACCATAGTCCCTCGAGAAGGCATTGCCCTGTTGCTGGAAAGGTCCCTGAAAAGCTGATTCCTGACTGTAGAATTCATTCCCTCCAACGCAGTTGACAGCTTCTTGCTCATACTTTCCAAGTACAAGACTATGTAGACAGTCTACTTTGCTCTTCAACTCAGCTATCTGTGAACTGTCAATCCCTGGACTGAAGAAACCATACATCTTCCTTACGATATGTGTCGATCGATGCAGTGGAAGGGTCGATCGATGCAAGCGCGATGATGTGACGATCGACACACAGGACCGTGTCGATCGTTGCAGTGCGATTACAGGCGTACCTGAAACGCAAGAACAGAAAAAGAAAAAAAAAATTAGTAACAAAAAAATAAAAACGAAAAACCTAGTCTAAACCCTAAGTTCAAATCTATCGAAGATTTAAAAGAGTCCCCGGCAACGGCGCCAAAAACTTGATAGGTGTAGTTTTAACCATATACTAACTGCAAGTGCACAGTGATGTAGTTGTAGTACTTAGGGTATCGAATCCACAGGGACTCCGGTCAACGATAGATAAGAACAGAAAAGATTAAACTAGGAGAAAGCAAAGGTGATTAAACTAAAAGCAGAGCAGAAAAGTAAATCAGTAGCAGGCGAGTTTGTCAGCAAGGAAGCGAAGCGTTAAGTCTAGGGAGTTCTCAGGAAATCATTAACACAAGCAATCAATCAGTCGAAATCCAATTAGAAACTGTTCTAGAACTCAAACACAGATATAGAATTAACCAAATTCCTTTGCGAGAATTCTCTAAGTCTAAGTGCAGCAGACCAAACTTCCGTTTGCGAGAACTAACAGATTAAACCAGCTTTAATTCCAAGTTTGATATGTTCACAATCTAATTAAACCAAACTTTCGTTTGCGAGAAGTTAAATTGTTTATCTAGGTTCTTTCTAGCTAAATTAACCAACTTCCGCTGCATTAATCAGCCTAACATCATAATCTAAATGGCCAGTTCAGATTAAGCATTAAGAACAACCTAAACAAAGAACTAGCAGATATGAATCCCTACAGATTGATTTAACTATAGTTCCATGAAATCCCTAATGAGAATCCCTAAACTTAACAGGTAAACTACTCAGACATGTTCATCGAAACAGAAAACATCTTGAATAGAAAACCAAATATCATAAAACAAAGTAAAGATCTGAGGTTCAAAATCCCCTCTCTTTCGAGAGCAGGATCAGCCCCTAACTCTCTCTGAAATAAAATAAGACTTAATGAAAGCGTAGCCTAAACAATGGCTTAAAAACCCTTATATAATAGCTAAAACACGTTTTGGGCTTCTGTGTAAATATCTGGGCTTTTCTGCAATATCGGCATTCTTCATTAAACCGCCGAGTCTGGCCCATCTCGCATATGCAACGATCGACGCCACAAGTGTGTCGATCGATGCAGCTCTGAAATATCGACAGTGAAGTCTATCTCTCGGCCAAATACTCCAAATAGCTCCAGAAAGTGCTATAATCACCAAATATGCTCCAGTTGTGCTTGTACCTAATAAACACCTGAAAAGACTCTAAAACATAGTAAAAGACTCGATAAATGACACATATACCATGGTTAAAATCCCTAAAATCCATGGTATATCATCGAGTCACGGCCACCTTAAGCTTTTGCGTTAGGTCCTCCTCCTGGTTCTCGAGGATCATCAGCCGAGCCTCCAATCCCTCGAACCCAGCCAGCTTCTTCTTCAACTCCTCCTCCCGAGCTAAGGATTCCTGCAGCCTGGCATTCAGGTCGCCCATCGTCTTCTTAGATTTTTCAAGCTCGCTGGCTTGCGGGACATCCCGCAGCTCGCACTCAGATCTGGCCACGAACCTATTTGTAGCCTCCAGAGACTGCGTCATAAAAATCCTAAGTTAAAAACGAGTCTACTATGATCAAATAAAACTAAGGAGTAAAACCATTACCTTCTCGATGGCCGTCATCATCTCAGTATAGGCCTCCCCGAGGGCCATATCCCCGACAGCCGGGAGCTGAACGCCTGCGGGCTTGAAGTGCCTCAGCAAGTAGGCCACGCCCTTCGGGTCGTCCGCCATCGGGCATTCCTTCTGGTGCCTGAAGCGCCAGTTGAAGGATCCAGAGGATCCAGAAGAAGCAGGCCTCGCCTCAATATTTTGGCTCAATCTCCTCGAGCTCACTTCCGCGCAGTCCTTTGACGTTTTGGTGCGGGAGGAAGAGATCCACCCCGACTCCTTCCATTCGACCCCCTAGAGCTGTTCGAATGGGAATCGCGTAAAGCGAACTCCCTGGATAGAGTTGGAGCTATCTCCTGCTCAGTCAAAGGAAGAGGCAAGTGTTCAACCTCCACAATCGCTTCCCCGGAGTCCGCAACCAGAGGGAGCGGGGTCTGAGCGGGAGGAGGAGAGCGAGCTGGAGGGGGAGGAGGAGCTTCGCCCAAAGTCAAGAGGATGGCGTTGCTCAGGTCGTCGGCCTTCATCTTATTGGCCAGGTCGACCGGGTTATTCCCATTTCGACGGTAGCTTGATCTTCGAGACATTTTCTCGTGAGGAGGGATACTGGCGGTAGAGATGTTGTCCGAGATAGGTCGATCTGCAAAAGACGAAACCAAGTCAGCTCGATAAGGCATACAATGGCAAAGCCTCTACACAAACTAAACAAGTAAGCTACTTACTCTCTCCAGTCCGCTCGGTGATACGGAGCGGAGGTTGAATAACTCGGGCTGGAGGAGCCTGAGGAAGAGCTCGTGAAGTTGGGACGCTTCGAGGATTTTGAGATCGACCCTGCGAAGTGCGATGTGGCTCGATTCTTAGAGCAGCTTGTACGCGCTCTACTGTGAAGCTGTTCCAATTGACCTCGCCTCTTCTCAAGTGAGCGATCAGACCCTCTGTTATCGGATTTAGAAAAAAAGACTCGGGAGCTTCTACAAAACAAAAAAAAAAGAGTGAATTAGAAGCAGTTCGGCGTTGGTAAAAACAATATATATCAATCATTAAACCCCTAAAATCTAACCAACGCCGGTGGCCCATCGAGCCGGGATGATGGAATAGTCGAAGTCCTCGACTGATTGCCGGTTTATCTTAAAAAAGAAATACTGGTCTTTCCACACATCTCTCCCCAGAATATCGTCAAGGATCTTCACGAAATGGGGAGAGAGATAGTATGTCCCCGCGTAACAGGTATTATGCTTCACCGAGCAAAACCGCATAAGCTCCCCCGCCCCGAAATCGATCCCTTCCTCGGTGGCCCTGACTCCGAGTCTGATGACGTACCGGACGAAGTTCGGCGTCATTTGGTGAAACGCCAGCTAGAGTTGCGCCAGGATCCAAGAAACGACGTGAGGGATGGGGAAGAAGAGGCCGCACTTATCAAAATACGTGTAAGAGGCACATCAGTAGCCCTCTCTGACGGTTTCCGGCGACTCCGTCGATAACGGAATCACCATCTCAACTCCCGGTGAGATCCGGCACTTCGCCCTTAACCCCTGAATATGATTCGCGGTTAAAACAGAAAGCGGATGCGGCCAAAAGATCCCGCCGACGTACTAGTGCTCGCTCGTGCGGTGTTCTTCGGAGCCATAGTAATCAATGGAGAAGAAGAAAGAAGAAAAGATCTAGAGAGAAAGCTTCAAAAATAGTAAAAGCAAAAACTAGAGCAAGAAGCAGAAAAACCAAAATGAGGGAGAAGGAGTTACCTTGCCGATTTGTAGTGCGAACAGTAATGGGAATCGTGCAAGGTAACTTCCCTTTAAAGCCAACTCGTTCTCTCTCTCCCTCGAGATCTAGGGGATCTTTCGTATCCCAGAATCTCAACCGCACGATTTCAAATTCGTAATGATTACGAAGAGATCGAGACAGTTGGGATCCTTCGACTTCTCGAAATCTCGACCGTTGGTTCGAGATTGACGGCTGTGAGCAAGCGTTTGATGATTAAGTCACATCCGCATAGATCGAGGTCGATAAGATCTACTAGTATCTAAAGATATCAACCGTTAATGATCGACCAGATCGACGGTAGATCATAATATCCTCTATTGATCACTTCTTGTAGCCGTCAAAGCACCACGAGTAGGTCGGTGTGATCCACGCGCTCGATCTCGGCCGCTCGATCAAAACGAGATCTACGGACAAGATTAAAATAATCATTAGGTCTTCGACGCCCGAGGCATGCGTGCGCCTTCCCAACGATGTAAGCCGCCCATTAACCTTGACTCGTCGAGTTAATGGGATGGGCGGCTATTGTTGGTGCTGGATTTCCCTCTAAGAAATCTGGCCCATGAACTAACAAAATGAAGGCCCATAATTGTTAGCCTGATTCGCGATCATACAAATAAGTTCCGTTATGGCCTCCAGGCCCATTCGGCCACAAAGCCAACCCAAGCCCAAATTGTATGAAACGTAAGTTGATCGAGCTCGAGCTCGATAGAGAACGATGCCGAAGAAGAATGACCAGGTCACTGTCGGTTGAAAAGATCTCTGCAGATCTAGGAGGTCGTTGCCATCGCGAGGCTGGAGAATCGGAACGAGAAGACCAAGATTCGAGAGCTATTTAAAGAAGAAATGGAGATTCATTCGAGGCATTCTAACCCTAATCAAGAACACTTCAAATAGATAGCTCGATAATCATCTTTTGTACTCTCTTTCGATTGTGTTAGTTCGATCTCGACATTCAATCTTAATAACATCTTTGATTAATAGGAAATTTACACTATTTCTTATATAAACGTCCAAATCCACGAATACAAATCCTTGGTGTGAATCTTCGATCTCACAAACCCTCGGTCAACCGGCTTGGTGGTCAACGGTCCAGTTTACCTGGTTAAAACCGCTTCAACTTAGTTTAGTCAAACTGGTTCAATTGAATTGGTTCATCTCGGTTCAAGAATTGGTCAAGTGGTTTAAGGGTGGTCAATGCACGGTCAACGTTGGGTCAGCCTTCGGTCAACGACGGTCAACGCTTGGTCAACAGCCGGTTTTTGATCGGGTTAGCTCGGAAGTGTTCGTGACTTGGTTCGGGAAGTTTGGGAAAGGTTCGGGGTTCCAGTTGCTCGGTCTCGGAGTTTGTATCCGTCACTTCCGTCCATCAGTCGCACTATCACTATGAGTCGGCTATTGCATTCGTAGATAGTTCATGTAGACCCGGGAATCCTTAAACCGTAGTTTAGGAATGCATGCCCGTTGATTGAATTGATTGATTGGTTAATGATTAATATCGGTTTAATGAGTTAATTGATTAGGATTATATATGCATGCTAGATAGATAGTCTTGGTTATTCGATTTTTCGTTAACTGCACGTTGATTGTTGCATTCATACTAGACTGGCATGCGTAGGAACTATATGCACTTATATTATATTAAAGAACCATAGTAAATGAACATATATACGGGAATTAAGACGAAATTAAAATACGGCAAAAGACATAACAAACCTTATATAGTATAAAGAACGGTGTGGGTTAGGATTAATAGACGGGTTAATGGGTTAAACGAATAATAGTTAATAACAATGAGATGTCGGGGGATTAGTAAGTTTACCAATCCTAAACCGACAGATCGAAGAGTTTATTAAAAGACATCTAGGAAAGATGAGTAAGAGGTTATTGAATTGTGAGCAGTCTACGGTGTTAGTAATCCGCTAATCCCAACGTAGCAGACTAGATGAGATTAAAAGACGTGAATGAAGTAAAAGGTCGTTTAAGTGATTGATTGTGTGTGCTCGGTTTGATGTTGTGTGTTTGTGTGCAGGCATGTTATTTAGACTACTCCGATGTTGGGCCGGGTTATCAGTTTGTGTGATACTTACCTCAGTCATGGGACCGGGTAAGTTTTTAGTTACATATTCGGTATAGCACAGAGTAGGGTTGGTGATGGTGGTGATGGAATAGCACTTGCGGGATAGATCGGAGTTGTGTTTATCTTTCTGTTGACCTTGATGGTCTTGTGTTATGTGTTAGAGTCCCAGTGAGTCTGCGTGTTTACTTTACTGCACTAGGACTCTAGGGTGCGTTAGATCCCGCAACTCTAGGTTTGAAGAGTTCTGGTACTTCCGACCAGATTGGATCCTCGGGTAGTTACCTGACCGGTCCACGTGGTGGATCTTGTTATGGTGTGAACCTACTGAGTGACGCTGGTAGGTGTGTGGTCCGGAGAATACGGGGTCATGTCCTAGGGCCGGACTACATGGAAACATAGGCTATCGTGGGGTAGCCGAGTCGATGTGTATCGATGGACTGAGAACAGTGTCTAGGAGTCTTGGGTAGTTTTAGTAACCATGTCGGTAGCTAAGTATTCCCGTGGAAGTTACCATGTTCGCATAGTGGGCCCAATGGTGTTAAGTTCGGTTTTCGCGATAGATAGATTGAGTCTAATCGAGGGCATGTGTCGCAGTGACTTCGATTTCCGTAGTCTTTCCTTTTGATAGAGAATGCTTGTGTGTTGTGGGTTTATCACGTCACGGTGGCATGTGATAGACTATTCTTTCTTATGATTGTTATTTTGGGTTTTGGGGCGGGATTAGTAGTTGTAGGTTAGATTAGAAGCCGTTAGTGGGAGCCGACTCGCTGGGTGATCTTAAATCGCTCATTAGACTCTTTTTGTTGTTTTCAGGCTTAGTAGCGACGGACGTGGGAGGTCCTCGGTGTAGTTTTTGGATTGCTTGCGGGCCGGAGATCTTTGGCGCCTATTTATTCTTTGGATTGTTTGTAATTAGAACTAAATAGGAAAATTGTTTGTAAGTTACTTAATTACTTAGAAATGAAATCGCTTCCCTGATATATTGGTTTTGTCCGAACCGACACAACTCGTGGAAGCAATACAGGTTGAAAATCTTTGTATTGTGGAAGCGAGGTACATGGGGTCAAGGACGTTTTGTGACGAACATTTCTCGTTCGATCGGTCATGTTCGTGTTTGATTGTTGACCGGTCAACTCGACGGTCAGCGGATAACGGGAAAGAGGAGTTACAAAAGGTGGTATTAGAGCATGGTTTGCCATGGGTTTCAAAGTGTTTCATTTTCTAAGTTTTTCCGTGTTTTATCGAGTTAAAATGAGTCGCCCAAGCATCCATTAGGAAACCGAGCCGCGTCTCTCAAACCCGGGGGGGGGGGGGAATGGGAAGTAGAAATTTTGTTAGAACTGTACTAACGTTTTCATTTTTTTGGATGCAGACTTGCAGCAGCGTGTCCAGGGTGGATTGGAGTGTGTGGTGTGTGTGTGGTGTGGGTCAGTTTTGAGATCATGAGCAGCCACGGATTAGTTGGATCCGGTCGAGCTCGTTCGGGGCGGCGTGCACATTCTTCAGCGCGGGGTTCGCGTACTTCAGACCGTCCCCCAGTTTCACTTCCCGCATTAGTTGACGCCTCTGCAGCAGCAGCTGTCACTGCACCTCTCCTGTCACCTTTGCTTGCCTC
The DNA here is from genome assembly GCA_030180135.1 of Orychophragmus violaceus. Classification (NCBI taxonomy): domain Eukaryota; kingdom Viridiplantae; phylum Streptophyta; class Magnoliopsida; order Brassicales; family Brassicaceae; genus Orychophragmus; species Orychophragmus violaceus. The sequence goes on from CM058235.1 coordinate 84,024,943, forward strand.
ACTCTGGGATGATGCAGACTTAGCCGATCATTACGTCGGTTTTCTGGATATGTTCGGGTTAGCAGGCGTCGAGCTATCACCGTTGCCGCCTCTCGCACCCGAGAAGCCCGTACAGCCTGAGCAGCTGGTACCTATTATGGAGGTACCTGACTTTCCTGAGCCCTACAGTCCGGGCGATCTCTTGCTCAGCTCATTGCCGATGGACTTTGACCTTTCGATGGAGACCATTGATCCATTCCAGCATCACGATTGGGAGGCATGTGTCGCCGAGCAGACTTCTATGCTCACCGAGAGCAGCGCGTCGGCGCTCACCACAAGCCACCTCCTCAGCCCCAGCCGCCTCTTCAGAGTGATTCATCTGAGTCTCCGCCACCAGAGATTCCCCAGTACACGCACTGCAACGCTTGTGGAGCGTGAGGGTTCAACTTCCAATGGTGTCCTATACCGTCTGATCCTTGCTACCGCGAGCCATACCAGCCCATGCCGCCACCAGACGTCTGTCATATCTGCGGCCATGAAGGCCACCTGGCGCCCTTTTTTTTTGATGGCAGAGCCACGACCCAGCACGGCACCACCCACACGTGATGCACACCCGCGTCATCCCCCCGGCACACCTGCCAGTGGCTACTCCTGCGAGCCGTATTGCCGTCTCTGTTGGGCATTTCGGTCTTGCTGGAGGCATTAGGTTAGGGGTTAGAGTAGGCCCAGGTAAGTAGGGCTCTAACTCATTTTTGACTGTACACAAATCAGCGTATTATTGTCACTGACAACTTACGGTTATGTAGCGGCGCATGATTTTGTTTTGGGTTTGATGGGGCGTTCGCTTTGTAGTAGACTTCGGCTTAAACTGTGTACTAAAAACTCGATGTATGGATATGGATGTTTTTATGTATTTGGTGGATGCCGAGTATTCGATTTATCATTTTGAGTAACATAGTAATTATATTGCATGCATGTGATGGTTTGTGAATGCAATCTAATTACGATGTGAAAACAAATGAGGGTCAAAACAAGTGATCACTCACCATGACCCACGAGGCGACTGCATTGACATACCGTGACCCAATCTATTGATTGTGTAATTGTTTGTTGTGTGGTGTTTTGTTGGGTTTTGATTGTTTCTCGCGTGTTTAATTTTTGTATTTCTTAGTTTGCTAGGTTGCTATTTTAGTATTTTGAATTGCCGCATTCATCTGATCGCTAGGGTGTTAGTTTTCTTAATGCATTGCATTGTGTGATAGTTAGAACTGTTAGTGATGTATTTATTTGACCGCTAGGTTGTTAGCCTTGCATTTGCATGACTGTTAGGTTGCTAGAAATGGATTCCTTTATTGTAAGTCGCAGCATTGCATTTGCTCAATCGCTAGGTTGTTAGATGACCATTAAGCATTGTTAATTTGGTAGACTTGTTGTTCTCGATCATTGCATTCATCAGGTGTTAGGATGGTTAGCGGGAATCGTGAGCCTGGTTGCAGTGTTAGAATCGCTAGGTTGTTGGTAGTTTTAAGATAGGGTTATCAAATCGTAGAGACCAGTCGGTTTAAGCAGTACGGGTTGCCGTAGGTTGTTAGGCCTGGAAGGTGTTGTAGACGGAAAAGCTAAGTTATCGGATAGATTCGTGGTATGGATGATAGTTAGCAAACGTGTTAGAAAGAACTAAGCTCGGAATTGATAATTGGTTTTAATAGGAAACTATTCGCGAGAAAGCGGAATTATGGGATATTGTTATTTAGCCATGTGTGATTGTCGGATACATGACTTAGTAACCATATCGCTATGAGGAAGTAATATCGGGAATAGGTTAGGAAGAATCTAACCGCTCCAGTGTAGTGTTGTTGAATTATAGTGCAGGACGTGATTGACGATGTGACGTGAACGCGAGACCGAACCCGAACCCGAAAGACAAATCAAGTTCAAGAAAGTCGTGGAGTAGTTGACCTAAGCCGTGTTCAAGTCACTGTGGATATCAGCGACAGTTGGATTCAAGCAGACGGTCAAGCCGATGAGTTAGCAAAGAGATTTGGGAAGTATTTGTGTTAGTGAGGAATCAGTTCGGAGTTACCAGAGGAAAAGCAATTGTGGAGTCTATGAGGCTTGGAGTTCGATGATCGAAATTTCGAGACGAGTGCAAGTATGGCGAGTTAGTAATGTGCAGTTATAGAGGTCAAATCAAAGTGAGGAAGTCAGAAGTGAGAATCAGAGCAAAGTTAGTTGGCGCGGATGGGAATAGGGATTCGGAATGGAGCGGATCAGTCAAGTCCAGTGATTAAGCGAGCGGAGTGAAGATCAGTAAGGGAAGTTTGTGCAAGTCAGTTTTTCGGTATCAGTGAGTCTCGGGAACTTGGTTCAGTTGGATCACTGTTCGAGCAGTGAAGCGGTGGAATCAGTTCAGTGTGGCTTCTTGCAGGGTTTGGTACCGATTCAAAGTTTGTCAGTAACATAGAATTCAGGGACCGAATTCCTGTAAGTGGGGAATAATGTAATACCCAGTCTCTCAAAATGGGTCAACGGGCAGCAGAAAGGTCAAATGGGGCAATTTCTTAATTTCCAAGAAGATGGGTGTTTGGGTAATTTTATCAAAATACGAGCCGGAAGCCGAGACGGGCCAAAATGTTTCTCGTTTTAAGTAAAAAAAACATTTAGAAGACAAAGGATGGTGAAAAAGGATTTAAAACGAGTTTTTCGGACTATCGGGAAAGGAAACCGATAGAACCGACGAAACTTGTAAAATTCATAACGGGAGCTACGGGTGTCCGTTGGAGGTGATTCAAATTTCTAAATGCATCTAAAATCATATAGAATATGGAAATGTGTATTAGATGATTTATAAAAGAATCTATGGGGTTTTTATAAAAGTAAATGCAGATTAGATGATATCGGATCGACGAATTGGATCGGGAATTATAAAGTTCTAGAAGCTTGAAGGGAGAAAAGTTTTTTCAGATTGAGCCCTGGAGTGCCATGTGTCCTCTCTCCTCCTCTTGGATGGCGTCACATTTCCCTTTTTGTGTGCAACGGGTAATTTTTGGTGCAATGCACCTTCTTGCATGTTTGAAGTCCAATCAACCATTTCACTCATTCATGAACCTCAACTCACACTCTCTAGTCTCTCTCTCTCTAATCTCTCCATCACCGAAAAACCCTCTCTCCCTTCTACTCGTATATTCATCCACCCTTATGAACTTGGTTGAAGATCTTCAAGTTTCATGAAGAACATTCAAAGAGTTCTTCAAGACTTGGTGCCCAAGCTATCCTTTTAACTCTCAAACAAAGCCACAAATCACTAAAACATCTACACCATCTTGATCACCATCTTATCCTCATCAATCGCCATCGGCCAGCCCTCCTCACCGTCGTCGGGTTCGCCGGAGAAGCTACCGCCGGCGAGTCACCACCACTCATCTTCCTCCTTCAGCCGGTTCAGTTTCTCTTCCTCTCATCAGTGGCTTAATCGACCGCCAGTGATCTCACCTCTCGCCGGAGATCCTTCCTAGACCGACGAAGAAGCTTCTTTTCGCCGGTCAACGCGGAGCCGCCGCGGTCAACGCCAGAAAAAGGTACCGGAAAACCTCCTATGTCGTCTCTCTTCAGCCGGTTAATTGGTGGGTTAGTTCAGCTGGTTCAATGTTGAATTGGGTTTGCTTTAAGGCAATGGATTGGTTTGGTTAAACTAGGTCAACCCTCAGTCAACCAGTTTGGTGGTCAACGGTCCGGTTTACCTGGTCAAAACCAGTTAAACTTGGTTCAGTCAAACCGGTTCAATTGGATTGGTTCATCTCGGTTCAAGAATTGGTCAACTGGTTTAAGGATGGTCAACGCACGGTCAATGGTCAGACGGTCAACGTTCGGTCAGTCTTCGGTCAACGACGGTCAAGCCGGTCAACGCTTGGTCAATGGCCGGTTTTGATCGGGTTAGCTCGGAAGTGTTTGTGACTTGGTTCGGGAAGTTCGGGAAAGGTTCGGGGTTTCAGTTGCTCGGTCTCGGAGTTTGTATCCGTCACTTCCGTCAATCCGTTGGACAATCACTGTGAGTCGGGAATCCTTAAACCGTAGTTTAGAAATGCATGCCCGTTGATTGAATTGATTGATCGGTTAATGATGAATATCGGTTTAATGAGTGAATTGATTATGATTATAAATGCATGTTAGATAGATAGTCTTGGTTATTCTATTGTTTGTTAACTGCATGTTGATTGTTGCATTCATACTAGACTGGCATGCGTAGGAACTATATGCACGTATATTATATTAAAGAACCATAGTAAATGAACATATATGTGGGAATTAAGACAAAATTAAAATACGGCAAAAGACATAACAAACCTTATAGAGTATAAAAATGGGGTGGGTTAGGATTAATAGACGGGTTAATAGGTTAAACGAATAAAAGTTAATAACAATGAGATGTCGGGGGATTAGTAAGTTTACTAATCCTAAATCAACAGATCGAGGAGTTTATTAGAAGACATCTAGGAAAGATGAGTAAGAGGGTTATTGAATTGTGAGCCGTCTACGGGGTTAGCAATCCGCTCATCCCAAGGTAGCGGACTAAATGAGATTAAAAGACGTTAATGAATTAAAAGGTCATTTAAGTGATTGATTGCGTGTGATCGGTTTGATGATGTGTGTTTGTGTGCATGCCTGTTATTTAGGCTACTCTGGAGTTGGGCCGGGTAGTCAGTTTGTGTGATACTTACCTCGTTCATGGGACCGGGTAAGTTTGTAGTTACCTATTCGGTATAGCACCGAGTAGGGTTGGTGATGGTGGTGATGGAATAGGACTTGCAAGATAGATCGTAGTTGTGTTTATCTTTTTGTTGACCTTGATGGTCTTGTGTTCTGTGTTAGAGTCCCAGTGAGTCTGCGTGTTTACTTTACTGCACTAGGACTCTAGGGTGCGTTATATCCCGCTTCTAGGTTTGATGCGTTCCGGTACTTTCGACCTGATTGGATCCTCTCGTAGTTTCCTGAAAGGTCTATGTGGTGGATCTGGTTATGGTGTGAACCTACTGAGTGACGCTGGTAAGTGTGTGGTCTGGAGAATACGGGGTCATGTCCTAGGGCCGGACTGCATGGAAACTTAGGCTATCGTGGGGTAGCCGAGTCGCTGTGTATCGATGGACTGAGAACAGTGTCCTAGGTCGTAGGACTTCGTGTTTACGTCTAGAAGTTGTGGGTAGTTTTAGCTACCATGTTGCTAGCTAAATATTCCCGTGGAAGTTACTGAGTTCGCATAGCGGGCCCAATGGTGTTATGTTCGGTTTTTGCTATAGATATATTGATTCTAATCGAGGGCATGTGCCGCAGTGACTTCGATTTCTGTAGTATTTCCTTTTGATAGAGAATTCTTGTGTGTTGTGGGTTTATCACGTCACGGTGGCATGTGATAGACTATTCTTTCTTATGGTTGTTATTTTGGGTTTTGGGGCGGGATTAGTAATTGTAGGTTAGATTAGAAGTCGTTAGTGGGAGCCGACTCGCTGGGTGATCTTAGATTGTTCATTAGACTCTTTTTGTTGTTTTTAGGTTTAGCAGCGACGGACGTGGGAGGTCCTCGGTGTAGTTTCGGGATTTCTTGAGGGCCGGAGATCTTTGGTTCGATGTTTGATTGGTTGTATTTCGGTTCGGTTTTCTATGGCGCCTGTTTATTCTTTGGATTGTTTGTAATTAGAACTAAATAGGAAAATTGTTTGTAAGTTACTTAATTACTTAGAAATGAAATCGCTTCCCTGATATATTGGTTTAGTCCGAACCGACACAATTCGTGGAAGTAATACAGGTTGAAAAGCTTTGTATTGTGGAAGCGAGGTGCACGGGGTCAAAGACGGTTTGGTGTGAGCATTTGTCTCAAATTGAAATGTCTCTGGCTTCGTTTTGTGACAAACTTTTCTCGTTTGACTTTCTCGGGTTCGATTGTCATATTCTTGTTTGATTGTTGACCGGTCAGCTCGGCGGTCAGCGGATAATGGGAAAGGGGCATTACATGCGGTGTAACTCTAGGGATAGTAAACTTTGAGTATATCACCTCATAGTCACATAAAAGGTCCTCGACGTCCCTCGGTTTCTCGTAATCGATGTCACTTCTTCAAAAAAGCGAACCGACATATCAATGTAGTACTTAGCCGACGAAATTAGAGTTCTAAGCATATTACGGGTAACGGCCGAAAAAGTTTAGAAATCGCAATCTGCCTCGCCCCGCAATAGTCAACTAGGAGCTTCAGAAGAGGGAAGAGAAAGTGTCATTCCAAGAATCAAGAATCATATTGACATATCCACCCAGAAACAGCATCCCATGATCGTTCATGCGACTCCGGCAAACAAAGCTTGAGACACAGACAACGAGCACAAGATCGCTTGATCTGATCCACCGAGTCCTACTTACAGATCGACAGACGGATTTCTCGAGGAATAATTGTTTTCTTCTTCTTCTTCTTCTTCGACTACCATAAACAGCAAAACTATGCCCATAATCAATATATGCTCCCTCAGAACCAACCGGCTTGTCATCACCGCCTTCCAAAGTTTCCTCGTTGTCGCCTTCACGACATTCCTCGTCAACAAATGGCAGATAGTTAAGGTGTTCAACCACTATTGGAGGACCTTGCAACGGACAAGCCGTCCATCAGGTCCGCGACCTAAGAAAATCGGTCTCATCCCCAATTGACCTAGACTGAACAGGACTATCGCTTTAAGACTCAGATGCGACGTGGTCATCATCGAGAGAGGACGAGTTACAACTAAAATCAACCCTCATATCAAAGAACCTAAACAACTAGGGAATCGCAGCTGCTCGGCAAGGAAAAAAAAATGAGGCAAGAACAAGAGAGAGAGAGAGAGAGAGAGAGAGAGAGAGAGAGAGAGAGAGAGAGAGAGAGAGAGAGAGAGAGAGAGAGAGAGAGAGAGAGAGCAATACTTGATAAAACAGTGCAAAATGAAGAAATAAAAATCGGGAAAGGGTTTCTATAGAGGACAAGGAGCGGTTGTCGGGGAAAACGAAATCATTGCGACTCTTCTACTTATGCGGATGTCTTTTCACTCCTCAAAGACGCGCATCGTGCGTGAAGGAAACTCAATAGTCCAATGGCGCAAAGCAGGCCAGATAAGCTGACCAGAGTTCCACCGGATTTAAATACTCGTGGAATTTCGCTGACTTCGATCGGAGCCAAGGATCAATGAACTAGAGGGCTAATTGTTGGATATGGGTTTAGCACTCATCCATAAACCCATCAAATTTGTTCATCATATCTGATCTACTCGGCCCCAAAACTGAAGCCCGTTAAAGAGTCAACGGCCCAAGAAGAAGTTTGACCACTTTTACTATAAATAGAGCATTTATTGTTTATAATTCGCTATCTTGTATTGTACTAAACTCTGAGCTGCATTTATAAAGCGACAAGCCTTAGTAGATTTTAGGGAGCTCGTCAGTTGACGACCTCTCTCTTCGTCCATCATTTTTCATTTATCAGCCTTAGATTAATTAATAATACAAAGAATCTTCGACCTCCACATATTTTCTTTTATCACTATGTTTACTTTGTTCTATTCAGACTATTTTGACTCTAAACTTGACGATCTCAGACTTAGTCGAAATCCTGCAACAACAGATTTGATGCTCTAACCTCTACTAAAATAATTGTTCCTTATGTGATATGGTATATATGACAGAATCAGAATGCTGTTTTGTATGCTGTGAAACAGAAGGTGTTGAAAACTGGTTTAACGTGCTTGTGAAGAAATAAATCTTTGGCATAAATCAACCACCAGCATAAAAACAAATTCACAATATGAGAAAGAATAGAGCTGGTGGCATTGATACATTTTGGGATCATCCTGGTCGGGGTGTGGTGAAATGTAACTTGAAAGCTAGTTAGAGAAGTTCGTCTCTTCATAGTGGGGGAGCTTGGATAGCTCGTGATCATGCGACTCTGTAATGTATCATGCACGAGAAGCATTTACGAGTTCTCCTAATCGGTTAATAGCTGAGTTATGTTGCATCATATGAACTTTACATGGCTTGAAAGATTTTGGTAATACAGAATACTATTGCTTCAGATATTAAAGCTATTGTGGATGCTATTTTGAATCTGAAAAACTGCCCTCGTTATCATTCAATGCTACTGCTAATTAATCTCCTACGTGTTGGGTTTGTGAGATGTTATATTGATTTAGAATCAGAAAGACCAATTCCGTCTTGAGAGCTATTTTTTAACGCTTATATTGCCACCATCCGTGAGTCGTATGTCCACTCTCGTGTGACGGTCGGTGCATTAGTCCGAAAAATTTGAAAGACTATTTACTGACCCTGCAATCACTACACGATTTTTCGCGGTGCTTTTCCTCATCCGCACGATACTGCGAATCACTTCTCGGTAGGTCACTCATTCTTCAGCTACTTTATCTTAAACACGTTTAATTCTGAAGTTTTTTGTGAACAAATGACCAAAAAGATAAGTGCACTTTGTTGACATAGGTAGTCAAATCAATTATTATTAGGCCGCTCACATATACTACAAATTGGAATGTTACATCCACCTCTACTCATATAGTGTAACGCTCTTGTTGTGCACCATGATTGTTATCCTTGACGGTGTGAACTTATATGACTCCACACATGTTTTCGGAATCAACTTTGATACCATTTGTAACGGCCCGACTGCTACCATATGTGGGCTCCCAAATACACTCTCGGCTTGTAGGTCTCCCTCATCTAACGTGCGGAGTGTTAGTCTGGGAGAATTGGAAAACTTGTTTACTGATCATGCAATCACCACACGATATTTTTCGTGTTTTGTCCTTATTCATACGATATCGCGAATCATTTTTCGATAGGTCACATATCCTTTAGCTACTCCAACTAAAATATTCTTAATTATGAAGTTTTCTTTAAAAAAAATAAACAAAAAAATAAATGTACTTTATTTACATATGTAATCAAATCAATTCCTCGTAAATCTCTTTGCATATACCATAAACCAAAATGTTACAATTTCATCTGGTGCAACAAAACATGATCGATATCAGTTGTATTTGGCATCCAAGTGGATCATCATGGCTTCAAGATTTGATTGCTCGAGAGGCTTTAGCCAACATGTAGGAATTTGATGTTGCTTCTTTTGTTCTTTAATCCTCTGCAATTGTTTTGTAACAACGTTTTCTAAGATTATTGATTTTTTAAACGGCAAAAAAACAACCAAATATTTTAACCCAATCAGCATTGGACGACTAGACCAATATAATTTGATCCAGTCGACGTTTCCAATTTTATATATCAGTAGTTCTGCACTGGAATTCGAAACGGAAATATTGGATAAAACGGCTGCTATTATCTTATCTAATTGACTCATACGGTTTTACCAACCATATTGTAAGAACCAATTAGATGTCTTGAATTACGAAGAGTTCTAAAGGAAGGACACATTAGAACGAGTATGAGCTGTATGACCACATGCAGACATGTGACTCAACGACTCCATTTCCAAAAGTCGTAGAGAAGTCTCTCTTCTCGACTTCACGCAAACCTTTGTTAACTAAACTTTTATATATATACCTTTTTCTGCTAAAATTTTTTATATAACTTCCGAAATAGAAAAAAAAAAAATGGTAATCAAACAGGAAATAGTTTTTATATTGGTCTGGAATCTTCAACATGAATGACTGAGATATAGAGTCCGATTGGTAACACTATAACAAAAACGTTAAAGGTATACCGTTTTGTTTGTTACCAATAACGAAAACGTTATAAAGGCTACAGTAAAAGCGATTACTTTCAGCTTTTGTTACCGCTTTCGCTAACAGCTTTCACTAACAGTTTTCACTTACAGTTTTGTACTAGTCAACCGCTTACCATTTCCACTAACTGCTAATTTAACCGTTTCGCTTTTGTTCACCAATCAGACCCATAGAGTTTTATTTTCATTTTATTGTAACAAAAAAAAATGGAAAAAATGGTATACCACAATTAAAAGGCGGCTTTATAAATCCTTAGGTCCGACCTCTCACCTTCTTTTGTCCATCACCCATGATTTTGCATTTCTTTTACTACATTCAAATATTGAGTGTACAATATACTATTATTATCCATGTATCATAATATAAGTTTTTTGATTAAAATCTTGGAGATTAAAACTTTCTATAAGTATCATTTAATATATAAATTAAGTATAATTTAACTATAATTAAAAACTATAAAAGTAATTGGTTGGTTGGTATTCAATACATATAAAAGTACATAAAAATATAAAAACAATTTGAAATTTGAAATAACAAAATACTTCCAAAATAATTATATTATAAAACACAAGGAATATTTCACAAAGTCTTGCAAAAAAATGTTCTAAAAGCATATGCATTGATGAGATATTTGAAATGAGTTTTAACAATAAAATATTATTAATTTACAATTTATATAAATAATTAAATTTTAATGTGTATAATCTAAATACACTAACGACAAGATGTCAAGTGGCTATAGAGTTTCTCATGAGTTCTCATTTGAGAACTTTTTCTCCTTTTTTCTATCATACTATATTTTAATATTTTATATATTTTTGTTGTTGAAAACTCTATGAAAAAAACCATTGATGGAGATATTCTAAAGAAAACTTAGTTGTTATACTTTTTCTTATCAGCTTTCTCTAATTCTAATTTTCTTCTCCTTATAATTATTTTTAAAACACCTAACATTACTAAAATGATGGGGATTTTTCATGCGATTTACCGTTTCAATTTTTCTCCAACAAAGAACCAACTTCCAGAACGATATTCGGTTTCCACTGTCGGTTTTCTTTTGCCGATTCCATCTGGCAGCTACGATCTTGATGTCCAAATATTTCGGGGATGGAAACTCACTCTCACCCGTTTCCCCAAAAATTTTGCCATGATCTCTTCTCATAAACTGCCTTGGCCTGACATGGTTAAAAGGAATCTGGTGGTCATCTTTCTCGCTTTTACGCAAATTACTCTCAAACAAATCACTCAGTACATTTAGATGGGAGACAATTTACAAAGGAATATGCAAAGTATCAATTTGGGATTACCCGACTTGCTTGTTATCTTACCAGCGGCGATTCGTCAGCAAGCAGTTGCAGTCAATCAATTCTCGCTTTTCTTCATTCCAGTGAACCCACGAAAACAAAATATTCGAGTGGTAATCACCCAACTTCCGTGCCTATGGGGTCTTGCAAACTCGGTGACTGGCTGATAAGAGCCGAAAATTGAGTAACCAGAAGGAGGTACGAAGCAGAAGAATAAGGGTGAGAAGCAGAAGAATTTAGAGAGAAGATAGAAATATTTTGTTTGATTGATCTTTTCGATACCTGTTTCTGATACAACGTTTGACTTAAGTACTGAATTCTAAAGGCTTATTGCTAATAGTATAGCAGCCCAAAATAAATCTAACGAGGCCCAAAAACCTTACTTATCAATACTCCCCCCTTCAAGCAACCTTGTCCTCAAGGTTGAAGTAGCTAACCGGACAATGAACTGCATAACAATGCTCGCTTTAACCTCATCTTAGCTTGAACTATCTCTGCGTATTACTCCGGTGGCCTAGGCGAGTGAGACCTCTCGAAAACAGTTTGTCCATGTCGTGAGTCTTGTTGTGGAGCAGTGGAACTTCCATCACAGTTATAACTATTGTCTATTCCAATCAGCCCAACACCAGGTTTCCACACTCGATTGCGACCCGAAGAGTTCAATCCACATACCTTTCTCAGCTCCAACTCATCCTTTGGCACTCGAACCTTCTTATCACTGCCTTTATAAAATCTGTTTGACCCTAGTAGTTCTTCATTCATAGAGAAATCACCCGGGTTCCACACATAGTTGGCTTGAGATAAACGGATGGACTCCTCCACGCCAACTTCCTGCCTCCTCATACATCTTGGTGGACACTTATATGTCACCATTTCCTCAACATATTTCCATTTTGAATGCAGAAACATGTATTCCTCAGCCTCTGAAACCTCGTGAACCAGGACAGTGATTCCACGGCTCTTCCCTGTTCTCTCTTTCTTGAACCCTTGTATATGTCTCAGACCAATGGAATTCTTCTGTTGACCAGGCATAAAATATGTTCCAAAAAATTCAGAACAAGCAAGCCCACAATGGTTTGACTTTTCCAAAACACACATTATCCCATTTTCCAAGCTTCCATACAAACTTCCGAGAACTGCAGCAGAACGTTCCGACGGTGAAGAAACATGTTTGTCTCTATCTCTGCCGTAAGTTGTCCCTTGAAACCCACTCTCCACTGATTTCTCGTTTCCACCACCATGATTGTGTTGGAATTGTGTCCAGTAATCTCGGTACTGTCTCTAGAAAGTAAGAGTATGTCAATGATCAGACATAAGTCATATAATACTGGGGGTCATGATGGCTTGCTAGAGTCCGCTCATGATCTATAAGTCTTGGACTTATTGCCTCTATTATATGATCCCATATGGGTCACACGCCTAAGCTAACAAGAAAATGTGTAGGAATGGCTTAGCAGAAGTACGGTAAAAGTGCCAGGCATTTACTGTACTTAGAGAGAATAAAAGGTTTTAGCCACTGTGTGTCGATCGATGCACATGATGTGTCGATCGACACAGTGCGCGAATGGCCAAATGGCCCAAGAGGAACCGGACGAGTTTTATAAATAAAACTCGAGTCTGTTTTCTTCTTTAACCCTAACCGAGCCGCCAACTCTCTCTCTACTGCGACGCCTCCTCAGCTTGGTCTAGCAGCCGCTCTTCCTGCTTGGTGTGCGTGTGTGAGCCTTTGGAGGATCCATCCCTTGGTGGCTCTCTGATCTCTGACCTGTTCTCCCTTTCCGCTGCACAAAACAGGTAAAAGGTGAGATCAACAATTGTTTCTAATCAAGAGAACCTAGATCCGCATGTTTAGGATAATCTGAATCAGAGAATTGAATCAGGATTCATCTAAACATTCCTTCAGTGGTATCAGAGCTATTGGTTCTGGTTTTTCTTGTTTAGATTCAAGTTTAGGATTGTTTTCTTGTTTAAGAAGTGTTTTGAATCAACTACTGATAAGAGAAATCACTTAAGCAACAAGGAATTGAAACCTAAACACACTTGAAATCGCAAATCCAAGCTATATTGATTTGGAATGCGATTTTCATAAAGAAGTATCGGCTGTGATCGCATGGATCGATCGATACGATCGCATGGATCGGTCGATACAACCGCTAGAGATCGACTGCAATCGCATGGATCGATCGAACGATCGCATGGATTTCGCATATCTCGGCCAAGCCTGCTCAACGCGTGAACGCATCGATCGATGCTGAGAGCATCGACCGATGCGATTGATGAATCGATCGATGCGGTTGATGAATCGATCGATGCGGTTGGTTCATCGATCGATACGGTTGGTTTTAAGGCTCGGTTTAAAATTTTTATTAAAATTATAATCATCGCGGTTCAATAAACAGAATTAATAATTTTATTAAGTTCTGGTTAAACCGGGATAAGAAATCCAATGTCGAAACAATTATTGGATTTAGTGCCTAAACCAGGATTTTCTAATTTGATTTGGTTGGACCAAATAAATTGAGAAAATCCGGTTTAGTAAATAACCGGTTGACAATTGTGGTCATCGTAGTAATTAAAATTTGGTTAGACCAATTTTAATGAACCAGACCGGTTATGTCATTTAATTGGACAATTGGGTCATGTCTTGGACATGGACCAATTCTTGGGCCTCGGGCCAAGAAGTTAAAACAATTGGGCCAATTATTTGAGTCTTTCTTCAGATTAATTTAAAATTTATTTTATAAAATTATAAAGTCGATTTTAAATTAAAGTTTCCGAAATTTTGAAATTAGAAAGTTTCTTAAAATAGAAGTTTCTAGATTTGCGGGTTTTGGATTTTAAAGAAATTTCTAAAGTTAGAAAGTTTCCGGTTTTAGAAAGTTTCCAATTTTAGAAAGTTTCCTAAAATAGTAGGTTTCCAAAATAGAAAGTTTCCCGAAATAGTAATCTTCTATTTTGGGAATGAAATTTTAATAAACCTACGAACCTCAAATAATATCAAGCGTTGGATGTCTTGCCCAGTCTATGTCAGCTGTCGAAGCCCATTCAATTGTATTCATGGCCTTACAGTGTGAGGGTGTCTACTTTTGCGTGGATAAGACGGTTTGTGATTCATAAATGTCATTGGGAGTCCCAGACATTAATGATTACATGACTGTATAGTCTGGTTTTCTTGACTAGGCCATCGGGAGTCCCGGGCCTTGAGACATCAGAGTGGATTGGGCCTCGGGCCCAGATTCACAACCAAGAGTTATATCACGGATATAATTAGCCGACATAGGGCTTACCGATATAAGCTAAGGTTGGGTGATGGCCAGTGGCCCACTTTGATCTTAGTTATATGTGGATCTTGGAATCATTATATTCTATTGAGGGTAACTTATGTTATTGAATATAATGCGTGATTAATCATGTTAAGTATAATACGAGATTAATCATATTGAACATATTAACTAAAATCCTTTTATCTTAATTTTCAGTTATGACTAGCACAAACAATCAAAACACTTTCTCGATCCGGTCTGTCCTTGAGATGGACAAGCTGAACGGATCAAATTTCTTGACTTGGTCGCGGAACCTGAGGCTAGTCCTCAGACAGGAGAGAAAGGACTATGTCCTTGAGAGAGCTCTCCCCGTGAGGATCGGGTCCAATGCTTCTCATGCAGTATATGATGCTTGGAATAAGCATTATAATGATGCGGTAGATGTGCGTGGTCTGATATTGGCTACCATGGACTCAGACTTGCGGAAGCAATATGAGAACTTGGAGTCGCCAATAGAGATGATCAGCAGCTTGAAATTGAAATTTCAGGAGCAGATAAGAGTGGAGAGATACCAGTTGGTTAAATCTCTCACTAGCTGCAAGCTACCAAATGATCATCCAGTGAGTCCTCATGTCAGTAAAATGATGGGTTACATTGATAACCTGAGGAAACTGGATTATCCAGTTAGCCAAGAATTGGCAACTGAGATCATTCTGCAGTCACTGCCGTCAAGCTATGATAAGTTCAGAAGGAACTATATCAAGAAAGGCTTAACGAAGACGCTGACTGAACTGCATGATATGCTCAAGACAGTTGAGCCAAACGTGAAGAGTACCCTGTACAATCTCATGAATGAGAAGGGTAGGTTTACTAAACCTAATGCTGACAAGGGTGAAGACAAAGTTGTCCAGATTTTGAATCATGGCAAGCGTGTGTCTTCTGAGCCCGAGTCAGATACCTCTTACGTTGGTAAATGCTGCTACTGTAAGGAGACAGGGCATTGGAAGAGAAATTGCATTAAATTCATGGAAGATGATGAGGAGTTGAAGTTGATGTATGAGACTACTTCCTCAGGTATTCATGTTATTACTTCAAGTTCTACCTTAAAGGTATTGGATACTGGTTGTGGCACTGATATTTGTGATAATATGCAGAGCCTAAGCAACAGTAGAACGTTGAAGGAAGGGCAAGTGAAACTACATGTCTGGAAGGAGCTTGGGATGCTGCCTCAGCCGTAGGGTTTTTCACTTATAGATCCCTTTGAGGCTTGGTTTTGTATTAAGTAATTGCTACAATGTACCTGCTTTAAGCAGAGTTGTCTTTCATTTTCTTGTAAGAATTTGAATGTTTTTCATTTTGATAAAAGACAAGTTTTGTTCTTTTGATCTTAATGAAATATTAATTGTAGCACCCTATTCATGGAATGGGTTTTATATCTTAAACCAAAGAGTGCCTAAATGTAACATAAGTACCGAATTGGTTTAAATCTGATGAATTAAACCTGATTTTTCTTGGCATAAAGTCTTGGTCACATAGAGTAAGTCGGATTCAGAAATCCCATAGTCATGGACTGTTGGGCTCATTTGATAAAATATCTTATGAGACTTGAATTCTGTTTACTAGACCAAAAGGTAAATGGCCTATCTTAGCCGAGCTAGAGAAAGGCCCAAAGGCTTAATGGACCTGGAACATACTCATGTATGTGGCCCAATGAGCAGTAATGCCAGAGAAAATCTCCTGTACTTCATTGTCTCTACTGATTACTTCAGTGAGTGTGACTGTGTTCATTTGATGAGACACAAGTCGGAATTCTTTGACATGGTCGAAAGAGTTCCAGAATGAAGTATAGGATCTGAATGACAAAAGTATTAAGACTCTGGATTAAATCACGAGTGAGAATACTTAAGTCATTGATTGTGTGATCATCTGAATGAGTGTGAAATCGTTTCACAGCTCATTTCTCCTGAAAACCTGAAGGTTTTTCTCTGAGAAAGAATCAGATCTTATTAGAAATGATTAAAGATGAGTCACACGAATCTTCCATGATATTATTTAAGAATAACGCTCTAGAAATATCTAAGTTTACGCTGAAAAGGTTCCACCAATATCAGTTGAAAGACACCACGTAAATGTGGATTGGAATCGATCCAAATTCGTCTTTACTGAATATTTGTAGT
This sequence comes from Orychophragmus violaceus, assembly GCA_030180135.1. Lineage (NCBI taxonomy): Eukaryota > Viridiplantae > Streptophyta > Magnoliopsida > Brassicales > Brassicaceae > Orychophragmus > Orychophragmus violaceus. Next base: position 84,041,416 of record CM058235.1, read on the forward strand.
TGAGCTACTTCGCTGGTTGTCCTAGGGAAACCAAGGCTTGTTACTTTTACGTCCATTCTGTTTTCTAAGAAGGGAAGTTATTTTCCAAGAAGAACAGTGGGAGTAAAAGTATAACTCGAAGAAATTCGAGAAATACAGGAGGCTGCTCAACCTGTTGAGGGAGAGCAACGGATGGATTTACAGATTTCTGTAGAATCTACACCTGTGGAGCCTGAAGTTCGCAGATATGAATGAATCAGTTACTAATCAGAGAGTGATTTCTCATCATTAGTTGAACCTGATAATCATTGAAAGTTCGCATGATCTGATGATCATTGAGAGCGACGAATCTGCGAAATTCAAAGAAGCGAAAGTGAGCCCGGACTCCGAAAATTACACTATGTGTAAGATTAGCTTCATTGATCCATTCATGGATGGAAGCAAAAATATCGGAGTTGGAATCTTCGTTCTGTTGAAATAGTCAAGGTTTTGACTTGAACAGGAACGAAGCAGAACTGTGTGTTTACTAATAGTTGGAATCTTCGTTCTGTTGAAGTAGTCAAGGTTTTGACTTGAACAGGAACGAAGCGGAACTATGTGTTTACTAATAGATTAGTGGGAGCGATATTGCATTTCTCATATTGTATGTCGATGACATACTGATTCTCGGAAAAGACGTCCCAATGCTGCAGTCGGTTAAGGACTGGCTTGGGAGTTGGTTCTAATGATTGACATGGGTAAAGCCACGTATATTTTTGGATTTTGGATCTAAAGATAGAGATCCGAAAGAGCTGGTAGGACAAAGTCAGGATTCTTATCCCAACAAAGTCCTACACGTTTTCAGCATTCCAAGAATGGTTTTATGCCAATGTCACATGGCATTACGTTAAGCAAGACACAGTGTCCTACGATAACTGCTGAGCTTAAATGCATGGATAAGATTCCATATGCGTCGGCAATTGGATCTATCATGTATGCCATGAAACGTACTTGTTTGATGTTGCTTTAATGTTAAGCAAGATAAGTAAAGACCAGTCAAATCCAGCAAAGAATCACTGGATTGCCGTAAAGAATGTCCTAAAGTATTTGAGAAATACTTAGGATAAGCTCTTGATTTACGGAGAAAGTGAGGTGCTACAAGTCGGTAGAGTCTGAAAGGCAAGTTTCCAATAGACAAAGATGATTTCCGATCACAGTCCGGTTATATCTTGTGTCTATCTGGCGGTGCAAGGCACTGTTGCTGACTCCATGACTTAAGCTGAACATTTCGCAGCTTGGGAAGTGGCGAAAGAGGTTGTTTGGAAAGAAGAGTTCGTCACTGAGCTTGATGTGATTTCCAGCATAGATGAGACTAGCTGCACATCAGAGGTCCAAACACCTTGAGGATAGGTATAACCTATTCCGTGAGATAAATGACAGAGATGTTAAGTAGATCAGCAAGTTTCAACGAATGAGAACGTTGCTAATCTATTAACGAAGCCACTCCTTAGGCCTAAGCACGAGTCGCGGACTGTTGCTGTAGGATAAGTGAAATTAAGATGTAGTCTTAATTTCAGTGGGAGTTATTAAAGGGCTTTATTTAGTTATTGGATATGTTCTTGAAATAACATTCTTATGTTTAATGAAATTATTATTTCAAGATTATTTTAACTGTGATGAAATAATCGTTCCAAAGTGATATAAACCATTTTATAGGTCATCGAAGTAAGTGACTTGATCTTGAGTCATCAAAGTCATTTAGCTTGATCATGAGACCCTATATTTGATAGATGGATTATATCATCCTGTCCCTAGTCGAAGGTTGTTGAAATTGGAACACCAACAACCGTGAGAGACTGGATTGATATGTGACTTATGACAAAGTCTCAGTGTGTCATAGATGCGCGGCATCAAAGTCAATACATAGGTGTATGTTGGGAACATACGACCGGACAAGACCCGATTATGAGAACTCTTCAGGATATTTATATCTGTGTCATAAGAGATTCTCACTACGACTATAGAGTATAGTCCTTAGACCTGAGTTCGCATGCATGTGACTGCACATGGACTGATGCACTTTGATCATTGTCTAACGCTATCGTTCTGCGATAGTTATAAGGACCTTGTTTGGGTACATTATGAAATGAGTAGTTTACAGTGATGGAATAAGACGGAATTTGTCCTTCCAATATAAATGGAGTGAATATCTCTAGGCCAATCGGAGATTTGAATACTGGAAAATGCATGGCCATGCTCAAACGGACTGTCCCGAGTCGTTTGGATTGTCAGTATCGAATCAGAGTCCGATGAACAAGATTAGGCTTTATAAGGATGACACCAATCTTGCCTTATGACTAATCGAGATATTGTGACAAAAGGATTATGAATACAGAGATTCCAGTACAAGTGGGAGATTGTTGGAATTGTGTCCAGTAATCTCGGTACTGTCTCTAGAAAGTAAGAGTATGTCAATGATCAGACATAAGTCATATAATACTGGGGGTCATGATGGCTTGCTAGAGTCCGCTCATGATCTATAAGTCTTGGACTTATTGCCTCTATTATATGATCCCATATGGGTCACACGCCTAAGCTAACAGGAAAATGTGTAGGAATGGCTTAGCAGAAGTACGGTAAAAGTGCCAGGCATTTACTGTACTTAGAGAGAATAAAAGGTTTTAGCCACTGTGTGTCGATCGATGCACATGATGTGTCGATCGACACAGTGCGCGAATGGCCAAATGGCCCAAGAGGAACCGGAGGAGTTTTATAAATAAAACTCGAGTCTGTTTTCTTCTTTAACCCTAACCGAGCCGCCAACTCTCTCTCTACTGCGACGCCTCCTCAGCTTGGTCTAGCAGCCGCTCTTCCTGCTTGGTGTGCGTGTGTGAGCCTTTGGAGGATCCATCCCTTGGTGGCTCTCTGATCTCTGACCTGTTCTCCCTTTCCGCTGCACAAAACAGGTAAAAGGTGAGATCAACAATTGTTTCTAATCAAGAGAACCTAGATCCGCATGTTTAGGATAATCTGAATCAGAGAATTGAATCAGGATTCATCTAAACATTCCTTCAGATTGGGGCTCTGTTTTCTCCAATCATCATATGTACCATTCAGATTCTCATGTTTCCAATCCTTAGCATCCTGTGTAGACGTCTCTTGCTCCATTAAATCTCCCTCAACCTCAAACGTTGACAGCACATGTTGGTTACAAGAGTTTATCCGCTCTTCATGGACTTCAAAATCTGAGTTAGCTCCAAGGTTTGAAAACTGGATATCCAATTTACAAAAATCGTCATAAATGTTGCGACCATTGAGAGTTGTCCTAGCAGTTGCAGCGCATTGTAGAGCTTGATACTGCACCAAAGCTTGATAACCCACTGATTTCTGGACAATGATGATTTCCTCCACGGACCCATAGGGAGAGAAGACTTGTCGCAACACATCCACTGTGATGGGATACAACATGTTATCCACTGTAACTAAGAGATTACAGCTCGGCTCATCTATTCTTCTTACAGAGTTTTCAAGGATTGAGAGCTGAATATCCAGATCACAACATCCGTCATATATGCAACGACCCTGTAACGCAGCTTTAGCCGCGACGGCACACTGATTTGTCTTATAATGTACAAGAGCTTGGACACTAGCAAATTGCTGGATAATGACCAGCTTCTCCATGAACCCATACGGCAAAAACACTTGACGCAGCACATCTTCAGTAATTGGATACAATATATTCTTCACTGTGACTAGGAGAACACTACTAATCACATCCATTCTACTGATCGGATTTTCTAGACAACCCCTGAAATCCTTTTTTCCATTCTCAGACTTCTCGTTCATACCCAAAACTTCCACTGAAGACTCTACAGAAGCATCTAAACTCAGCATATCTAAGGAATCAACATCCTTCTCCCTAACCTTATGATAGCATTTTCCAAATAGTTTCTTACGGTACCTGTACGGATCCTTCGAAAGCACCGGCTGAAGAGTCAATCCAGCATCTTCAGTCTTCTCCGCCTTGCTATCGATCATGCTGCTTGGATCGGAGGTTGGTCGATCGTTTGGAGAAGTCTTCAAATCTTCTATTGGATGATTCCAAAACAACGATCCTAAGTTCTCAAGCATCCGATCTACCCGCTCAGTTATGTATTCCTTAAAAGAGAGTTTGTAATTTTCGGAACCCATTTCTGATCGGATGAAATCTGTGTTGGAACCCATTGTTGAAATCTCAAACCCACTGTCCAAAGGAAACAGTGGCTCTGATACCAATGATAAGAGCCGAAAATTGAGTAACCAGAAGGAGGTACGAAGCAGAAGAATAAGGGTGAGAAGCAGAAGAATTTAGAGAGAAGATAGAAATATTTTGTTTGATTGATCTTTTCGATACCTGTTTCTGATACAACGTTTGACTTAAGTACTGAATTCTAAAGGCTTATTGCTAATAGTATAGCAGCCCAAAATAAATCTAACGAGGCCCAAAAACCTTACTTATCACTGGCCGAATCATAGGACATGGTAAGGTTCAATTCATCTTTGAATCTGAAGAAGCGATGCACATCGTTCTCCGTCGCAGTCCCTGGAGTTTCGCCGAATGGATGTTGGTGGTAACGAGATGGTATCTTAATCTTTCCGAAGAGTCTCATAAATCATTCTGTTTTGGGTGCACATACGCGGAATTCCGATTGAGTTCTTATCTAGTCATGATGTGGATTTTGTTGCAAGTACTCTGGCACCGGTATTTGATGTCGACTTCGACGAGAATTCAAGCAGAGTCAGATTTTTCGTGTACAGTTGTTGTGGAACGTTGACCATCCGCTTCGTTTTAAATGCAACTTTCAATTCACACCGGATGTTAATATTGTGCTTTCCTTCCAGTTGAAAGGCTACGGAAATTCTGCTTAAGGTGTGGTATGCTAGCTCATGAAAGAAAGAACTGTCATCTCTGGTTCGATGACAATGATGATGGGTTTGATGACGGTTTTGAGGGTGATAATCTTGGACCAGAAGATGATGAAGACCAGATCAACAATGCAGAATAGAACGAGGCTGCAAACTTTGATCAACCTCCGGTGCTGGCTGGAGAAGAAATAACTTATATCCCCATCAACCAGAACCAATTTGATGGCTTGGAAACTGATGTGGGTTCCAACTCACCACATAACACTGTTGCATTTGTGGACGGCATAGTAATGCCGGTTGCTGAAAAAGGAGAAAGCTCGAACCCTTATGCGACTCTTCTGGCTAGGATCGCAGAATTCAGGAACTCAGGAAGCTTAAAGGAAAGGTCACTATGGAAGCATATGATATTCATACGGTTTCTGAGGAATTATGTCAGGATGGGGCTAACAAACGCAAACGTTTTCAAGCACATGAAGCAAATGGATTGGGTCAGGAACAAGAACGTCTTCTGTTGGGACCGGTCAGGAAGAAATTCAATGTGGAAGACTCTGAGAATTCCGTCAACCAAGTAATAGACAGATGCGCAAGAGGCCCGATACCCCCACTGTTCCAATGAAGATCATATCCAAGAACTGCCAGGGCCTTTGCGGGTCATTGGCCAAACTGAGACTGAGGAAGCTTTGTCGTCAACACCATCCATGCATCATATTTTTAGTGGAGACGATGAATCAATCCTAAGTTTTTCAAGATGTTGATGTTTCCTTAGAATTTCCTAATTTCGTTTGTATCCCTCCATTGGGTCGTGGTGGAGGTTTAGCTTTGACTTTGCGTAATTTTGTTTATATGCTTTCCAAAGATGTATGTTTGATTGATGCTCATATCAGTTTTAATGAAAAATCTTTCTACTTGTCTTGTGTGTATGGATAACCAGTTCAAAAAAAAATGGTATGAACTTTGGAATCGACTTCTACATATTAGTAATACACGTGATGATCCCTGGTTATTGCGTTGGGACTTTAGTGACATCTTATTGAATTCAGAGAAAAGGGGAGGGCCGACAAGAGAAGAATGGACTTTTAGGAACCTCTGAAATGTCTATGCTACATGTGATCTTATGGACTTACGATCCATTGGTTAAAGGGATTGGTGTACGGTCTACTTATAGATTAGAAGAGTGTTTGGATCGTGTGGTTTGGAATACTGTGTGGCCTGCTCATTTCCCTTCACCTGAGGTTACATATCTACCGTTTTCTGGTTCTGATAGTTGCCCTGTTTTTACCTCCGTCTCTCAGATAACTTCAGAACGGAAGAAGTGTTTCCGGTTTGAGAAACGATTATTGGATATACCTACTTTCCGTGACTATATATCAGAAGGATGGTTTAATCGTCAACTTCCTTCTCGGGCCTCTATCACAGATCATATTCAGCATTGCTGGACAGCCATAGCTCGGTGTAAAAGATATTACAAGAATACTTGGACTTAGCAATGCAGAGCTCTAATACTGTTGTTCGGTCACATATTCCCTACCTCAAAGACCAGTAATTGAGAGCATATTCTGATGAAGAGGATTATTGGTTTCAGAAGAGTCATCATGCTAGATTTGTACATGGAGATCGTTATACTAGATACTTTCATGCATGCACCAAGAAAAGGTATTCTCGCAATATCATTATGTCTATCCAATATAATGATGGTAATGTGATTTCGGGTGATGATAATATTGGTCAACATGCCATCGCTTATTTTTCATCCGTCTACAAGAGCTCCTCCTCACCTTCGGATGGTCATATTTTTGATGGTTTTCATAAGACTGTTATGGCTGAAATGATCAGGAGTCTAACGCGACCTTTTTCTGATGTTGAGATATATTGAGCAATTTGTGATATCGAAGCAGATAAGGGTCCGGGACATGATTTTTTCGCTACTCATTTGTACCTACAATGTTGGGATATTATTGGTTCTGATGTTAAAACAGAAGTTCGTTGTTTCTTCGAAATTGGTCATATGGCGCACGGAGTAAATCATACCAACTTTTATATGATTCCCAAGATTGTCTCTCTGATTACACTATCAGAATGCAGACCTATTGGCTTGTGTGACGTCATATACAATATCATTTTCAAGTTGTTAGTCTCCAGATTAAAGGGGTATCTCGACGATATTGTTTCAGAAGCTCTGTTTGCATTCATTCCTAGGAGAATGGCATCTGATAATGTTCTAGTGGCTAATGAACTTATTCATTCCTTACAGGTTCGGAAATGAGTCTCCAAAACTTATATGGCCGTGAATACTGACATCACCAAAGCATATGATTGGGTAGAGTGGGAATTTCACGAGTCCATTATGCGAGCTTTGGATTTTTTGAGATTTGGATAACCTGGATTATGGCATTGTTAAGTCTGTTTCTTTTTCGGTACTCATCAATGGCTCGCCACATGGTCACTTTGCTCTAGAAAGAGGATTACGTTAAGGTGACCCTCTTTCACCATATCTATTTAATTTATCCTATGTGCGGGCGTCCTTAGTCACCTACTGTGACAAAATACTTTAGTCGGCAAGATAAATGGTATTAAGATTGGTAATGGCGTCCCCTCCATCTCCCATATACTCTTTGCGGATGATTCCCGGTTTTTTGTTCAATCAAACGATCACAATTGCCGAGCCCTCCGTAATATTTTGACGTTTACGAAAAGTGTTCAGGTCAGAAAATCAATACTTTAGAATCTACAATTGCATTTGGGAGTCGAGTTCCAGAGAATTTGTAGGAGAGGCTCAAGCTCATCCTTCAAATACTGAATCAGGGAGGCAGAGGAAAATATTTAGGTCTCCCCGAGTATTTTGGCACAAAGAAGACTGATATGTTTCACAACATTACCGAGAGGGTTAAAAGCCGGACCTCTTCTTAGAAATCACGGTTCCTTTCTCATGCTGGTAAATAAATTTTGTTGAAATCAGTTGCCCTCTTGATGCCAGTCTACTAGATGTCTTGTTTTAAACTCCTGGGACATATAACAGATTAAATCACTTCGACTCTACGTCTGTTTTGGTGGGAAAAGCAAGTGGAAAATAGAGGAATCTCTTGGGTCTCATGAGACAAAATTAATTTCCCCAAAAATCAAGGAGGTATTGGTTTTCGGGATCTTCATAAATTCAATGACTCCTTACTTACGAAGCAGGCATGGAAGCTTCTCAAACATCCTAACTCTCTCCTGGCTCGCCTTTTCAAAGACAAGTGCTACAAAAACTGCTCTGTTTTGGAAGCAAAACCTCTGAGACTGCAATCTTAGGGATAGCCCTCCATCCTAGTTTGTTTATCTTTACTAAAGAAAGGAATCCACTTCAATGTAGTATCAGGAAAATCTATAAGGTCTTTCCAAGATAAATGGCTACCTACTAAGCATTTTTGTCCGACCACCAATTGTTGAGGCTGAACCAGTTTTACATTTCTCGGTCAGTGATCTGATTAGTACAACGGAACGACAACGTCGCTGGTCTTCTGAGGCGAGCGACCAATTTATTCATGAAGAGGACATGGAACTAGTATATTATTTATATATCTCCAGTCACAACAGTATTGATACTCCGATATGGGACCTTACTCCTCATGGACAATATTCTGTATGTTATGGCTACCGCTTAGCTTGGGAGTCTGACCCTATCACTTCATCTACGGCTCCACCTTATGGAGATATAGATCTGAAAATTCGTGTATGGAAATTGCCTATTGAACTAAGGATTCAACATTTCCTTTGGCGTTTACTTTCGAAAGCTATAGAAACCACTACTCGGCTTCAAACGAGAGGACTTCATGTCAATGCTATTTTCCGTCGTTATGGCTTGTAGGATGAGAATATCAATAATCTAATCTTTCTTTGCCCATGTTCGCGATAATTCTGACAAACTGCACATTTACCACATTTGTTGGACTTTTCATCACCCTCACCTGATTTTGAAATCAACATGGCAGCTTTACTAGACCACCAACTCCATCAGGACATATCAATGGTTGAACAACTTATTTTTTGGATTTTATGGAAGATATGTAAGTCCTGTAATGCCTTCATCTTTAATAATCACATAATCATTTTATAGGAATATCGGTTACTGCCTTTCGGAAGTTAAAGAATGGATTTGGCTTCATGAATTTCTTCACCACCCGGACCAGTGTTCTACTCCGACAGATTTGGTATGGGAACCTCCTCCTTTTCATTTTCTCAAATGCAACTTTGACGCAGATTTTGACCCTTATACCAATAGTACATCTGGAGGAAGGATTATTCGAAATCATTTGGGGTGATCTTGTTCTTTATGGCAATTCTCCTCTACTGAATGTTTATTCTCCACTTCAAGCTGAAGCTCAGGTTCTCCTACTCACGGTTAAAGAATGTTCACACAAAAACTTCAATTCCACATCTTTGAGGGCGACTGTAAAATCCTTATTCAACATTTATGTATGCAGTCTACACAATGGAGCATTCATAACATTATACAAGATATTCAAGCTCTTGAAGTGAAGATTCATCGTCACTCCTTTGCCTTTGCAAAAAGATCATGTAATCAAGCGGCCCATTTAATTGGTCATAATACCATTACTGATTTTGTAACTCATCGTTGCCTTTGGTGGTTACAACATACTTTATTGTGTGATTCTGTAAACTCTTATAGTTAATGTAAAATTATATTTTGTCGGGGGAAAATATTCTTATTATCATAAAACTTTACTTTTTTTCCTAGTTAGTAATGTTAATTTAATAAAACATTAATTTAGAATTTTATTAATTCAAATTTTGCACTAAAAACATAAAACAACAACTTTTGTGAATATATATGATTTTAACTTAAAATTAATTTAATTGGTTGGGAGTTTTGGACCGTTGTCTAGTTTCTTTTTTTATGAAATATTAAATTTATTGAGCTATGATAAAAGATGGGGCATTTATAAAGGCTATCGATCAAAAAGAAAGAGAAAAAATAGCTATTCCTAAAAAAGAAAAAGAAAAATGTCAATTGGCAATGATTTCAAACTATTTTCTCATCAATCCTTCCAACTTGTGGTGAGCCTTGTAGTTGAGCGAGTAAATCCTGTTTTTGATTGCCTTTATTGTCATTGCAGACAGCCTCTCCACCGTAATCCATACTTTGTAATGAATCCATGAGTTACGTTCCCGCCACACAAAGTATATGGATGTTTGGAATGCTAGTCGGAGGAGTATGTAATCCATTGGGGAGTATCTAGCATGCACCAAGTGAGTCATAGTCTCATCCCAATCTGGTGTAATTGCAGACCCCATCAACTTACTTGCAACCTTCATCTAAAGCGTGAAGGTGTACGGACAAGCATAAAACAAGTGGTCTCTTGTTTCATTCCTCTCACCATACAAAACACATCCTTGTTGGGTTCCCCATTTCTGCATTCTGTCACATGTGTATAAACGATTCCTGATCGCAAGACACGCAATGAAAGCATAGCGAGAAACTCTTTTTCCAAACCAAATTACCTTTGCCCAATCTACTTTGTTTCTGCTTTGAAGAATCTGATCCAAGTGTTGATGGCTGAGAAATTATCACGATATGTATTTGTTGAGTGCCTCCACAATACCATATCATCTCCTTCCTGTAAAGCCGGCAAGGGCTCTGCCAGAATGCGATTCAGAGTGTCTTGATGAGTGCGAGCTCTGTGACCCTGAATCAGCCATTTCGACGCTGAGGCAGCATCAGCTACTTTAGCATTCTTCATAATACCCAAGTTCCAAGTCCCTCCCTCTCCTAGAATGTCAATGAGCTTGCCAATTCCCAACCAATCATCAAACCTGGAAAAAAAAATTGAATTACCATTCCTCACCTCAAACTTGAGAAAATGATAAGCCTCATTTCTGATCTAAAGTAGCTTGCGCCAAATCCAAGAGCCATTTGTGCCCTCCTTTACATCCCAAAAAGACTCATTGTGCAAAAGGTAATGTTGAATCCATGCCACCCATAATGATCCAGAGAGGGTATATAAGTGCCATTCCAGACTAAGCGAGAAGACTTTGGATGACTGCCTTAAGCTTCTAAGACCCAAACCACCCAGACCAGAGAAAAGAGCTAAACAGACTCTCGATGGTATCCAAGCAGCTAGCAGGTAGAACAAAAGCTGAATTCCATAAATTGACAATGCTGGCTATAACCGACTTAAGTAATTGTAAGCGGCCAGAAAAACATAAAGGATTATTCGACCAACCAAGCATTCGTTTTTCTGATCTTATCTAAGAGGTTCATAGTCATGTCTAGTAAGTCCTTTAGTAGTGATCGGGAGCCCCAAATATCTAATTGGCAGCGATCCAACATTTATTCCCATACATGTAGCTGTAGCAGAGAGATGTTGAGAGTTATTACCAGGAGTGAAGATCATTGATTTACTCGCATTAACATGAAGACCAGATATATCAGCAAACCGCTTCATGACTCCAGTTACTCCATCTAGCGTTCTAGAAGTACCATCCGTAAAGACCAGAATATCGTTCGTGAAGCTTAAGTGAGTCAGCTTCACTTCACGGCATTTTGGGTGATAGCCAAAACTATTCTGCTCACCAGCCTTATTCAACATCTTGGAGAGAATATTGTTAAGAGTGACATACAAGTATGGGGACAAAGAGCATACTTGCCTTATTCCTCTTGCATTTGTGAAAAACCCTCCAGAAAACCATTAATTGAGAAAGAGAATGATGCTGTTGAGATACATACCCTTATCCAAAAAAATTAAATTTCTCTGGTAACCCCATTGCCTTTAAAACCTAAGTTATGAAGGACCATTTGACTGTATCGAATTCCTTAGAAATTTCAAACTTGATGGCGCAGCGAGTGGAGATTGTAGTCTTCTGATAACCATTAATGGGCTCCGAGGCAAGGAGTACTGTAACGCCCCTTTCCCATTATCTGCTGACCGACGAGCTGACCGGTCAACAATCAAACAAGAACATGACCAAGTCGAACCCGAGCAAGTCAAACAGAAAAGGTTTGTCACAAGACGAAGCCAGAGACAGATCGGTTTGAGACAAAGGCTCGCACTAACCCGTCTTTGACCCCGCTACCTCACTTCCATGATACAAAGCTTTGCAACTCGTACCATTTCCGTGAGTTGTGTCGGTTCGGACTAAACACAATATCAGGGAAACATATTCATTTCTGAGTAATCAAACGTTACGTACAACGTTTAACAGTCTTTACAAAACAATTTCCATTAATAAAAACGATCATCGTGTTGCAACACATAATGGTACGAAATGGTACCAAAAGCCGAACCGAAATAAAATCTCAAAACCGTCGAATCAAAATCCCGCCACAAGCAATCCCGAGACTACACCGAGGATCTCCCGCGTCCGCCGCTGCTTAACCTGAAAACAGAAAAAGAGTCTAATGAGCGATCTAATATCACCCAGCGAGACTGCTCCCCACTACGGCTGCTAGTCTATCTAGCATCTACAAATTCCCGTCCCCAAAATGCCAAAACAACAATCAATACAATAAACGGTCGATCACGCACTACCACGTCGTGTCGAACCCACAACACACAATCATTCAAATAACAACACCATCACCAATCACAAGAGTAACCAAGGGAATCGAGAACACTGCGGCACATGCTCTCGATTGAAACTCGATCTATCTATCGCGCAATTCCAACAATACGAACACAACACTGGGCCCTTACGATCTCGGTAACTTCCACGGGTTCTCATTTTCACCAACATGGTAAATAACCCCACGACTCCTAGACGTCAACACGAAGTCCAACTACTAGGACACTGTTCTCAGCCCATCGATACGCAGTGACTCAAGTTACCCCCGGCAACCCAAGTTTCCATGCGATTCGGCCCTAGGACATGACCCCGTATTCTCCGAATCACACACCTACCGGCGTCACCCAGTAGGTTAACACCATAACCAGCACCACTGCCCGAAGGCACGTGTCCGATCAGGTAACTACCCGAGGATCCAATCGGGTCGGAAGTACCGGAACGTATCCAAAAACCTAGACTTGCGGGATCTAACGCACCCTAGAGTCCTAGTGCAGAAAAGTAAACACGCAGACTCGCTCGGACTCTAGCAATCATACTCAATCATTACTCAACAACAATCTCAACACCACGTCCCGCAAGTCTACACACACACACACACACACACACCAACACCACCGCTCTGACTCGGCACCACACCAAGTCAGCAACCACGACTTAACCGGTCCAGTGACCAAGTTAAGTATCACACGGATTGCTCGGCCCAACACCGAGACAATCTAACAGGCCTGCACAAAAAGCTCAACAGCAACCACACAATCATCACACAACCAGGCCTATTAGGGTTTCTTAAGTCTTTTAATCAATTCACGTCCGCTACCTTAGATTAGCGGATTGCTAACCCGTAGACGGCCCATATCTCATTAACGTCCGCTACCTTGGATTAGCGGATTGCTAACCCGTAGACGGCACACCAATCACACGCTTTACATATCATCTCTTACTCATGTCTTATATGTCTTTTAGTTACTCCTCGATCCGTCGGTTAGAGCTAGCAGCTTGCTAAACTCCCCGACGTCTCATCATTCATTTACTTTATTCATTTCTTCTCCGAAATTCTTATTAAACCTCAGCCCGATATCCATCCATACACTATACGTTGGTTAGGTTTAATTCCATCTTTTAACACCGTCTTAATTCCCGTACTTAGATTCATTCGATATCATCCTTTAAGTACATATATATGCATATACGGTCTTATCATGCCAAGGCTATATGCATGCAACAATCAATGGTTCTAGCAACCTAACGGCACACAACAGGTTTAATCCATTTACTTCTCACAACCCTAACATGCGTCTTAAACCTTAACCGGTTTATCGTTAATCACCAAATTCAAGTCTCATTCATAATCAAATCACATTTGGGTATGCAAACCCTAGCTCTACGGTTTCTCATTTCTCGATCTATATGCTCCATCTATGGTATTTGAGCCGACTCACCGTGATTGGTCGGAATGAACGGCACGGATGCGGATACGATTTCCCGAGACCCCGAACTAAACCCGAACCTCCCGAACCTCCCGAACACCCAAATACGAACTTCGAAGCTTCCCGAACACACGTACACAAACCGCAAATGCAAAACCAACCGGAGTCAACGCATTAACCGGCGTTGACCGGCGTTGACTTTGACCTCCAATTGACCGTTGACTTTGACCGTTGACTTTGACCGTTGACTTTGACCGTTGACCGAGCTTGAACCGGTTGACCCCATCTGAACCAACTGAACCACCTCAATCGAACCAAACCAACTGAACCGGTCTAAATTGAACCGGTTAGGTTAAACCGGTTTAGGTCAAACCGTTGACCGGTTTAACCCAACGTTGACCAAGGCTTGACCAAGCCTAAACCAACCCAATTCTTGCACCAAACTGATGCTAAACCACCCACAGTGAACCGGCGGAGGGAGAATTCCGGCGACTTCTCCGGCGTTGACCGGCGGTGGTCCGGTGTTGACCGGCCGGTTCACCCCTTTTTCCGGAGACTCATGTGACGATATACCTATCAAACTGATCGGAAAGAGGAGTTCTATGCATCTAGAGCTTTAAAACGTCCAGATCTGATGCAGGATGAGAGAGATACACCCAAACCCTAACCGCAACTGATCTCCGGCCAGATTCCGGCGAGCTCCGGCGATGGCGGTTCTGATTGGCTGGATGTCAGTTGTAGAGGAGGAGGATAGGAGTCCACTGGGCTTTACAGAAGTAGATTAGGGTTTATATTGAGAGAGTTATGATGTTTTTGGTGATTGAAGGTATGAAGAACACTATGGTGTTCTTGAGGTTTCTTTTGAATCTTCAAGAGGATGGATGAATTTCTGGGTTTCTTGGTATGAATCTAGAGAGAAGGGAGAGCTTCTGGTCGTGGGTTGAAGCTAGAGAGAGAGAGGGAGAAGGGAAAATGAATTTGGTTAAGTGTTTTTGGTGTATTCAACAAAAACCATCTTCAAGTTTGGGCTTGACACCTCAAGAGGGAAGGCTGGCGACCTGGTGGTGAGACACCTGTGTCTGGAGCTTCTTCTTATCCACAAAAACCAAGCCCAAAACCGGCCCAAATCACTTCTCAATCCCTTTTGCAATTTCTTCTCGGTTTCCTCGGTTTCGCGAGAATTGTTTTAGAAAATACTTCATTATTCCCATAAATCCCAAAACCTCCAAAATCTGATGCTCCCTGCTTTTAGATGAATTTAGCAACTTGAATCAACTCATTTGGAGTTTCCTAGCTCCGGTTATGAATTTCCGAAGTTTTCCCAGTTTTCTCGGTTTTCACTCCGATAAGCCGAAAAACCCGTTTCTGCTCCGTTTCTTCCAATTCTAGTCTTGTAAATGTTCTTTATGTATTAAAACAAGAACATTTGGCCCGTCTCGGCTTCTGTCTCGGACTTTGGTAAAATTATCATTTTACCCCTGGGTTTGGCAAAATTACAATTTTACCCCTGTTGACTTTTCTTCTGCCCTTTGACCATATTTTTGAAAACAGGGTATTACATTCTTCCCCACTTACAGGAATTCGGTCCCTGAATTCTCCGTCACTAACATACTTTGAATCGGCACCAAACCCCGCAAGTTGTTTCACCATGCCCTTTACTGCTTTTTCCGCATACACCAATGTCTCTTTACTTGAACACCGATACTCAGACCGTACTTCCAATATTCTCTGACATTTTGCTATCTTGTCCCACACTTTCCACTAACCTTCGCACTTCTCATCTAGCTGCCTCTCCAACACTCGATTCGTAACCCAGACGCCATTCTTCTTCCTTACGTTTTACTCTCACTCTCTTAACCATGGCTTCGTTTCTCGTCCTCCGGTCCCGCTGTACTGTGTCACTTTTCTCTTTAAATGATCTTCCTCGACCCTCGATCTTCCACAAGTATTTACTTTGATCTGATTCTCACTCCTGACTTCCCCACTTTGCGTCGACTTTCACATTTTTCCCGATACTGGTTTGTCTCCCCGAGACACTCTTCAAGAATCTGTATCTCAAAACCTGACATCTCTATAGCTCCAACTCCATCCGTACCAACAACTCCACTCTGTTTCCGCTACTGATTCTTCCTTCCCGAACGCTTCGCAAGAATTTGATGTCTGTATCCGACTTCGCGAAATCTCCATTCCAATTCATACCGATCGCTTCACTCTGGTTCCCACACTGTCAATGACGTTACCTTCAATCTTTTCACTAACTCATCATACCAACGGTTTCGTTCCTCCAGTTGCCTTGCACTGATACATTTTCCACTAACCATCTATACCAACTGCTGCACTTTCCCAAGTCAACTTGTCTTGCGGCCTCTTTTCATTCCATCTCGCTTTCGGGTTCGGGTTCGGGTTCGGTCTCGATTCGTATCGCATCGTCCATTCCGTCCTACATTCAATTCAAAAACTTTCACTAGAGCGGTGAAATTCAAACCAATCCATCCCTCGATATCACTTCCTCATAGAGATATAGTTAGTTAATCATGGACCCAACGGTCACTTATGATTAAGTAACGATATTCATTAATTCCGCTCTCTCGTGAATTGACGGTCGAATCCAACCATTCTCAAGTTAGCTCAATACCTTCAACGAAAGGTTCTAACACTTTTTATTTTTAACAACTTAACGATTGCGATAAAGTTCAAATTACTAAAGCCAACAAAACACAACTAGCAATCGAATGGCTCACCAATACCATCAATGCTACTCAAATGCTATGCATGCCATAAAAGAAAACTAGCACCCAACAGTGCTATACCAACGAACGAAACACAATCCCCCATTATCTAATGCACCACTCAAGCATTAGATAAAGCACGCAAACATAAACACATAAGCAAATAATTACCACACACAATCAATCAAGCAAATCGGCGATTGCAGTTATCTCTCAGGGTTCGGATGGAAACCGTTTGTTCGGACCATCATTCATTTTCACATCGTAACTATATTGCATTCACAACCATCATGAGTATGCAATATAACCACTCCGCTACTCAAAACGACAACCGAAATACTCCACATCTGCTACGTAAATAAAGCATCTATTCACCACATAGAGCTCTAGATTCGTAGGTCCGTCGAAGTCTACATATTAGCGGTTACCAATCCGTCCCACAAGAAACATCACTACACGCAACCAAATCGTCAAAGACGATCGCAAGCCGATCTACTCACATCAAACAACGAGTTAGAGCCCATACTTACCTGGGCCTAACTATCTTAGCCCTAACAGCCCCAACACGACCGGAATGCCCAACACAGGCGGCATCGTGGCTCGCGGTGTTAACCACTGGAAGGTGTGCCGGGAGGATGTGGTGGGTGTGCATCTCCGAACGGTGCTCCAACTCGCTGCGGTTCTTCCAACGGGCAATGTGGCCCTCACGACCACAAATCCGACAAACAGTAACGGGCGATGGGCGTGGCCACAGTAGTAAACTAGTGTCTGGTGATCTGACGCGCCACACAACTTGACAAAAGGAAACAGACTCCAGAGAAAGATTCTGAAACACTCGAACGCACGATGACCCTGAACTCCGCATGCACTACACATCCGGTATGCAGGCATTGCTGGTGGTGTCTCCGACGTATCCGCTGGTGGTCTACGATGGTATAATTGGCTCAGACGGTGGAATACCCGGCGGTGTCACTGACTCAAATCACGTGTCTGACTCAGACACTGGCTCGGCCTCCGTGAATGGCTCGGTAGGGTCAAACGGTGGTGACGCGGATTGGTCGAATGGTGTCCAAGGCGAACTCAAATATGGATCCGGCTGGTGAAACGGACCAATCTGTTGCTCCAGGACATCTTCGAGTATCGCAACCTGCTCGTCTACATGCGGCTCTCAATACATGTGCTGGTCGGGATCGACGGGCTCCATGTCCATGTCTACGGCTTCATGCAATGGGTCCACCATAAAATCTGTCCCGCTGAGCGGAATAAACTCCGACGCATGTAAACTAGGTAATGGCATGTCATGCGCCTCAAGCATCGGCGGCTGAAACCCTGGCAGTACCACTGGCTCCGGTGGTGTTACCGGCTCTGATAACTGTCTCGTCCTGTAGAGCTTGAGGTAACGGGTCAGGAAACGATCTCCAACGGCGGCTACTCTCGCTCCCAGCTGTCCTCGCGGTCGAACCGGTGGTCGATAAAATGCCCGAGAACCCTGTGACTGTCCTGGCTGCGTCTTCAAACTCGTCTGGTGTTGCTCTAACTGCGCCCGATACTGTGCCGCACTCATCCAATGATGACTCATACTGCTTGATCATATCCCACTCTATGCACACACACCCACACACAATCCGTCCAGGGACACTCTGCTGCTGACTGCAACCAAAAACGCAGATAAACATTAGTACAAATAATACAATTCCTACGCCATCCCAACCCCGAATTTACGGACGCGGCTCGGTTTCCTAATGGATGCTTGGGTAAAAACACAATTTTGACTCGATAAAACTCGGAAAACACTCAGAAATAAACAGCTTCGAAACCCATGCAGAACCATGCTCTGATACCACCATTTGTAACGCCCCTTTCCCATTATCTGCTGACCGACGAGCTGACCGGTCAACAATCAAACAAGAACATGACCAAGTCGAACCCGAGCAAGTCAAACAGAAAAGGTTTGTCACAAGACGAAGCCAGAGACAGATTGGTTTGAGACAAAGGCTCGCACTAACCCGTCTTTGACCCCGCTATCCTCACTTCCATGATACAAAGCTTTGCAACTCGTACCATTTCCGTGAGTTGTGTCGGTTCGGACTAAACACAATATCAGGGAAACATATTCATTTCTGAGTAATCAAACGTTACGTACAACGTTTAACAGTCTTTACAAAACAATTTCCATTAATAAAAACGATCATCGTGTTGCAACACATAATGGTACGAAATGGTACCAAAAGCCAAACCGAAATAAAATCTCAAAACCGTCGAATCAAAATCCCGCCACAAGCAATCCCGAGACTACACCGAGGATCTCCCGTGTCCGCCGCTGCTAAACCTGAAAACACAAAAAGAGTCTAATGAGCGATCTAAGATCACCCAGCGAGACTGCTCCCCACTACGGCTGCTAGTCTATCTAGCATCTACAAATTTCCGTCCCCAAAATCCCAAAACAACAATCAATACAATAAACGGTCGATCACGCACTACCACGTCGTGTCGAACCCACAACACACAATCATTCAAATAACAACACCATCACCAATCACAAGAGTAACCAAGGGAATCGAGAACACTGCGGCACATGCTCTCGATTGAAACTCGATCTATCTATCGCGCAATTCCAACAATACGATCTATCTAACCCCACGACTCCTAGACGTCAAGACGAAGTCAAACGGCTAGGACACTGTTCTCAGCCCATCGATACGCAGTGACTCAAGTTACCCCCGGCAACCCAAGTTTCCATGCGATTCGGCCCTAGGACATGACCCCGTATTCTCCGAATCACACACCTACCGGCGTCACCCAGTAGGTTAACACCATAACCAGCACCACTGCCCGAATGCACGTGTCCGATCAGGTAACTACCCGAGGATCCAATCGGGTCGAAAGTACCGGAACGTATCCAAACACCTAGACTTGCGGGATCTAACGCACCCTAGAGTCCTGCAGAAAAGTAAACACTCAGACTCGCTCGGACTCTAGCAATCATACTCAATCATTACTCAACAACAATCTCAACACCACATCCCGCAAGTCTACACACACACACACACCAACACCACCGCTCTGACTCGGCACCACACCGAGTCAGCAACCACGACTTAACCGGTCCAGTGACCAAGTTAAGTATCACACGGATTGCTCGGCCCAACACCGAGACAATCTAACAGGCCT
This sequence comes from Orychophragmus violaceus, assembly GCA_030180135.1. Lineage (NCBI taxonomy): Eukaryota > Viridiplantae > Streptophyta > Magnoliopsida > Brassicales > Brassicaceae > Orychophragmus > Orychophragmus violaceus. The sequence goes on from CM058235.1 coordinate 84,061,166, forward strand.
GCACAAAAAGCTCAACAGCAACCACACAACAACACAACCACACAATCATCACACAACCAGGCCTATTAGGGTTTCTAAAGTCTTTTAATCAATTCACGTCCGCTACCTTAGATTAGCGGATTGCTAACCCGTAGACGGCCCATATCTCATTAACGTCCGCTACCTTGGATTAGCGGATTGCTAACCCGTAGACGGCACACCAATCACACGCTTTACACATCATCTCTTACTCATGTCTTATATGTCTTTTAGTTACTCCTCGATCCGTCGGTTAGAGCTAGCAGCTTGCTAAACTCCCCGACGTCTCATCATTCATTTACTTTATTGATTTCTTCTCCGAAATTCTTATTAAACCTCACCCCGATATCCATCCATACACTATACGTTGGTTAGGTTTAATTCCATCTTTTAACACCGTCTTAATTCCCGTACTTAGATTCATTCGATATCATCCTTTAAGTACATATATATGCATATACGGCCTTATCATGCCAAGGCTATATGCATGCAATAATCAACGGTTCTAGCAACCTAACGGCACACAACAGGTTTAATCCATTTAATTCTCACAACCCTAACATGCGTCTTAAACCTTAACCGGTTTATCGTTAATCACCAAATTAAAGTCTCATTCATAATCAAATCACATTTGGGTATGCAAACCCTAGCTCTACGGTTTCTCATTTCTCGATCTATATGCTCCATCTATGGTGTTTGAGCCGACTCACCGTGATTGGTCGGAATGAACGGCACGGATGCGGATACGATTTCCCGAGACCCCGAACTAAACCCGAACCTCCCGAACACCCGAATACGAACTTCGAAGCTTCCCGAACACCCGTACACAAACCGCAAATGCAAAACCAACCTGAGTCAACGCATTAACCAGCGTTGACCACGGCGTTGACTTTGACCTTCAGTTGACCGTTGACTTTGACCGTTGACTTTGACTTTGACCGTTGACCGAGCTTGAACCGGTTGACCCCATCTGAACCAACTGAACCACCTCAATCGAACCAAACCAACTGAACCGGTCTAAATTGAACCGGTTAGGTTAAACCGGTTTAGGTCAAACCGTTGACCGGTTTAACCCACCGTTGACCAAGGCTTGACCAAGCCTAAACCAACCCAATTCTTGCACCAAACTGATGCTAAACCACCCACAGTGAACCGGCGGAGGAGAGAGACGGCGGAGGGAGAATTCCGGCGACTTCTCCGACGTTGATCGGCGGTGGTCCGGCGTTGACCGGCCGGTTCACCCCTTTTTCCGGCGACTCATGTGACGATCTACCTATCAAACTGATCGTAAAGAGGAGATCTATGCATCTAGAGCTTCAAAACGTCCAGATCTGATGCAGGATGAGAGAGATACACCCAAACCCTAACCGCAACTGATCTCCGGACAGATTCCGGCGAGCTCCGGCGACGGCGGTTCTGATTGGCTGGATGGCGGTTGTAGAGGAGGAGGATAGGAGTCCACTGGGCTTTGCAGAAGTAGATTAGGGTTTATATTGAGAGAGTTATGATGTTTTTGGTGATTGAAGGTATGAAAAACACTATGGTGTTCTTGAGGTTTCTTTTGAATCTTCAAGAGGATGGATGAATTTCTGGGTTTCTTGGGATGAATCTAGAGAGAAGGGAGAGCTTCTGGTCGTGGGTTGAAGCTAGAGAGAGAGAGGGAGAAGGGAAAATGAATTTGGTTAAGTGTTTTTGGTGTATTCAACAAAAACCATCTTCAAGTTTGGGCTTGACACCTCAAGAGGGAAGGCTGGCGACCTGGTGGTGAGACACCTGTGTCTGGAGCTTCTTCTTATCCATAAAAACCAAGCCCAAAACCGGCCCAAATCACTTCTTAATCCCTTTTGCAATTTCTTCTCGGTTTCCTTGGTTTCGCGAGAATTGTTTTAGAAAATACTTCATTATTCCCATAAATCCCAAAACCTCCAAAATCTGATTTTCCCTGCTTTTAGATGAATTTAGCAACTTGAATCAACTCATTTGGAGTTTCCTAGCTCCGGTTATGAATTTCCGAAGTTTTCCCGGTTTTCTCGGTTTTCACTCCGATAAGCCGAAAAACCCGTTTATGCTCCGTTTCTTCCAATTATAGTCTTGTAAATGTTCTTTATGTATTAAAACAAGAACATTTGGCCCGTCTCGGCTTCTGTCTCGGACTTTGGTAAAATTACCATTTTACCCCTGGGTTTGGCAAAATTACAATTTTGCTCCTGTTGACTTTTCTTCTGCCCGTTGACCATATTTTTGAAAACAGGGTATTACAAGTACATTCTCCAGAAAAAGCCTACCCTTGATAAATGTGCGTTAATAGCTTCTGGCAAAAACTTTCTCAACCGATTCGCTAGAATCTTAGAAATCGATTTATGCAGAAGATTGCAAAATGCTATCGGGCGATAATCCTTCATGGTCTGTGCATTATCAACTTTTGGTATCAATGTAAGGATTTTTGCATTAATTCATGAAAGAACGAAGCCAAAAAGAAAGAAGGATTGTACTACGGTAATCAAATCCTTTCCAATCACAGGCCACACAGCTACATAATACCTTGTCATTAGGAAGAGATAGCAAAGCTAATTTGATTTCAATAGCTGAGATCTGAACATCTAAATGTCAATAGATCTCGCAGCCATTCCACGGATATATCCTTAGAACTTCCCTGTTGAGTTTTTATAAACCGCTGAAAATGTCCCAGTGCTTCTTTTTAATGTCCCCTAATGAAGTGAAAGTCTCACCTGATTCAGGGACTAGGACTTTTATCTAGTTCCTTGCATTAAGACTTTAAGCCATTCGATGGAAGAAAGTTGTATTGCAATCCCCTGCTTTGAGCTGTCTAACACATGACTTTTGTGTGTAGAATCTTTCCTCTATATTAGATAACTTCTTCCATTTTCCAATGCAATAGCCTCAGCTTCAAGATTACTTTGACTAGGGTCAGAGAGGACTGCATTCACACAAACACAGCTCCTCATAAGCTTGTTTTGATCTGTTCGGGAGATCTACATAGTGAGTGTGATTTAGTCCTCTCATATTTACCTTCAAAGCTTTCAATTTCTTTTGAAATAATTGGAGAGATGATCGAGAATGGTATAAAGGCCCTGATTCACTCCATCGTCAAGCAACTAATGGTAGAAACTCCTTATGCTCTACCAGATAATTAAAGAATCAGAAGGGTTTACGTTGATTCGCCTGATTAGCAGTGATTCTGATATAGCACTAAACATGATCACAAACTCCTCTTGCATCAAAGGTTGCATATTAATGAAAAAAAAGCAGTGTGTCATTCTCCATTTATAAGCGCTCTGTCTAACTTCTTTCCAATAGGGTCTTCCTGCCATTTAGTCTACCAAGTATACAATGCTCCAATAAACGATATATCAGATAATCCACACTCAGCAACAACTTCCTGAAATCTCATTCCTATCTGGTCAGCAAGATAATGCAAGATACAAGAATGTTCTCTTGAGTTCAGAGTAGTGTTGAAGTCCCTTATCACTATCCATGGAAGGGACAAATGAATATAGGCTTGTCGAGTTGCTCTAATCTCTTCCCACAGATTCACTCAGTCATTTTCTTGATTAAAAGCATAAACGGATGAACATATGAATTGTTCCCCCGTGCTAGGATTCTGAATTGCACACGATTTGATATGTGTACTCTTATGAAGGAGAGTCACTACTGTATTCCATGTCCAACAAAACCATATACGACTAAGGTGATGATGATCATAGTTATGATACGCTTTCCACCCCGGTAATGCTGCATTTAAATATGTCTGGAAATTTTCCTCTTGAATCCTTGTTTCCAGTAAACAACCAAAATCTATCTTTTCACTTTGTACCCAGTTACGAACTACAATGTGTTTGCACGGCATATTGAACCCCCGCATGTTCCAGGCAAAGAACGACGTCATAACTTCCTAGCGGATTTTCTTTTTGTCGTTTGTGCTGTCACAAACTTCAGATCTTTAGTACGAGTTATCCTCTTTTTGAACTTAGTAGATTGTTTAAGCTCCTTTGGTCGATCGATATCTACATTAGTCTGATGCTCCTCTACTTCCTCGTTTGGTCGTTCTTCATCTACCATTTCACCTTCTTCCAAATCATTTTCATTATCCTCTTCCGCTATATCTGCCAAAATCTGGAAATAGAATGGTAAAATTACTTCTTCTCCAAACATCATGTCCTTATCAATCCCTTTCTCATCAATTCCTGCAATCCTAGAATTACACACATATGTCCAGTCCTTTTCCACTGATATACCATCACCATAACCTGCATCGTGTGACTGGAGAACAGTTACCGGAATATCATCATGTTTTTGACACTCCCCATCAGATTGCAACACATTCTCTGCATTCACTTTACCTTCAGGAAAGGTTTCAAGCTCAGCAATTAACTTATTAATGACCACTACAAGAAATGTGGGTATTAATAGCATTGAACGATAGCGTTTTTTACTGTTCTGCTATTGTATTATGACACGGGTTTTTTTCATAGCGTTTGTTTTTAAAAAACGCTATATATTCTATCGCGGGAAAATAAAATTTTTAGCCGCGTAAATTTGCTAAGTACCGACACCTTACCATTGCAGATCCAAAATTCAACGCTATCTTATATCTAAAATATCAAATTTTTAGTCAAAAAAATAGACTTTTGATTAGTCTCTTCTTGCTTCTCCTAACATTATATAAAATATTCAAAAGAAGGGTTACAATTTTTCTTCTTTTCTCTTCATCTAATCTGTTTTCTTCCTTGATTGATACCAACATGTAATCTGATATATCATAGTTTTTACTAGTTTTAGACCATGATATAAGTATGTTTTAGAGTCTTTTTGTGTTCTTTTAGAGTCTATTACAGGTATAATCAGGTTTGGAGCAGAATTGGAGATATTGGAGCTTTTTGGAGATTTTTGGAGTGTTTGGCCGAGAGCTTGAGCTCACTGTCCAGAAAACAGGATTGCATCGACCGACACACATTGTGCATCGGTCGACACACAAGCGAGATGGGCCAGGCTCGGCGGTTTAATGAAGAATGAAGATATTACACTTTGGCTCAGAAGTTTCCAGTATTTACAAAGAAGCCCCAGCCGAGATTTAGCCTATATAATTAGGATTTTGGTGTTTTATTTAGATACGCTTTGATACACTTTTCATACGCTTTCATACTAAGAGCTAAGGGATTTTCTAGAGCTTTTGGGGCTGATCTGATCATGTACTTCATCTATTTTGGAGAAGATTTCGAACCCCTTTATCTATTTAATTTCTTATATGCAATCTATTAATTCTATGATTTCTGTTTCATTAATCATGTTTGAGTAGATTCATTGTTAGGTTTAGGGATTCTCACTAGGGATTTCATGACTTGCTAGACTTGTTTAATTCAGTTAAGGATTCACATGAATAGAATGTTCTTCGATCTAAATTGTGTTTAATGCTAGTTCTAACCTGATCAATTAGAATCTAGATCTTAGGTTGCTAAATACGACACGAAAGTGTGGTTTAGAATCTGAACTATTTAGGTTGAGCAATTAAACTTCTCGCAAAGGAATTTGGTTTAGTTTAATTGTGAACATATCGAACTTGAAATTAATGCTGGTTTAATCTGTTAGTAATTGCAAAGGAATTTGGATTACTGCACTTAGACTTAGAGAATTATCGCAATGACAGTTGGTTAATTCTATATCCGTGATTTGAGTTCTAGAACTGTACTTAATTAGATCCTGACTGAATAATTTGTCTGCTTGTCTGATTTCTTGAGAACGCCCTAGACTTAGCGCCCTTAATTAACTGCTTTCACAACCGATAATCTTGCTACTTGTTTACTTTCTCGCACTGCTATTTAGTTTAATTCACATTGCTTTCTTCTTAGTTTAAATCTCTATAGTTCTTAATCTATCGAGACCAGAGTCTCTGTGGATTCGATACCCTATATACTACAATCACTTAACTGTGCACTTGCAGTAGAATAGGATTAAAACCTGACCCTATCAAGTTATTGGTCTAGGGACAATGCCTATGCGGCCTTATGATTTGTACCCAGAGTTAGTCAGACAGCTGCTAGCCACTTGCAGAGTGGTTTACCCGGATCCAGACAGCAGGAGTGCTACATGAGGCATTTTTACCTTCATGAGCTTAGGAGTCAGGTATCGGATTCCTTTAATCGATATCTGCAGGATCTATGGTTTCAGCACTGAGCCGAGACGCATTGGCATGAGTCTTGAGTGGGATCTAGAGGAGGCTCGGTTATTCTGGGAGTGTATTGGCAGTGGTCGATACAACTCGAGGACTACACCAGTGAAGCAGGTTAGGCATCTTGTTCTGAGGTATGTATTGCGTATCTTGTGTTGGAGTTTGTTGTGCAAGTATGAAGCCAACAAGATGCGCAAGCTTGAGATGGAGATGTTGTTCATCGGGCTGAGGGACCAGTTCGAGGGTTCTGGTGTGCGAGATCCCACTAAGGGACTCAACTTGGGAGCTGTTTTCACTCAGCACTTATGCGACCTGCAGACGAAGCCATTTGATGGTGTTCTTACTGAGACAGTGGGGAGCCTGCTTACTTCCATCTTCATGCACTGCGGGATTCCCCTAGAGGGCACAGAGTGTAACACAGCCAAGGAGTTCCTTGATTTCAGCCACCTGCAGAGCGCTACCTGGCTCAAGGAGGGACGCATTTGGGTTTATTATGATCAGAGTACTGGGAAGTGTGGTGTGGATCTTCCTGCTCCTGGACTTACACAGACTGATACGCTGGATGCCCTGAGATTCCAGCCTCGTGCGACCGAGCAGCGCAGAGTCCCTTCTATGGCTCATCCGCTGGGAGAGCCTTCCACACGAGCTTCATCTTCCTCTGCACCTCATGCTCCTGCGCCTGCTGCTGCCCCTGCTGACGATGTTGGACCTTTTCCAGAGCCCATGATGCCTTATGGTGATATGTCTGAGGCAGAGTGGAGAGAGCGTTCAGATGGTATTCTACGGGTCTTCTGGAACTTCATGCGTACCTGCATTTGCAGGAGACAGCCACAGATACACCATCCAGGTCCTTCTCGACGCAGACAGCGTTCTCCTGAGGATTCCGACGGTACTGATCCATATGCTGGGATAGATGATGATAGCGAGTGAGCGTAGCCTCCATTTTCAGACATTCGGTTCTGTATTCTGTTATCTTTTCTTTTTATTTGCACTTTTTCCTTTTGATTTTTAGGATGCTATTGTGTTTGGATGGTTGTGCTTGATTTGATACATCAGTTGCTTTGATTTTACTCTGTTTTCAGTGTTTTCAGCTTGCAGGATTCGAAATCTGACAATATCCAACGGACTAACCTGCTAACTTGCTGACTGATCCGATATACGCAGTGCGTCGATCGACACACCACTGTGTCGATCAATCATACAGAAAAATCGCACAGCAACGGTCGATGCACCTAGTGCAACGGTCGTTGCACATGTGCGACAGAGGTAAAAATCCGACAGAACTCAACCAATCCTTTTAACAAATTTTTCTTTCTTTTTACCAATCCTTCGCTTGACACTACTGGGGACAGTGTGTCTTAAGTGTGGGGGAGGTGCTACTGACTCCTGTTTTCTGTTTTCTTAAGAGTCAGTCAGTTTTTCAAAAATTTGTTTTATTGAGTCAAAACCAGTTTAAGTAGGAAACAATGATTTTTTGAGAAGATTAACAGCACTTGCAGGAACTTAAGTAACCATTGGGATGAAGTTGCAGGATCATTCTCTGACTATCAGAAAACCCCATCACAGATCAACCTACTAAGGACACCCACATCACTTCAGGTATCAGAGGATCCTTTTACTGACTTCAAACTTAATACTGACTTAGATTTCTCACCTAAGGGCTTGGTATACTTTGTGTCGGATTCCCTTGTTAGTTCTGACACAGCCTATAAACCTGTCCTATTTAGTTCCCTTCTCCCCTTCCATAAAAAAAAAAAAAAAGATAATAAACTGAGGATGAGTTAGTAACTTCGAAGTGGTCATGGGAGTGGTAGCTACAGCTATCATATCATGTGCATTCATGGAATGTGTCCAAAGTACACCCCTTAACGGGAAGAGCACTGATAAAAAAAATAAAATGATACCCAATGGGAAAAATCAGAATGCTAAGGAAGGGAAAAGAGAAGAAAGGGACTAGAGAAAGATAGTATGGTGGTCTAGAGCTGATAAGGTAAGAGTCCATGTGCCTTTGATCGATACTCCTTAGGTGAGACCGCACTTAAATACTTGCAGAAGTCAGTAGGGAGAATTTGAATGCGTGAATGTGATTGTGGAGTTTACTTAGGACAATTGCTAAGTGTGGGGGAAGTATATGTTGGTCTTGATATCTTGTGATTGATTCTTTCAGTGGTTTACTAAGGGGAATCTGAGTGTTGTTGCTTCTAGGATGAAAAGAGTTTCTGAAGAGTTTTCAAACCTCTTCACCATGTTTTAGTTCTCTGTTTTGCTTGAGGGCAAGCAAAGGCTAAGTGTGGGGGAGTTGATATATCATGGTTTTTACTAGTTTTAGACCATGATATAAGTATGTTTTAGAGTCTTTTTGTGTTCTTTTAGAGTCTATTACAGGTATAATCAGGTTTGGAGCAGAATTGGAGATATTGGAGCTTTTTGGAGATTTTTGGAGTGTTTGGCCGAGAGCTTGAGCTCACTGTCCAGAAAACAGGATTGCATCGACCGACACACATTGTGCATCGGTCGACACACAAGCGAGATGGGCCAGACTCGGCGGTTTAATGAAGAATGAAGATATTACACTTTGGCCCAGAAGTTTTCAGTATTTACAAAGAAGCCCCAGCCGAGATTTAGCCTATATAATTAGGATTTTGGTGTTTTATTTAGATACGCTTTGATACACTTTTCATACACTTTCATACTAAGAGCTAAGAGATTTTCTAGAGCTTTTGGGGCTGATCTGATCCTGTACTTCATCTAGCTATTTTGGAGAAGATTTCGAACCCCTTTATCTATTTAATTTCTTATATGCAATCTATTAATTCTATGATTTCTGTTTCATTAATCATGTCTGAGTAGATTCATTGTTAGGTTTAGGGATTCTCACTAGGGATTTCATGACTTGCTAGACTTGTTTAATTCAGTTAAGGATTCACATGAATAGAATGTTCTTCGATCTAAATTGTGTTTAATGCTAGTTCTAACCTGATCAATTAGAATCTAGATCTTAGGTTGCTAAATACGACAAGAAAGTGTGGTTTAGAATCTGAACTATTTAGGTTGAGCAATTAAACTTCTCGCAAAGGAATTTGGTTTAGTTTAATTTTGAACATATCGAACTTGAAATTAATGCTGGTTTAATCTGTTAGTAATTGCAAAGGAATTTTGATTACTGCACTTAGACTTAGAGAATTCTCGCAACGACAGTTGGTTAATTCTATATCCGTGATTTGAGTTCTAGAACTGTACTTAATTAGATCCTGACTGAATAATTTGTCTGCTTGTCTGATTTCCTGAGAACGCCCTAGACTTAGCGCCCTTAATTAACTGCTTTCACAACCGATAATCTTGCTACTTGTTTACTTTCTCGCACTGCTATTTAGTTTACTTCACATTGCTTTCTTCTTAGTTTAAATCTCTATAGTTCTTAATCTATCGAGACCAGAGTCTCTGTGGATTCGATACCCTATATACTATAATCACTTAACTGTGCACTTGCAGTAGAATAGGATTAAAACCTGACCCTATCATAATCCTGACCCTTAATATATCTGGTCATTAACTAAAAAAGTTGATCCTAGCAGAAGAATTTGTTCTTTGCTACAACGAAAGATCAATCCCTCCTTGCGTACAAGCAAAGTCTCATTGGTAGGGAGATAGAGAGGCAGAGGGAAGGAAGGATTACAGGTGTAGAGAGAGATGAGAGAGACCTCGACGAGTGGTCTTTCATGGCTGAGTCTGGTGTTCTTTGCTTCAATTTGGTTTTCACTTCGTCTTAGGTTCGTCTTCTCCAGATCTATTTGATTTCGTTTTCCAAGACCTCAGATTGTCAATTTTCCTTGTCAGTTTTCTTTAGAATCATCGGATTTAATGTTCGGTTTCGAATTTTAGCTTCTGAATTGGCGAGATTTAGTTGAACTTGATACTTTAGAGATTTCGTATGTTTAATCTACAAAAAACTATTCTCGTCATCTTCTTCATCTTTCGTTTTCCCTCTCGCTTTCTCGCTTGATTCCATGAGAATCCATCGATGTCATCTTCTTTCATTTCTTTGGTTTCATCAGGGTGAACGTGACAGTAGGGAGGGCGGTATGCTACAGGGTTACCGAGTCACCGCCGAGTCAGCACGCCAAGTCGAAGCCCCTTGTCATGTGTCTCAAAGGTGTTCCTAGATGCTGCGCCCTCGCTTATGACGCCGTTGAGGAAATCATAATTTTTGGATCATTTCTGATGGGAAGACCTTTTACCACTATCCATAGGCTTGGAACCAATGGATCTCTCTAGATCTCTATCAATCTACTCTCAATTTTCTGAACTAACTATCTCTCTATTGGAAACCAGTGGTGAATTTGTTATTGCCAATTGTGTTCTGTGTATTTTGTTGCCGCTTAGTTTGAATACTAGTTCTCCGTAAACAAGTGTTTGTTTTGAAGGGAAACTGCGTGAGCTTTTGTTGTGTTATTGCATAGATAGATTGTTAGATTTCTGGACATAATTTAGTGTTGTATTGCTCTAGTTTCCTTGTTGATGCTCGCTTTGAAACAAAATATATGCAAAGTTTGCCTTTTTCTCCCTTGAGCAATACAAACATATTATCTTGTTTGGGCGCCATTTGCTACTGGTTGTAGAATCGAAATCAACATCCTTTCTAGAGTCTAGTCTTAATTGCACTGATGAAAGAAAAATAGGATAATATGTTGTTTAATCTAATTACTGAAAGAAAGTAGTAAATGTACTTTTGGCTGCTCTCGAGTTGTATTTGCATTACTTCCCAAGTTCAACATGGTTTTAGACTACATATGTTCTCTAGTGTCAAGTATTCGTTTTCAGTCTTCTATGTGATACAATTAAGCAGTCGAGATGCATAGTTTTACACTATCTTAAAATTTTCTCAGTTTCTAAAATCGTTTGAGTATAGCAGGCGAATGCTTTTTCTATTTCTAATGAATCGCATGTGATTTTTCTTACAGGCTTCATGTGCAGTGGGATAACTCAGACATTTTTGTGATGAAAGAAGTACGTGTTTGTAGCCCCTATCTTTCTGATTGTGTGTTTGGAGGAACAAATGCTGCCAACAACCGAGTCAAGAAAGTGGTAAGTGTCACTTGCATTTCATTGTGTGATGTTAAAAAGCCTATGTGTATGTGATATTAATTTCATATTGCCCTCATCACAGCTTGAGTTTGAGAGACGAACGTTGCAACTCTTTCACATGAGTCAAGTGAAAGGACTTGGTCAGTGAAATCGCAAAAACTGTATATGTTACGGCTATACCCTAAAAATCATATAGATATGATCGACTAGCGAGAAGTGTTTATGTTACTTTTCGCTTGTTGTTGTTTTACCTAGAATCTGCTTGTTCTGATAAGCAGATTATCTAAAAACTCAAACCCTTAAGTATCTTTTTGCTGATGTTTTTATTTTGAGTCTCTGACTTCGGTTTCTCATTATGAAACAGGGTGATACTCTTTGAACAACATCAACCTTCCAAGATAGACTTGAATTGCTTATGTAAATTGGTTTATGATAATGTAATGTCTTTGTTTTTGTTAAAAAAATAATCTTTTTAAAGTTAATATTCAGAAACTGCACTAAAATTTATGAACGGTACTACTAATTTGATTAAAAAAATGGAACATGCAAGAAATTCATTAAAAATATCTAATTCATTTATTATAAATAAAATATAAAATAAAGAAATAATGTGTTAGGGTATATATAGGGTTTAGGGATTGAAATAAAATTAATTAATTTTGTAATTTTATAATTAATGTTAAAAATATTATTTCCTAATATTATAAATTTTGGTGATTTTTAATAGCATAATCTATATAAAAAAAATCCAACTTATATAAATTTTTTAGTTTGGGGTATATATAGGGTTTAGGATTTGAAATACTATTAATTTATTTTGTAATTTTCTAATTAAGTATAAGAAGTATATAAAAATGTTATCAAGTAATATTAAAAGTCTTATCAATTGTTTTATAACATAATCTATATAAGAAAACAAAATTCCAACTAATATAAAAGTTTTAGTTTAGGGTACATATAGGGTTTAGGGTTTGATAACCCTAAACCCTAACATATACTACGATGTCCTAAACCCTAAACCCTAAACCTATATTCCATTACTCCAAACCCTAAACCTATATTCCAATACCACAAACACTTAAACATATTTTTATTTGTTATTTAACATTAGAAAATAAGATAAAATTTAGATTTTATATTTTTATAATGAATGTATGTTTGGTCTATAAAATCTCCTAATATTTTTTATTATATTAAATATGCATTTCTTCTTAAGGACCTAAAGCCTACACTTCTAACCCTAAACCCTGAACTCTAAAACATTAACTTTATACCCTAAACATAAATCCTAAACCCTAAAGTTTTAATCTTTAATCATAAACACTAAATTTCTAAACTTAAAAACCTTAATTATATACTCTAAACTCTAAACATTTAATATTTAGTTATAAACACTTAATTTTTAAACATCAAATAATATAACAAAAATAGTATTTTATAACAAATTTCAAGTATAATAATTTTGTAAATCATAAACTTTAAAAGCTAAATATAATATATAATCAAAATATACTTATTTTGCAAATAAAATTGATTATGAATAAGATATACCATCAAATAATTTGTAAATAGTTCTAGGATATATAGTTTGTCTTTTATTGAATTAATACTTATTGCATAAGTAAGGTACTAACTAAAACGAAATAATTGACAAAAAATTTTAAAAACAAAATATATAACAAAAATGTTAATGTTAAAAATGTAAGCAAAAAAGAATGCCTTAACAAAAACTAACTCATTTTTTATTGGTTAATCATAGAGAGAAGGATCACACCATATTCATTATCCACCGTTAAATCAAATTAAATCTAACACACCTAATTGATGCCAAAAAAAAAAAAATCAACAGACCTAATTCGTCGTCTTCTTTTCCTAAGATTTTTCCTGGTTTGCTCCTTCAGCCACCGATCTCTTCCAAGGCTCCGATTGATGTCAGCGATGTTGTACCAGAAGGAGATAGCTCCTTCTTCGAGGTACCCTCTCCGTTCACCCTCTCACCGCTGGTTTTTTCTTAGATTCTTCCAATTTGTTGGATTTCTTATTGTTTCATAGATGTGTTTCGTTCATATCAGGATCTGATTTCATGTCTTGTTTCTTTATGCAAATTTCGTTCATATATGGGTGTTATTGCTGGTTTTAATGTAAATATTCTTTTGGAATTGGTCTGAAGCTAGCACTTCAGTTTCTTATCTTTCTTTATCTCCTTTTTCTTCTTTGTTCCCCATACTTGATGGTTTTAACCATCGCTCTAGACTTAGGTCATCAAATGTTGATACAATTTGGGTATTAAAATTTTCCTAGCTGACTGGTTTCATGTCTTCTAATCTTACACGTAATTGCTTTGGGTTCTAGTTAGAATTAATGTGGTAATGATACAATTGCAGGTACGCAAGAGCATCAGGTCTTTTGCCTTTTGTAGATGAAGACAAGGCAAGAACGGCACTGAAGAAAGTTTACAATTTCAATGTAATGAAGATTAAAGAGGGAAAACCCCGGGATGTAAACGGGATGCACCCTGGTGGGAAAGTTGATACAGCATCTATGCAATCACCCAGATGGCGTTCCTTCGCCTTCCTCTTCCGCTCGCCGTTTCGCACTTACTATTCCCTCAAACCCTCGCCGCCACTGCTACTGTAACTCCCTTCTTTTTCTTCTCCTTTGCAGGGCTTTGATTTTGTGATTGAAGAGTAATTGCCCCGATGATAATTCCTCTCAACAGAAGGAGATTCCTTAGTTAGAACACTTTCTTGTAATTTCATACCAGTTTTTCTTTTTTTTAGGCGCTCGAATTATTGATTTTCGTGTAATTTATTCCTCTTAAGGAATATGTTCTGAGTTGTTTATAATTGTTAAGGCTCTTCTTGGTCTAGTTCCTGATAAAATCTCGTTGTCTTTGTTCTGTCTTGATAAATAATACAAGGTACTCTGAGAGAACATTGTCTAGGATATCGAAAGACTGTGAAAGGAATCACTACGGCTTCTAAGAAAGTTAAGACCAAGTTAAGTGATGCTTTCAGTGACAAAGATCTCGCTCATTTGGTCTGGTGGAAGGAGGTAACCATGTTTTGTATCTTGTATTAGACTATTTAACTTGTTCACATGGTCTTATTGGATAAAAGAAATTGTCTGATATACTGTTTTACTTCTTTTTTTGTTCTCTGTTTGAACACTTTTCAGAGATTGCAGGTGCATGAGACTAGCCAAGCAAAACGATGAGATGACGGCACATGAGTTGGAGATAGATTAGGGTTTTTGTTTGGTTCAGATCATTGGTTTAATACATTGTATTCAAAAACCAACATTTGGTTTAAGTTTATTAATAAATGTATTTTAATTATTTTTATAGTATTTTCATTTTTAGTTAATTCATTATATTGTTTTAATATTATTGTTACAATTATTGCAGAAATATATTCAATTTTTTTTTAAAAAAAAATCAATTTGTAATTTATTTTGATTAATTTTTGGGTAATTAAAAATAATTAATAACATAAATAATTTGCTATCTTTGTAAAAAAAAATGCTATTATTAATGATTTTAATAACAATTATAACACGCTATTATAAAGATAAATAATTGCGAAGAGTTGAACGCTATCGTCGTTTAATTAACTATAGCATACGTCAAGTCCGCTATCTAAAGTACCCGACCTACAATAACGGGAGCTGTCAGAACGTTTTAGGAAACGCTATGGAAGGTGATACATAGCGTTTATCGGCCGCTATTAATACCACATTTCTTGTAGTGGACTGAACCAGCTGAGACTGAGCCTACCGTGACTTCTGTCAACTCCTTCTCCCCTTGCATCTCTTTATCTTTATAGTTGAGCCTACTGATCCCTTGTGCCCACACCTACGAAAAACTTTACATTGCGATGGAAGCCATGGATAACAGACCTCTAACTCCACAACTGAACCATCCAAATCCGTAAACTGAATCTTCTCTACAAGAGTTTTATGTAAATTTACCTCTACCAACATCCTTGCCACATCAAGTCGTGTGCACTGCTCAGTATTAGGATGTAGCTTCACAAACTTATCCGTTGGACTCGCTAACACTTTAAACCTTTGTGTGAAAAAGATTGTTGGGAATACCTTTCATATCAACCCACAGAGGTAGAGCCGGCATATCAGGTGGGTTAAGAGCATACGAAGGAGTCTAATCATTTACCATCAAGGGAACATCAGAAATATGTCAATACTTTCTCTTCAAAATATGGGACCTAATCAGACCATCTTCAATTCGAAACAAGACAGTGTTCTTCTCAATGAATTACACATCAATTGTATATCCTCTACCAAATTTATTCCACAAATGATTTACCGTAGCTTGGATTAGGCCGATATGAGGAACCTCACCAATGAAATAACCTACCACGAAAAATTTCCACAAAGGAGGTCGAATCAGACAGAATCTATGTTGGAATCTCAATCGAAGCGATTCCATTAATCACTTCAAACATAGGCCGGACCATTTGACTTGTCGGATCCTTGGACCACGGGGACACTTTGGAGGGAGAAGACGTAGAAGATGGATGCGATGAGGGAGGTGTAATTGGATTCTCCATCGGAGGCGGCCGCTCTAAATGCAGATGAAAACCGCTGCACGAGCTGAGGCAATGTTGCCCTATAAATCGCCGTAGTCTAGTGTTCTCGTCGAATTGCTCAAGTATTGAATTTCGTTGTCTAGTTTCTTAAAAAACGGACACATCTTTTTAACTGTTATAATTACATAAAATTCTCTGGATCTAACCATGTATTTTAAAATATATAATTATTACTTTTTCTATTTTATTGTGTTATCAGAAACTATTTGTTTAATTTTTGGTGGATGTTTTCATTTTCAGTGCAAAACCAAAAAAAAATGGTAATTTTTTCGAGCATTTGTATTCTTTTATTCTTGGCTGAATTCTTTTTAATTTTTAGTCGTTGAGAGAGGCATCTCGGATCGGAAACATATAAAACTGGAGTTGCACGGAAACTCAACAACGTCCTTTAGCGAATAGCTTCCTCCCAAAGCTTGAAATATTATTATTTTTTTATTTACAATTTTTATGATTCCACGGATTTAGTTAATTAACCAAATAAATAAATAGGGACCGCTCTCTCTCTAGCTTATGTGAGAGAAGTTTCTCTCAAGCTAGAGATTCCTCATCGCTTCTTCTCCGATTTCTATTTTTCAGAAGCGATGAGTCGATTTCGTCGGTCTTCGTTTTGTTTGTTCACCGGCTTTCTTGCCGGTTTCTTCCTTTTTGGTTGCTATTACCGTTCGTTGTTTTGATCGGTCTTAGCTTTGGCTTGAATAAGGTCCCCGGTTTTTCCGGTGTAGCTCCCCTCTGAGCTTTCATTCCGATTTCTGTCGGAATTTTCAGATCCCCTTTCCCTGAACTCCTTCCCGTCATCGCAATCGTTCTTCTTCCTCCTCTCTCTTGATTCTTCCATTTTCTAGGATTAATATCTTCGTCGCTATTGTCCGACAGGTTATGGACGCTTCAATGGCTGAATCTTTGGTTTGGCCGGCAGTGGAGCCTCCTAGCGGTGGTGGCAATCGGTGAAAAGATGAAGCTGTTTTTCTTTTGTGGCGGTTCGTGGATGGTGGTGCTTTGATGGAAAGGTCCGATCGGCGGCTTGGCTCGTACCAGGGACAGAGTTCATGCGGCGCGGCACTTTCCGGTGGTTTCTCCGACGGTACAGCTCACTCGGCGGTTGCATGGCGTCGTTCTTTTTACGCTCGACACGTGTGCTCTTCCTGCTTATCCGCTTAGGTAGCAATTGGACCTGTTGGGCATGTGGCTTATATTCTCTGTTGGACTTCTTTGTAATCGGATCTGCTGTAATCTTTGCCCTTTTGGGCTTTCTAAATGAAACTGGTTGACCAAAAAAAACCAAATAAATAAATAAACATATTTTTATAAAAAAGATTTTACCCGCTCGTTTTAGTATTTATTTTATTTTATAGAAATAAAGAAATTTTCATTAAAGAAAAAGTTAAGATAGTATTAACTACGTTGAACTTTTCTTTATAGTGCCTAATTGTCTTGCCACCTATTTTCGGTTTATTGATTTTCATATTGATCATTTAATTAAACTCGTAGTTTCTGGGAAGTTGTTTTCTCTTTGTTTACAATATTAAAGTGTGCAGATTTTTAGGTGACTTCATATTAGACCGCAGTTACGTGTCAAAAAGTTATGGCAGCATTTATTGACATTTATAATTGTTACTCCCTCCGTTTCACAAAGATACAATTTTTAGAATTTTCACATATATTAAGAAAACAATTAATACTTAATCATAAATGCATCAATTTTTGTTACTCTACAGTTTCCAATATCTGTAAACCAATAGTAATTTAATAAATTTAATTAATCTTCTTAAAATTTTCAAAATATCATCATTAATTAATAAAGTGTGCATAGAAAAGCTAAAAAATATATCTTTGTGAAACAAATTTTTTTTCTAAAGCATGCATCATTGTGAAACGGAGGGAGTATTAAATAGTACTGGTATTTATACAGATTTTCATTAAATGTTCAATAAGTGTCATTATGTAGTACACTTATTTGACGATAATCTCATTATCTATTGAAGGTACGGCCAAACTATTAGGTTTCTCTATTCGGCGCCCACATGTCGTGTATAATATACACACAAAAGAAATGTCATTATTAAAGGCAATGCTAAGTTACGTACTTACGTAACTAATTTGTACATATTAATATTATACGAAATAAAATATTTTTCTTTTGTCTATTTACTGGAAGTTTGATACGAAACAGAACAAATAGGAATCAATGAAATAAACTCTCTGTTTCCTATTGACCTAGTAGGAAAAAAATGAAGATGTATAAAAAACAAAACAAATTGTATGTAAATGCTTCTATTGATTTTTGTTGTTTCCTTCGCCGTCATGGTGGTTCGAACCATTGATCATAGAAGAAATAACGGCTGCAAGAGCCGCCGTGAAATTTGGATCAGCAGTGAGTGCTGTTATTGTATCAGCCACCGCGTGCGGCTGCGAAAATGCCGCCGACGGAGAACCACCAGAAAACTGCAACCCCGAGAACTTGGATTGGTTATACAATGCCTGACTTATTACATGAGGTAACATACCCGGGAGTAAATTCGTCATTTGTTGTTGCTGCTGCCGCTGCATTAATGAGTTGTGGTTGTTGTTGTTAACGGCGGCTGTAAAAGGGGAGGAGTTGGAACCATTAGAAGGTGGAGGTGAGTGGGTGAGGTCTAATGTGACAGTAGGGAACGGCGCGGAGGCTGAGATTGTGGCCATGCTTGTGGAACAAGGAAGTACAGCCCTAGCTAGTAAATTGGTAGGATTCATCATCCCGTCGTGACTAGACATCGATCCGGATAGCAACATGTTAGCCGCAGCCGTGGTTGTGGAAGCCATCGCTACTGCGGCTGGCGGCAACGGATGGTTGTGGTTGCCCTCGTAGGTTGTTATCAGTATCGATCTGTCTTCCGCACAACGTTGAACCTATAAATATATATATCATGACGGAGCACAGTTATTAGAAAATCACTCGGAACAAGTACTTTCGACACCTCTAATGACTTTAGATTATTCTAATGGTTAAATCATTAAAAAAAAATTATAAATAACTCGATTTTTTTGTTCTGTCCGTCTCTAAGTCACAAACACATATGCACACTGCCGACTTTGAACCCTAGTTATAACACATACACGACACTGATGCAACCCATAAAGTTACATGTCTCCTTATGCATTTTGTTGTTGAAAACAAAAATTAAAAGAGCCAATATATATACGTACTTGTTTGCGAACGGGACAACCCGTGGCCATCGTACAACGGTAATAAGCTCGGGGACATGGATTGCCTTTGGCCATCTTCTGGCCGTACTTTCTCCATTGACATCCATCGCTTATCTATAAAACATAATTACAAACTTCATTTTGTGATGAAACATTCCAACTAAATCTGCCGTTAAGTATTGTCTGAATCAAGAATTTACCATAGGAGCTTCCGATCGGGCACGAACCGAGACGCGAGCTTTCCTCATCGTAGCTTCTGCGGATTGATCAAACGTAGTTGGGCTACTATTATTCACTTTCTGAGCTTTGTTAGACTCGGTTTCAGGGCTTTCTTCACGGCCAAGTCTCTTCCCGTCCCTAACCTCGTTATTACGCCTCTCGGCCACAGCCGCAGAAGAACCGCCCGAACGAGTTCTATCTTCCGATGAGGAGTTTGACACATCCTCGGCCTCGCCAGGTGCTCTCGAAGGGCCTAGATCGAGAAATTGCCTTGGTACTATCGTCTCCTCAGGCTTTCCAGCAGCCTCTATTGCCTAACATATAGGTTCATCAATGTTAATTATTTGCATATTCATTTAACGTAAATTCCATTCACTTTGTGGTTAATCAATCAATTATTACCTTATTATTATGGTGGTGTTGTTGCATTAGTGAAACAAGATGCATCTGAAGTGAAGTGTAGTTGTTGGTCACTTGTGTTAGCAATTCTCTTAGCTTTTGATTCTCCATGGTCATCTTCTTCAGCTCATCTTGTAGCTTAACCAACTGTAATTAACATAAGAAAATACAATATTAAATCTATCGGTTCAATTCATCTATATAAACCATAAAATATTAATTACGAACGCAATACAAAATTAAATTAATTTTACCTCATTTCTCGCACGCTTATCTTCCATTTCGGAGGATTCT
This sequence comes from Orychophragmus violaceus, assembly GCA_030180135.1. Classification (NCBI taxonomy): domain Eukaryota; kingdom Viridiplantae; phylum Streptophyta; class Magnoliopsida; order Brassicales; family Brassicaceae; genus Orychophragmus; species Orychophragmus violaceus. The sequence goes on from CM058235.1 coordinate 84,081,158, forward strand.
CCATCGTCGATCATTGATTGATCACTTCCCGTATTGGTTCGAAGATTCAAACCGGTCTATCAAAATTAAATTCACAAAATTAAAATTCATGAATAAATAATGACATTTTAATTCATATTTGACTTTCAAATTTGTACCCGGTTTTGACAAAAGAAAAATACAATTTGTACACTGATTATATCGGAAAACATTAATACAAACCGTGATATCACAAGTCCGGCTTCATATTTCAATTATACAATATATTAAAAATTAGAACTTACATTTACATCGGTTCGCGCATCTTGTTCCTCCTTCTTAACCCGAAATCCAGCGTCGTCAACGTCGTCGCGACAAACCCTAGAGTTCTTGTCGGAGAAAAAATCCACTTCGCCGGGAACTTCACGATCGTTTTCTCCAGCGACTCCACTCGATAATTCATCATCTTCACGGTCACGAATACCGGAGAGACTCACCGGAAACCTAAATTCGGTGGCGGCGGTAGATATTTTCGTCTTTTGATCATCGCCGTCGTCGCCAATTCTAGACATCGTCAATAGATTCGAGAAACGGCGGTGAGTATTATTCTTAAAACGATTAGGGTTTATGAGATCGAGAGAAGATGAATCAAGAGTGAGACCAGACCATCCTCTGTCCATAAATAGAATAAAGAAGATCACGAGATTAACGAAAGGAGAAAGATTGTTAAAGATAGAGAGAGGAAAATGAAAGTTATATTTTTTGGGTTTGGTTTAGAGAGAGAGAGAGATAAAGGTAAAGAGATTGTGAAGTCTTTTGCCTGAACATTAGACTCTCCTATAAAAAGGGTTTGGGACGTGGACCGATCCATTTCTTTTTCCTTCTTTCGTCACATTTTTTGAAATTAATGAACTTTGATTTTATTTTCCGGAGACTTTTTAGAAACAAAATGGGAGATTTACGTCAGATCCTGCGTCATGCTGGGTCCAGGACCTGACTCATAATTCATCCAGCCCGTTTCATTTTGATGGAAACTTGATAAAGGAAAAAAAAAATTCGTTTGAATATTGATTAAAAAGACACCAAAATTGATCCTTTAATTTTTCAACATGGATATAAAATCTAAAACAGAAAATTTTTAAGGGTGTAAACGAAACTTATCTTTTTACTTACATCACTTACATCAAACTCACAAATTCTGAATAACATGGAAGCCCCTTAATTTAGTAGTTGACCAATAATTCATTAATGTCGACGTGCGCGTGAACTTCACGCGACCATTAAATTTTTTCTTTCGATCCCCTAGCTTTTTCCTTCATCTTTCGCCGTGTTTCGGGGCTTTTCTGGCGATGGCGGTCTTCGTCGAAGCCATGAGAAGTCCCTTGGTTGATTCAGGTTGTGCATAGATTCAATATGTGGTGAGCAAGCGCCAGAAGATGCCCGACTTTCGTTTCTCCGGCATCGTGTGGTAGGGTTCCTTGGCGGCTAGTCGGACCGGGACCAGAGCAGGGCGATTCGACGGACCCTTGTCACTCGCATGCTTGGAAGCCGATTTGAGGACGAGAGGCGAAAGAGATTGCGCGAGGGAAGAAGAAAAACTTTTGGATCTGATTCTTGGTTCGCAGCGGCGCGGAGGCTGGTGGGTAAGCGGTGCAAGCAGAGGAGGTTTCGGAGAAGGGGTAGTTGTCTTCCACGACTACGGAGACTTGAAGGCAGTGGCGACTGGTGTGGTTTCCCGGTTTGCATGTCCGTGGTTTTCCGGTTTGCATGTCTGTGTTTTTCGGTGCCACCTCCTTCGCCGGTGAAATGGTAAGTCTTGTGGCACCGGTAAAGATATGTCGATGTGCTGGCTTCGGAGTCTCGAAACCGAAGACGGCGGCGAGGACACTTAGCTGCGGCGGTGTAGACCGGTTCAGTCCGTGGGTAAACTTAAAGGAAGCGTGTCCTTGCCGGGAAAAGGGGGGAGGGGATCAGGTCCTCCGGGTGTTGGACCGTCGGCAGGGATCGGAAATAACCGACATGCGGAAAGGACCCGGTTGAAGCCGCAAATTCCCCCGGATCATTGCCGTCGGCGACGGCGTGTGGAGTTGACGGCGTATTCCCTAAACGATGTGCCGTTTAGGTTTTTAGGTTTCGAGTCTGGTTTTAGGTTTGGTTATTTTATTTCTGATTTTATTGTAAACCCGGTTTGATCTCCGGTTATCGGATCAGTTTATTATTATTAGTATTATATTAAAAAAAATCATTAATATTTCTACACTAACTAGTTGGTAGATAGTATTATTTATAAAATTATATTTGTAATAATTTTCATAATTTTTGTGTCCTTGGTTCTATAACTCACTTTAGTAGGAATGAGTAATTTTTAAATTTGATTATCTAAAGACTCACTTCAAATTCCTGAAAGATTATGAGGCTAATGCAAAAAACTTTTACAATATTCAGAAAGAAAAAATTCCATAATTTTTATAAGCGTTAAAAAAATACCTCAATTGCTAACATTTACTTTCTTGATCAAATTATTTTTATTATCTGATTTAAGTCAGTCAGAGTACATAATAATTGTTGTAGCATTTTTTTTTTTTTTTGACAACATAGTTACTTAAAGAACACTAGTTTCCTATCATCCATATCGGTGGTTCCGGCCCAATATGTGTGCTTGGTGACTGCCTGGTCCTAGCACTTCGTGCTAGCCTATCTGCTGTCTGATTCTGCGTGCGGGATATGTACTTGAGGTGAAAGGTCGTAAAGGAACCCTTCCTCTTGTCAATTTCTTCCGTGTAAATGGAAAAGGCTGGCCAATTCTCTGGATCGGAGACGATCTTCACCACTTCTGAACAATCCGTTGCAAAAGTAATGTGTCTTTGCTCGAAGAAGTCCATGCATTCCATAGCCCAAATGAGGGCCTCAAATTCCGCATGAAGCGGCGATAAACTATGTCTGGTATTCTTCGCGCCCATCTGACTGTTTACCCCTCCTTCATAGCAAGTAAACCATCCGTGCCCAGTAAAGATATCCCCCTCCTTCCAAGATCCATCCACAAAACACCATTGACCCTCCTGTATCTCCGTTATCATATTAGCGCCTGAATTACCCACAATACTTTGGTTACTATCTAGTGGGCCGGCATGGGCTCCTTCCCATGATAAATATTCCGTCTCCGCTAGCTTCAATGTCTCATTGGGATCACGATCCATATTATTGTATACCATATCATTCCTACTCTTCCAAATATACCATAGAATCCAAGGAAACTGGCCATTTGCATCCATTGTTGGAAGTCTCCAAAATAAATAGTCCATGTTTGTGTAGAGAGCCTCTGTGGGAAAGCATATCGGATTTGTTGGAATTCTTGACAAGGCCCATGTTTGAAGGGCTGGAGGACATTCAAAGAGGACATGATTTACCGTCTCTTCTGCTCCGCACCTGACACAATATGTGTCACATCGAATACCCCTCGATTTTAAATTTTTGGATACTGCTAGACATCCTGTTAGTATCTGCCATATGAAGTGGCGCAACTTAGGTGGACAGTTTACCTTCCATGAATGTGCTTGTAACCCCTTGATATCTGGGCCCAACACCTGAACTTGATTACCTCTATCTGGGAATTCCCTTTCCATAAGATATCCTGATTTTACCGTATATCGTCCAGATTTAGTAAAATGCCATCCCAATGTATCTGACCGAACGAGTTTACTTATTGGTATACTTCCAATCAACATCGCATCTTCCGGTTCAAAAGTTGCATCTAGCAGCGCCTTGTTCCAGGAGCGACTCCTATGGTTGATCAACTGATCTACCGTATATACATATATATTCGAACCTGTTTTACGGGTTGCTGGTCTCGGGCGATAGGCTGGTACCCAGGGGTCATTCCATATTGAAATGGATGTTCCTGAGCCCACCCTCTTAATTAGTCCTTTCTTAACCAGAGATCTAGCTGATATTATACTTCTCCATCCATAGGAAGGTGAGTATGATCGTATTGGATCCAGTGGATCCGTGTTCCTAAAATATCTCCCTTTAAAAACTTTTGAAACCAGGAGATTGGGTTTGTCAATTAGCCGCCAAAGTTGCTTAGCTAAGAATGCCGTATTTGTATCATTAAAATCTCTGAACCCAATCCCTCCATTATCCTTATCCTTACAAAGCTTGTCCCAGGCCATCCAATGCATTCCTTTATTTTTCCCTCCTGAACTCCACCAGAAATGGGAGACCACACTTGTTAGTTTTGATGTCACCGTCTTTGGGAGTCTAAAACACAACATCACATGATTTGGTAATGATGTAGCCACTGACTTAATCACCACCTCCTTCCCCCCTCGAGACAGATATTTAGTTGTCCAACCATTCACTCTCCCATGGAGACGGTCTTGCAGGAAACTGAAGACCTGTGTTTTTGCACCCCCTAGACTTTCCGGGATTCCAAGGTATGTTCCCATTCCTCCCAGCTTTGTGATTCCCAAAATATCTATCAGCTCATCCCGTATCGTTTCCTCCACTTTATAACCAAACTGTATAGATGATTTCTCAAAATTTATTTGTTGACCTGATACCCCCTCATAGTCCTTTAGAATCCGTAAAATCGTTTGACATTCCTCTTTTGTAGCCTTACAGAAAAATAAGCTATCATCCGCAAAGAGTAAATGAGAAATAGCTGGGCTTTTCCTTGAGACTTTTAGCCCGTTAATTGCTTTATCCTCTCCGCATACTTTATATTGGCAATAAGGGCCTCCGTACATAATATAAATAAGTACGGTGAAAGCGGATCACCCTGTCGTAGCCCCCGTTGTGGGATAATATGACCCTGCGGTTGACCATTGATCAACACCTTATACTGGACCGTAGTAATGCATCGCATTATGCGTTGTATCCATTGTTCTGCAAAGCCCATTTTTCCTAATACTTTTTCCAAAAAACTCCATTCAATCCTATCATAAGCCTTGCTCATGTCTGTTTTAATTGCCATAAATTTGTCTTTACATGCCGGATTAGTACGTAAGCCATGAAACATCTCTTGTGCTATCAATATATTATCCGAAATCAATCTTCCTGCTACAAATGCTGATTGTGTCTCCGATATGAGGTTAGGCAACAATATCTTCAGTCTTTGACATAGTACTTTGGAAATTATTTTATATCCCACATTACAGAGACTTATTGGACGTAGCTCTGTCATCCTTGTAGGTCGTTCCGTTTTGGGAATAAGACAAATGCTCGTGGCATTTAGCCTTTTATCAAATTCCCCATTTATCAAAAAATCATTCACCAATCGAGTCAAATCCTTCTTGACGATATTCCATGACTGTTGATAGAATAATGCTGTCATACCATCAGGCCCCGGTGCTTTCTCCGGATGCATCATAAATAAAGCGGTCCTTACTTCCTCCTCTGAAGCTTGTGCCATAAGTCTATTATTCATGCTGTCCGTTATCGACATAGGAACTTCCCGTAGAAAACTATCAAATTCCGTTGGAGATGTTGTTTCGAAAATTTTCGTAAAATAGTCCACTGCCACTCCTTCAATTTCCGAGTCCTTGGTTACCCACTCTCCCTCCTCATTGTGTAAACCCACTATCCTATTTCTTGCCCGTCTCTGCTTTGTTAGTGCGAAAAAGAACTTTGTGTATCTATCTCCTGAAGTATGCCATCGGGTTCGACTCTTCTGTTGCCAATAAAATTCCTCATCCTTATATGCTTCCTTCAATCTATTGGTGATTTCCCATATTTCCTCCTGTGTTTTTTGATCATCTTTTTGTGCCATCTCCAACTCCCGTTGTAACTCCATAATTTTCTCTTTACCATATGGAAGGTTATTCTTCCTCCACTGAGATATCCCATGTCTACATCTTCCAATTTTTGAGAAAATATCATTCCCCCTATTATCATCTTTATCAGACCATCCTTCTTGAATTACTTCCATTAATCCTTCCTTTCCTATCCATCTTTTATCGAAGTGGAATTGACTTCTCCTCTTTTTCCTTGACTCCTCAATCGTCGCCACCAAAGGTCGGTGATCTGATCCTATCATTCCTAGATACTCCACATATGAAAATGGAAACTGCATGTGCCAATCCTCATTAGCTAAGGCCCTATCAGGCTTACATCGTACCACCTGTTTCCCCCTGCGTCCTCTCCAGGAAAGCGAGTCTCCCAAGTGGGGAAATTCAATCATACCACAGTCCCGAATCATATTATTAAAAGATAAAAAAGTCGAGGCATGCCTTAAGCTCCCTCCTTGTTTCTCATGATTCCCTGTAATTTCATTTAGATCCCCTATAATGAACCAAGGTATATTTCTGATAATGCCAAAACGAGTAAGGCGTTCCCAAACTTGATCTCTGAATTTTTGTACTGGGTCACCATAGACAAATGAAATCGCAACCCTCTTGCCCTCGACATCCGCCTCAATATCAATAACTCTATTACTTGAATAAACAATATCAACATTCTCGGAATTATTATAATATAATGCGAGTCCTCCACTTGATCCTCTTGGTTCAACCGTGTGTATCTTGTCATAGCCAAAATGTCCTTGGAATCCTTGTGTGAATGCAAATTCCTGCTTTGTCTCAGATAAAAATAGAAAATCAGGTTTATATTTATACCATATTTCCCGAAGATAATGGATTGTCCATTTACTCCCAATACCCTGACAATTCCAACTAATAATCTTCATTAAATTGATCGGATAAGATCTCTAAATTGTATGGATATATAATAAATATCACATACACTCTTTGCATTGCCCTCAGCCATTTCCTAACCTTTATGTTTCTTCCTTGAAGAATATCTGTTTCCATATGGAAATTTGATGCCTTAAAAATTGATACTCTCCTTTGATGGTGTTGGAGAATCCCTTTGACTAATACTCCACCTCTACAGTACCACATTGCAAACATGTTGAGCTGGAACTCCTTACATACCGATGTGTGCCGATCATGCGATGTCACCCAAACATAGAGGTGACCCCCATTCCCTTGTGTAAACTCCGTAGCAACATTATCTTCCCAGTGTGTTATAATACCATCAAAACACACATGATTGCCTTTAGTGGCTGACCATTTATAAAACTCCACTACTCCTGCCAATAGCTGTCTCGTACTCGTATATACGGAATTATATATCCAGTATCTTTCCATCCAAGCAACTCGCTCAGCCATGCCAGACCATATATCAACACAACCATATATCAAATCCCAAATTCCTGTGTAAACAATACATAATGATCCTATGTTACACAAACTCATGGATATGTATTCCATAATTGTGTAATCTGTCCCAGTTCTCATGTCAATGATCTTGTTCTTGGATATATACAATGCATATACAATTGCTACATCACTAATCAGGCCAATATCAACTTGCATACACATACACCACAATGAGAAGCAAATCTTATTAAACTGCAACTGACTGCAGAGACCAACCGGTACAACCGTAAACATAATCATAAAAAGAAAGTGCAAAACAAAAATCAAATGCCATATTTTCGCTTGAAAGAATACCATATCTAGCAATGAATATGAATATTCCCGAACTATCAATTGACGGCTTATTGAATTCATAAAAGCTTTTTAAAGAGAAAACGGTCGATGGTATGGCTAGGCTTACTGGTCCGGAGCCTTCCCATTGTCTTGCCTGCGCAGTGGGTTCTTATTTTCCCCTGCCGCACCATCCTTGTCAAGACCTCCTGGAATCTTCGGGATGACCTTTTTGCGTGGAGATGAAAGTGTCTGGATCAGCCTCTTCTTGGCACGCCCCATTGGTACTGAAGCGCCCGAGCCTGCCTTCTTTTTTCCCTGCTGTTTCTTCATCTCATCAGCTTTCACCCCTTCTGTCTCCATGTGTTTATTCACATCCTCCAGATCACCTTGATTTCCTGTACCTTCCTCAATATCTGACCCGACCAAGATATCCTCATCTCGCTTCTCCCCTCCCATTCTTGCACCATAATCTTCCTTATTCTGTGCCACCACTTCACCATCCTCAAGAATTGGAGCCCCATCCACCGCATTCTCTGATGGAGCCAGAAGCTCCATTAGATCATCAATATTTCCAATATGTTGTAACTCCTTTCCCACATCCATTGATTGGTATTCCTCCATACCAAAGCCCTCCATACCTGTATCGAATACGCCCTCATCACCCTTCGCAGATTGACCCCTCGCAGTCAACCCCCTATCATCCGTGTTTACCAGAGAACCATCCGGGAAAACAAGCTCCTTCCTCGCATTACAATGCAAATCCGCCTTGTTATTCTGGACCAAAGGTTGATTATCACCACTCTCCTGCTGTGCAAGCAAGCTCGCCCGAAAAGCCTCCAATACTGCTCTCTCCTGCTCATTCAAGACCACCGCTTCCTGAGCATTTTTCACATCCTCCTTGGCCTTGTAGTATTTCTGTGGTCTATGTTTTTTGCCCCGGGGAGACTGACCTCTATATCCTCGTGATGTACCTTCCCCATATGCATTCCCATATGCATTACCATATGCATTGCCATATCGAGAAGATTCATAACGCCTTTCCTTCATTGCAGAACCAGACCTATCCCTCTCTCTAACATCTCTCGCCTGATTTCGATCAGTCGAGTGCTTAATGTTTCCCCTGTACCATGAGTCTTCCTATCATCCCTGTTAGTGTCCTTCTTCCCCATGGTAACCGCACCCTTGTAGCTGAAGCCACCCGAACCATCTGTTGAGCCCTTTGGCTCCCTATCATCCCCTCTCCTTGAGTTGTCTTCTCTAGACTTCTCTGTCACTGTTGTTGGACATAGATCCGTCTCATGACACATACTACCGCAAACACGACAATATCCGTGAAGCCTTTCGTATCTTAATTGTACCACAATCTCCTCATCTTTACTAAACTCCACCATTGCTTCAAAAACTAATGGTTTGAAGCCATCCATGACCACTCGGACACGTCCATTATTATGGTCCACCACTTCCGCCTTGCCAATATCATCCCCTATGCTCATGAAAGTTTGATCCGCCCAGTATTGAAGCGGCACCCCCATGACCTTGACCCAGAAGGTTATTGCAGAGGGATAGTTGGGTTCCATAACCGGTTCCCACTTTACCAAAGACACCATCCAATTGTCGAAATGGAATGGACCCAAAGCTAGTACCTCGTGGAGATCACTCTCATCATCAAAATCAAACTGAAATCTTCCCAGGCCCAAATCAGCACCCGCCACCTTTTCTGCCTTATTCCATATCCGGGGAAATAGAGTCACCAAGCCTTTCGTCTCTTGTTTTTTCGGATTCATACACCGCCCAATCAATGTCTTTGAGTAGGCTTTGATCAACTCAGTATTATCAAACCGAGGGATCGAGATCTTCGGACGGTGAGTCACTGTTGCCACCCTCTTTCCTGCGCTCTTTGAAAGGGCTGCATTGCTTTGAGACATCTTCTCTCCAAGAACAGTGATGTTGTTGAAAAGAATGAGTGTTGTTGTGATTTCCCTACTGGCCCAACCTCGTGATTTATACTCGACCCCGACATCCAGTATTAACTCCTCCAAATATTCCGAATCACATAATTTCCAAAATCTGTCACAGTATAAGGAAATCATATCAGCACTATCGCCCAAAATCAACGCAGAGTAAGTATATGATTTGCGAATCCTATACTGCCAGGGAGATATCTGTTTCCATAATATGTTTCCATCCATTGATATCGATCTTCCCAATCTCTCCATGACGAAATTCTTAGACATAGATCTTACCTTATTTGGATCCCAATTGATTCCCCAATAGTAAAGCCGTCGAACTCGCATTTGCCCTCGACCAGCTGTGATCATCCTTTCCAGATCTTTTGTCAATCTCCCTTGATTAAAATCCCTTGTCCTGAATGACTCCCGTTCATCGATTTCCATATAGCAGTCAATTTCCATATACCAAAACCAATCCCCACCATTATTGTTCGCAACCCAATCGCATCTTCCAGATCTGCGAGATATGGATTTTTCCAAAATCATCACTTGGATCCTTGATTGCTTTACATCGTAGATCGAATCCTTATCACCAAATCCTGGGTAAATCGTATCCTTAATCTTCCGCCTCATCAACCGTCCCTTTTCTCATCGCCTTCGAGAGAGAGAGAAAACGCTTTTAGGATGTCGTTAAATGTTAGTATAAATAGATATGCTCCCCTTGTTTTGTAAACACAATTGTTGTAGCATTTATACCCATATTATTGATTTTACATTTTGGACGGATTGGTCTAATCAGTTTTGTATGTTATCACGGAATAAAAAAATGATAAATTCACTATATAAATAAACAAGATGAAATAAAATCCGTACAATGATATGATAATATTTTCATAAATAAGTGATGTGTCATGCATGAATATTCAAAATAACATAGCAATATATCAAATATCATAATTTATTTTGAAAACCACAAGTAAAATATATGTTATTTACAAATTCAACACATGATAAATTATTATTTTAAAACTATTATCCACCCTTTGTAAATAAAAAATTTAAGATTATTCAGAATGTTATATCATTTTATCACATCGGAATTTTATATGATAAAAAGAGAATATAAATGAATTTCTTAGGTAAATAGATTTTTTTTTTTAAATGGCGATAAAAAAGACTGAAAACAATTACATTTTTTCAATTTTTGGACCCTTATTGACACAAACGATGGTGGAGCGGTTTATGGTGATGGAATCACCACTCTTTGACGATTATTCCCATGATTAATCACATGATCGATCGTGATGATGATGGAGTAAAGAAGTTAAGATCATAACTTACATCAAGCATTTTCAACACAATCGATTACATAACCATTCAATTTCCTTTAAGGTTTTATCGTATGACAATCTAAGAAAATTTACAAGATGTAAATCTTGGTGTTGAAGATCCTCTGATATTACTCATGGCATAAGTGGTGCAACAAGAAAAAATTGAAAACAAATTTATTCTTGGGGCGTCTAGTATGCCGAGACGTCAAAATCTTTGTTCAATCTCTCATGTATGTGGGGACAAGAAGGTTTGATTAATGGAAAATCATATAAGGGAGACGTTTTCAGTTTGTGTTCCCAAACACAGAAGCGATGGAGATGGTGCTACGACGTTGTCCTTGGGATTTTTCTGACAAGATGCTTGTCCTCTAGCAATGGTCCCTCAAATGAATCCACACGACATGAACTTCATTCCTTTTTTGGTCCGGATACGTGAAATTCCATTCAGTATCTTAGTCACAATGTGGTCACTCATATTGGACGCATAATGGGAATCTTAATGGATGTTTACTTCAATGAAGAAATGTCATCTCATGTAGATTATGTCAAGATCAACCTCAATTGGAACGTCATGGAGCCTATTTGTTTTTTAAAATAATTTCCAATTCGTGAAAGGAATAATACCCTCATGAGATTCACTTATGAGAGGCTGAGAAGATTTATGAGGTATGAGGCATGCTTAGCCATGACTCAAGAAGATGTTTAATCCAAAATGGTGGTGAAGATGGAAATTGAGGAACGTCATGGAGCCTATTTGTTTTTTAAAATAATTTCCAATTCGTGAAAGGAATCAATACCCTCATGAGATTCACTTATGAGAGGCTGAGAAGATTTATGAGGTATGAGGCATGCTTGCCATGACTCAAGAAGATGTTTAATCCAAAATGGAAATCATTCTGATGGCGATCATGACAATGATGATGTTCCTCCTCCTCCTCCTCCTCCTCCTCCTCCTCCTCCTCCTCCTCCTCCTCCTCCTCCTCCTCCTCTCCTCCTCCTCTAAATCTAATGGAAAATGCTAGCGTTTTCATCCAAGAGATTGATGATGAGGTCAATGTGGCTGAGGATAACCCTTAGGAAGAGAATTTGAGAAATAACGCTCAAGGTAACACAATCATTAAAGACGGTGGAGAATAAAATGATGATGATGAGGAAGACTACATTCCTTTGGAGGCTCTAGATGAAGAGTTAGATGGACCTGATGCCATGAAAACCATTTTCAGTGATGAACTAGACATGAACCTCCTCTACAATCCAATTCCTAACTTTGGTAATGCTATAGGTGACATTCCTGGTGGAATATGAAGGGGAAGATATGGAAGGACGGTAGATGATTCAGAGAGTCAATCTTCTAGGACACTTTGAGGGTAGAAATTTCATGGAGAAGGAACCGAATGTAAGAAACACACAAACCTACAAACAAGAAGAAAGAAGACATAAAGAGACAAAGAATGGAACAAAAGGAAAGGTTTCGGTTACAATTTTGAGAATAACAACAATGTGAGAGGCGGGACGAGCCCTAAACCACCACAGCCACCATGAGGATAACCTATTGGAACTATAAAGGACTAGGCGTTAAATTGACAGTTCGACGCATTAAGGAAATTAACATAAAGTATCTTAGGACATCATTTTCCTAGCTGAAACAAAACAACAAGACAACTATATTAGAGATATAGGTTGTCAACTAGGATGTCTTAATCATGTAATAGTCTCACCAAATGGTTATAGTGGTGGTTTAGGTGTCTTTTGGAAGCCTCATGTGGAGTTATCAGTTATGTATCAACCCTTAAATCTTGTAGATTGCTTGGTTAAAATTAATGAAAAACTTATACTTGTCTTTTGTGTATGGAAATCCAACTCTAAGTTTTAAAAACAACTTTTGGGAGCGTCCGGAAAGATTAGAAACTAGCAGAAGGGGTGAAGCTTGGTTTATTCAAGGAAACTTTAATGAACGCTTAATAATTTAGAGAAACAAGGAGGTAGAAAGAGATCAAAATTTTCTTTCAATGACATGAGAAGAATGGTCAGAACTTGTGATTTTTGGGATGTGCAAACAGTTTGTAACCGGTTCTATTTGGCTAGGAAACGAGGGAAACATTATATTTTATGTTGTTCGGACCGAACAATGGTAAACTCTGAATGACATACAATGTTCCTTAGTTCAAAGACTGGATATTTAAAGTTTCCAGAATCTGATCGTAGGCCTTTAACGACCTTTATTTCAGATTGTACTGAATACAACATAGGAGGGGGGTCGGTTTGAATGTCGTATGATAGAGAAAGAAGGTTTTAAGGACACAGTAGTGAAAGGATGGAAGTTCAGAAGAGATCAGACAAGTGATGTTGGAAAGAATTATTTTAAGGATTTGTTTAGTTCCCAATCAACTGATGTTGACCATATTTAAGATATTTTCCGAGGCTATCAAAGGAAGGTTATGGATGATATGAATAAAGATATTATAAGAGAAGTTAAAAGTTAAGAAAATCAAAAACCGGTGTTTAATATATGATCTCACAGAGTCCCATGTGTTGATGGTTTTTCAGGAGCTTTCTACCATCAATATTAGGACGAAAATGTTGATATAAGATTATCTCAAAGATACTAGTAAGTAGAATAGAAGTCCACTTACGGGGTATACTATCTGAAAATCAAGCAGCTTTTATCTCTGGTAGAATGATCACGGATAATATCATCATTTCTCACGAGGTCTTTCATAGTCTAAAGTCTAGGAAAAGACAAGCAAAGTCTTACATGGATCTGAAAAATAACACCACAAAGGCTTATGATAGACTTAAGTGAGTTTTCTCAAGATCACAATGGATAAAATGGGCTTCTCACCAGTATGGAATGAGTGGATAATGGAATGTGTGACATCAGTTTCATTTTCTATTATGATAAATGGTATCCCAAAGGGTAACATAAATGGTATCAATTTCATTCTCTATTAGGCAAGGAGACCCATTTTCTCCTTACTTTTCTTATTTTATGTGCTGGTGTCCTGTCTCATATGGTGAATAGAGCAATGAACGAAAGGAAGCTCCAAAGAATCAAGATCAATACAAGAGGACCAAGAGTAAGTCATTTACTTTTGCTGTTGACTCTCTGTTTTTCACTCTTTCCAATGTCAAATCTTTCAAATATATTCATAAAATCTTGGCCAACTATGAAGAAGCATCAAGACAAGCTGTGAATCTAAGGAAATATTGATCATTTTTGGGATTAGAGTTCAAGACAGAGTCAAGACTCAAATGAAAAACATTCTAGGTATTTACAATGATGGAGGAGGAAGTAAATATTTTGGTGTGCCATAATAGTTTAGGAGGAAGAAAACCGAAATGTTTCCTTACATTAAGGAGTAGTTTAAAGAGAAAACAGAGGGATGACATGAGAGGTTACTTTCACCAGAAGGAAAAGATGTACTATTGAAATCAGTAGCCCTTAATGTGCAAATATTTTCAATGAATGTCTTCAAACTACCTAAGGAGATTGTGATGAAATCAACATGATCATAGCCAAGTTTTGGTGGAGCAAAGGAGACAACAAAAAAGGTATGCACTGGTTTTCTTGGAACCGAATGAGTTTACCAAACCGAATGGATGAATCCACACAATATCTTTTCTTTGACTGTGAGTTCGCACAAGCATTGTGGAGGAGTTCTGGTCTACCAAATCTGAGTTTATGTAACCCACCAACGAGTTTGGAAACAAATCTGGAAGCGTGTTTCTCATGCTACAATCAAGGTATTAATGAATCCATAAAACATTTACCATTTTGGATACTTTGGTGGTTATGGAAAAGCATAAATACTTTAATTTTAAATTAAAAGCAACAAAATTGGAGAACAACTTTGAGACTAGCAAAAAAATACAAAAGAATGGAAAATGGTGAAGGGGTAAAACTCAAAAGAACAGAACCAACATATATAGATAGAGGACAAATGTATCAAAATGGAAACATCCTCCAGAGAATTGAGTGAAATGCATCTTTGATGGTTTTTTGTCAATGGAAGTCTGCGAACTAAAGTTGGATGGATTTTGAGAGATGATAGAGGACATTACTTAGGTTGTGCTCAAGTCAAAAGAATGAGAGTCAATGCCGCTACAGAAGGAGAATTTCAAACCATGATAATCGCAATGCAAAATGTTTGGTATAGGGGTTTTCGACGAGTTATTTTAAAGATGAAAAAGGTGATAGATCTAACGAATGAAAAGGGAATGAACTTTGGAATCTACAATTGATTTGAATGGATGGAGAGAGAATCAAACAAGGAAGCTGATATCTTGACAAAGAAGCAAATTCCAAATAATTCTATTATTTTTTATATGCCTTAAATGATTTTTGAATGTTAACAGTGTGACTATGTATTGACAATTTAATCAATGCAATAATAAATTTAAAAAAAAAATTAGGCACAAAAATACACATATATTTCGGCATAGTCGGATCTGAGACAATTAGGGTTTATCTGAAAATTATATAATTTAATTTTTCATAATAACTAAAACTACATCTAAATTTTTACATATGAGGAAAACAATATATACAAAATCAAAATGGAGGAAAAGACAAATAAATTTTTTTTGAAAAATAAATCTTGTATTAGCTTTATATAATATTACATTTTATTCATAAATTGCGTAATTTTTTAATTACTATATATACTTCTCATACATTTTTAGGTTTTGTCATATTAAGCATATTGAATAAATTTTTTTTTAAATATATGAAATAGTTTTCTTTATACATTTTGGAGTCTTGTATAAGGTGGGATCCATTAATATGTTTCATAACAATAGTTACAAATACAATAGGCGTGGGTCTATATATCCGATATAATCAGATAAATTAAAATTATATTTTTGATGTCAAAATCACGAGAAAATGGTTGTGGCACAATGGTCTTCATACTTTAATTCATCAAGAAAGGGCATTGACTAGTTCCGGTGATTAGAAAGACGAAAAGTTTGATCCACCGCCCCGTTTACAACGGCGCATTCCACGTGATTTTACTTGATTCATTTATTATATTATTGTCAAACAAAAACAGTTCGAAAAAATGGATGATAAATCAGAAAAAGAAAAGAAGAGAGAAAGACAAAGAGATGGGTGACGGGCCGGCTTCTTGTATATATAATCTGACTGAAGACCGGGTGCGCCGGTCCGTAAGTCTTACTTTCGTGGGCGGCTGGGTCCTAACCATGTTTATATAGAAAGACCTTATCATTAAATAAAATTTTGTTCGAAAAAAGTATATAAAAGGGGTCCTACCCATGTTTATATAGAAGGACCTTATCATTATATAAAATTTTGTTCAAAAAAAGTATATAAAATTTTGTTCAAAAAAAGTATATAAATTTTAGTTTTGACCAATTTTCCGCGATACCTTACCCTCAATTTCTTATTTTGCTAGAATTAGAACTCGTTCTCTAAAGTCAAATTGTTATGTTTGTTGCTTAACACCGACTTAGTTTTATTAATTATGGTTACCACATATGATTCAACAAAATTATTGAGCTTCGATTCTTGTCAACTTTATAGAATTATTCTATTACGTAATAGGAAAGTTTTTTAGATTTAAAACCTGATTATAGTTTGCAAGTAATATTAACAAACAATGTTCAAGAAAACGTTAGGCGCTAGTCGGGCGGTGACCCAACGCCTACCGCCTAGAACACCTAATCGGAAGCCTAGATTATAACTAGGCGGACTAAGCATTCACAAAATTAAATAATATATTGAATATATAAAACAAAATATATGAAATATCATGATTTATAAATAATAAAATTTATGTTAATTTATTATCATAACATTTTATAATGTAATATATGAATTATCATAATTTATAAATAATAAATATTATATTAATTTATTATTGTAATATTATAATTTTTTAGACGGATTAAAAGATAATCGTCACAGTTTATTGGAGCCTAGCGCCTAGGCGGGGCGTAATCGGCCGCCTAGAACGCTTTTTAGAACACTGTTAACAAACAACAAAATTAAGTTTTTCAATGTTTTCTCGGCGAATCTCTGATTTTCTACTTCCATCTTTAATTCTGCGTTCTTTTTTTAGTGGTCTCTTCGACCTTCTTCCACCTACACTACCTAATCCGCCAGATCTTCCTCTTGCTGTTTTTTCCAGATTTTATGCCTTTTCCTTTTTCTTTTTTTTCATATTTAAACAATACCATGCACATTTCTTCTCCATTGAAAACCGTACTTGCTGGTTTGGTTTGGCATTCTCAAACAACCCTTTCTAACAATATTTCTATTTCCACAGATGTGGAAATGACCCAAGCAAACACCTTTCCATTTGTTGTTACTCGGTTTTCAGGAACTGTTTCCAGATCTACTTATGTTACTGTTCATGAACTTGAAATTTCAAAATTCATCAGTCTTCATCCTAAACGTGCTCCTCTCTAAACATTAACCCATTCACTAAAATGCTAACTACCAAAGACCTTAACCCTCCATTATCCACTAAAATGCTAACTACCAAAGACTCTATCCCTCCTTAAATTCCTTCTTGTAAAAACTATTATGGACCAATACAAAGTGTTTTGAACTATATGTAGGGGCAAAGGAAGTAAACTAGAGATTCACTTACATCCTCTTAAAAGGTCAATGATGATAAGAGTGTATAATGCCTACATTAGAACGAAGATTTTGGAAAAAAAGATTATGGTATGTTGGCTCATCAATATTTGATGTCTTGCAATGGGGATCTTCAGTTGATACTTATCTTCCTGAATTCTGTCAATTCCCGTTTGAGGTCATCTTTCTGGAGTATCGTTTGATCTTTGAACAAATGAGGGGTTAAGACTTGCGGCTGGTATTGTTGGAGAACTGTTTGAAATTGATGATTATACCAAAAATCTCACGAGCCTGAATATTGTGTATGTGAAAGTGGAGGCAGATTTAACAAAGCTTTTATTCGACTGCGTGAACTCATTCGAGATGATGGAGAAATCATCACAATCGCTATTGATTACCTTTGGGATCCGCCAGTTTGTTCTCATTATACTAAAAATTGTATCAACACTCCTACCCCAACTACTACTTAGTCTCGAGCAACTGAAAATATCCCACCAACTATGTCTATTCCACAAAATGTGCATGCCTTATAAACATCCACTAGCCAAATACCTTCCACTCTCCCATATGTTACCACTGATTCAGAAACAACCATTGTTCATGCTATTGTCATTGAAAGAGCAATAGATACTTCCCATCCCATTGATATTGTTCATGCTCCAATAACTACATATGACCTTCCTGTTGATTTTGTTCTACCTGCGGGGGAGGGGGAGTCCAGATTTTGCCAAACCAAACTCTTTTGTTGCAAAAATTACTAGTGGTTATGTCTCAAACTTGACCTCAACCCCTTTTCATCACCTAAACCTTCCCATCCCTTTTCCTCCCTTCCTTTGATTCCCTCACCGTCTCCAACCACCTCAGAAAAATCCTTTTCTCCTATTAACACTTCCCCTCTTCCCACTGTCTTCACCTCAAACCTTCCTTTTCTATTTATATTTTTAGCCTACATGCAACCTATGCTCCTTCCTTTGGTTTGTATATTACCACTAAACAAACTGAAACTTTTAAATCTCCTTCCATTACCTTACCTCCCCAATTTTCTGTCCCTTTTAGACATATTCTTCTTTTTCCAAATCACCCGAAAAAACAAAAAAAAACATTTAAACAAATTACACTACCATTCTCTAAGAGCATTTACATTGGGGGTTTCTCAACAAAACTAAAAATATTATTTAATATAAATTGTTTTATTGTACTTAGGGGTTTCTCATGAGAAACCTCCAATGGAGATGCTCTAAACTGAAACCCCTTTTGCCACCAGGGGATCCTCTTTTGCAAGAGTAGGTCTTTAGCTATTCCCTATGAGTATAAAGCATAATAAGCCTATTTTTATGCTATTTTGGAATCTCATATTAAGGACCCTATGTTGAACCCTATTTTTTCAGAGTTGGAACTATCTCACTAATAATGCTAGTGACCTAGATGGGTGTATCATTTTCATTTGAAAGCATCCTGATGATGTCATTGTCGTCCATCAAACTCGATAATCTCTTACTTGTGAGGTAGTAATTTCTGGATCTCAACAATTTACTTGTACTTTCATCTACGCCTCAAACATCAGTGCTGAGATATATGTTCTTTCGATAGACCTTCTTAACATTCAGTAGCTGTTTTCTTTGGATAATTGCTTGTGGATGGTTTATAGTGATTATAATCAGATTATGCATCCGGCTGAATACTCTCTTGCCTTGGTTAATCATCTATCTTCAGACATGATAGATTTTCGTGACTACCTCCTTCAGTTAGGACTTTTTGATCTTCGTTTTCAAGGCACCTTTAACACTTGGAAGAACAAGCATCCTCTTTCTGCAGTTGTCAAGAAACTTTATCAGTTGCTTGTTAACCACCATTGGTTCTCTGTCCTCCCAAACAGACTTGCCACCTTTCTTCCACCAGGATTCTCAGACCATTTCCCTTTCCTTCTTGACCTTGCCATTACCCTTCCCTAAGCTGATACAAAACCCTTCCAAGTTTTTAAATTACTTTACCAATTATCCTAACTTTTTACCCACCGTCGAGGGTGATTGGATTATAGCTAGAGGCAGTGCTACTTTCCTTTCGGAGTTATGTTGGAAAATAGAGTCTTTAAAAAGTGATTTGCACACGCTAAACAAAGAGAACTTTTTGAAGAATTATGTGTGTTCATGGTGTAATTCTCAGGTTACATCCTAGCACATAATAAACTAGGATCTAGGTGATTTGCAGTTGAATCATAAACAGATCATGATCATTACCTTGTGATTGCAGCGGATTGATCAAAGGAATATCGAGATCTACAAGAGCTGATGATTACCGGCTCCTCCTAGGTATCCACACGCTTACAAGCTATTGGATCAGGCTGCTAGACCAAGCTGGAACAACAGAGAGAGAGAGGACGGCCAGACCTAGAAAAATCGCAGATTGCTTGGCTTACTGGCGCCTGTCCTCTTCCTTATATGGGCCCAAGTAATTAAACTAATGGCCTATTAGGCTTTTGGGCCCAAGACCCAAATCAGACAAAATAACTGTATTTTGTCTGGCCCAATTCTCTGTACAAATACAGTAAATGCCTTGCATCTTACCGTATTAATTCCATTTAACTTTCCCGTTAGCTATGGTGTGTGACCCTTTGGGATCATACAATACTGGTAATAAGTCCTAAACTTATAGATCAAGAGCGGGCTCTAGCAAGTCATCATGATCACCCAGTATTTATGACTTATGTCTGATCTCGACACTTATCATACTTTCTAGAGATAGTACAGTAGATTTCAGGACATTCCCAACAATCTCCCACTTGTACTGAAATCCTACATTCCCTAATCCTTTTGTCTCAATATCTCAATCTGGCATAAGGCAAGATGCGTGTCATCCTTATATAGCCAGACCATGTTCATCGGACCAGATTTGATACTGACAATGCAAACGACTTGGGCAAGTCCGTTTGGGAGTGGCCACTCTCTTACCAGCTATCAAGTCTCCGATTGGCCTAGAGATATTACCTCCGTTAAACGGCAGGGACAAATCCCATCTTGTTCCATCACTATGAACTGCACACTTTATAATACACCCAACCAAGGTCCTTATAGCTCCCAGTTACGAAACAGCGTTAGACAATGATCAAAGCGCATCACTCCATGTGCAGCCACATGCATGCGAACTCAGGTCTAAGGACTATACTCTATAGTCGTATATGAGAACCTCTTATGACACAGATATTAATATCTTGTAGAGTTCTCATCAGCGGGCCATGTCCGGTCATATGCTCCCCTACATATACCTATGTGTCGACTTTGATGCCGCGCATCTATGACCCCTCGAAACTTGGTCATAAGTCTCAACACAATCTAGTCTCAAGTGGTTGTTGGTGTTCCAATTTCAACAACCTTCGACTATGGACACTATGATTTATGTCATTTCGTTAAATATGGGGTTTCAGGATCAAGTCTACTCATGTACTTCGGCGGCCCATATATAATGACATGAATCATTTTGGAACGATTATTTATATCACAGTTAAAATAATCCAGAAATCATAGATTTCATAAACATAAAATATTATGTTTACATGAACCTTTCAAAACAACTAAATAAAGCCCTTTACAAACTCCCACTGAAATTAAGACTACATCTTAATTTCACTTATCCTATAGCTACAGTCCGCGACTCGTGCTTAGGCCTAAGGAGTGGCTTCGTTAATAGATTAGCAACGTTCTCATTCGTTGAAACTTGCTGATCTACTTAACACCTCTGTCATTTATCCCACGGAATAGGTTATACCTACCCTCAAGGTGTTTGGACCTCTGATGTGCAGCTAGCCTAATCTATGCTGGGAATCAGATCAAGTTCAGTGATGAACTCTTCTTTCCAAACAACCTCTTTCGCCGCTTCCCATGCTGCGAAATGTTCAGCTTAAGTTATGGAGTCAGCAACAGTGCCTTGCACCGCCAGACAGACACAAGATATAACCGGACTGTGACCGGAAATCATCTTTGTCTGTTGGTAACTTGCCTTTCAGACTCTACCGACTTGTAGCACCTCACTTTCTCCGTAAATCAAGAACTTATCCTAAGTATTTTCCAAATACTTGAGGATATTCATTACGTCTATCCAGTGATTCTTTGCTGGATTTGACTGGTCTTTAATTGTCTTGCTTAACATTAAAGCAACATCAAAACAAGTACGTGTCATGGCATACATGATAGATCCAATTGCCGACGCATATGAAATCTCATCCATGCATTCAAGCTCAGCAGTTATCGTAGGACACTGTTTCTTGCTTAACGTAATGCCATGTGACATTGACATAAAACCCTTCTTGGAATGCTGAAAACGTGTAGGACTTTGTCAATATAAGAATCCTGACTTTGTCCTATCAGCTCTTTTGGATCTCTATCTTTAGATCCAAAATCCAAGAACTTACCTGGCTTTACCCATATCAATCATAAAACCAACTCCCAAGCCAGTCCTTTACCGACTGCAGCATTGGAACGTTATTTCCTAGAATCAGTATGTCATCGACATACACTATGAGAAATGCAACATCGCTCCCACTTATCTATTAGTAAACGCACAGTTCCATCTCGTTCCTGTTCAAGTCAAAACCTTGACTACTTCAACAGAACAAAGATTCCAACTCTGATATGTTTGCTTCTATCCATGAATGGATCGATGAAGCTAACTTACATACAATATAATTTTTCGGAGTCCGGGCTCACTTTCGCTTCTGTGAATTTCGCAGGTTCGTCACTTTCAATGATCATCAGATCATGGCAATTAATCACGAGAAATCACTCTCGGATTAGTGACGGATTCATTCAGATCTGCGAACTTCAGGCTTTACAGGTGTAGATTCTACAGAAATCTGTAAATCCATCCGCTGCTCTCCCTCAACAGGTTGAGCAGCCTCATGTATTTCTCGAATTTCTTCGAGTTATACTTTTACTCCCACTGTTCTTCTTGGAAAGAAACTTTCCTTTTAGAAAACAGAATTCCGAACAACCTAACTTCGTTTTCGGAATGGACGTAAAAAGTAACAAGCCTTGGTTTCCCTAGGACAACCAGCGAAGTAGCACAACTACAAATACTCAGTAAAGACGAATTTGGATCATTTCCAGTCCACATTTATGTGGTGTCTTTCAACTGATATTGGTGAAACTATTTCAGCGTAAACTTAGATATTTCTAGAGCGTTATTCTTAAAGAATATCATGGAAGATTCGTGTGACTCATCTTTAATCATTTCTAATAAGATCTGATTCTTTCTCACAGAAACACCTCCAGGTTTTCAGGAGAAATGAGCTGTGAAACGACTTCACACTCATTCAGATGATCACACCATCAATGACTTAAGTATTCTCACTCGTGATCTAATCCAGAGTCTCAATACTTCTGTCACTCAGATTCTATACCTCATTCTGGAACTCTTTCGACCATTTCAAAGAATTCCGACTCGTGTCTCATCAAATGAACACAGTCATACTCACTGAAGTAATCAGTAAAGATAATGAAGTACAGGAAATTTTCTCTGGCATTACTGCTCATCGGGCCACATACATGAGTATGTTCAAGGTCCAATAAGGCTTTGGGCCTTTCTCTAGCTCGGCTAAGATGGGCCCTTTGTCTTTTGGTCCAGTAAGCAGAATTCAAGTCTCATAAGATATCCAATCAAATGAGCCCAAAAGTCCATAACTATGGGATTTCTGAATCCGACTCACTCTATGTGACCAAAACATTTACGCCAAGAAAAATCAGGTTTAATTCATCAGATTTAAACCAATTCGGTATTTATGTTACATTTAGGCACTCTTTGGTTTAAGATATAAAACCCATTCCTTGAATAGGGTGCTACAATTAATATTTCATTAAGATCAAAAGAACAAAACTTGTCTTTTATCAAAATGAAAAACATTCAAATTCTTACAAGAAAATGAAAGACAACTCTGCTTAAAGAAGGTACATTGTAGCAATTACTTAATACAAAACCAAGCCTCAAAGGCATCTACAAGTGAAAACCCTACGGCTGAGGCAGCATCCATAGCTCCTTCCAGACACGCAGTTCCACTTGTCCTTCCTTCAACGTTCTACTGTTGCTTAGGCTCTGCATATTATAACAAATATCAGTGCCACAACCAGTATCCAATACCTATAAGGTAGAACTTGAAGTAACAACATGAATACCTGAGGAAGTAGTCTCATACATCAACTTCAACTCCTCATAATCTTCCATGAATTTAATGCAATCTCTCTTCCAATGCCCAATCTCTTTACAGTAGCAGCACTTACCAACGTAAGAGGTATCTGACTCGGGCTCAGAAGATACACGCTTGCCATGATTCAAAATCTGGACAACTTTGTCTTCACCCTTGTCAGCATTAGGTTTAGTAAACCTACCCTTCTCCTTCATGAGATTATACAGGGTACTCTTCACGTTTGGCTCAACTGTCTTGAGCATATCATGCAGTTCAATCAGCGTCTTCGTTAAGCCTTTCTTGATATAGTTCCTTCTAAACTTATCATAGCTTGACGGCAGTGACTGCAGAATGATCTCAGTTGCCAATTCTTGGCTAACTGGATAATCCAGTTTCCTCAGGTTATCAATGTAACCCATCATTTTACTGACATGAGGACTTACTGGATGATCATTTGGTAGCTTGCAGCTAGTGAGAGACTTAACCAACTGGTATCTCTCCACTCTTACCTGCTCCTGAAATTTCAATTTCAGGCTGCTGATCATCTCTATTGGCGACTCCATGTTCTCATATTGCTTCAGCAAATCTGAGTCCATGGTAGCCAATATCAGACCACGCACATCTACCGCATCATTATAATGCTTATTCCAAGCATCATATACTGCATGAGAGGCATTGGACCCGATCCTCTCGGGGAGAGCTCTCTCAAGGACATAGTCCTTTCTCTCCTGCCTGAGGACTAGCCTCAGGTTCCGCGACCAAGTCAAGAAATTTGATCCGTTCAGTTTGTCCATCTCAAGGACAGACCGGATCGAGAAAGTGTTTTGATTGTTTGTGCTAGTCATAACTGAAATTTAGAGATAAATAGAGTTTTAGTTATTTAGTTCATAAAAGAGTAATCTTAATAAGTTATAAGAAAACTCGCATTGCATTCAAAATTTCTTTGTTTAACCAAATAAGAATGCAATGATTCCGAGACCCATGTTCAGCTAAATCCAAAGTGGGCCACTGGCCGTCACCCAGAAGTAGCTTTACTTGGTAAGCATACACACAGCTAGTTATATCCAATAACTCTCGGTTGTGAATTGGACCCAAGGCCCAATACACCAGATGTCTCAAGGCCCGGGACTCCCGATGGCCCAGTCAAGGAAACCAATCTCTTACAGCCAAATAATCACTAAAGTCTGGGACTCCCAATGAAATTAGTGACTATATACTACTTTACTTACGCAAAAACAGACACCTCACACTGTAAGCCATATCTGTAATTGAATAAGCGTTAAGTAGCTGACAAGATTGGGCAAGACATCCAAGCTTGATATTGGTTTTGAGGATTTTAGGTTTTCTTTCCAAAAATAGAAGATTACTATTTTGGGAAACTTACTTATTTTAGAAACTTTCTAAATTTAGAAACATGCTAAAAATAGAAATTTCTAATTTAATATTTTATTAAAGTTTTCGGTTGGGTCACAAATTATAGGCCCAATTCTTGGCCCAAGACCACATAATTCCAATTGGCCCAATAATTTGACATAACCGAGTCGGTTCATTAATTCTGGTCAAAGACCAAATTAACTACTAATTCCAACTGGTTATTTACTAAACCAGACCAGCTCTAAATTATTTGGTCCAACCAAATCAAACTAAGACCAGCCTTCGGTTTAGGTTAAAATTCAATTTTTTTTTAATTTAAATCCGGTTTAACCAGAAATTAAATAATACCAATTGTATTAAATAGTTTCCAGCAAACCGCGATTTGGGTTAACCGCTTAAACCATAATTATTCAATAATTAATCGATTCATACAAAGTAATCCTTATTCCAATAATTGAATTTGAAAAAAAGATTCTCAATCATAACAAACCTTATGAATCGATTGATAACAAATTCAATAATGAATTTGATTTTTCTAAATCGTATCAGGACTTACACATGAAGACAAAACCGATTTTGTCATTATACCAATTCAACAATCGATTCATGCTTATGATTGAAACAAAGCAAAGTCAAACATCACGACTCATGTTCTTTCACATAAAGACAAAAAGCTTTGAACATTGACAAACCCTAGTCAAAAGCGATTCCATACAACAAACGATAGTGACTTATGATTATACAAATCGATTCATACAATTATGAAACAAAGTCAAAAGCGATTTATAACATTCACTTGAAGACAAAATCATGATAACAATCAACAATCCAAATCGTTTCTTTTCATGCGATTGACATATTTCTAGGTTTTCCAAGTTTCAATCAATTTTACTCATTAAAATCGATTCATCAAACTAATAAACAACCTAGTATGATCCAAAAAGCAAAAACCTAACGACCTAGGCTCTGATACCACTGAAGAATTATGTGTGTTCATGGTGTAATTCTCAGGTTACATCCTAGCACATAATAAACTAGGATCTAGGTGATTTGCAGTTGAATCATAAACAGATCAGGATCATTACCTTGTGATTGCAGCGGATTGATCAAAGGAATATCGAGATCTACAAGAGCTGATGATTACCGGCTCCTCCTAGGTATCCACACGCTTACAAGCTATTGGATCAGGCTGCTAGACCAAGCTGGAACAACAGAGAGAGAGAGGACGGCCAGACCTAGAAAAATCGCAGATTGCTTGGCTTACTGGCGCCTGTCCTCTTCCTTATATGGGCCCAAGTAATTAAACTAATGGCCTATTAGGCTTTTGGGCCCAAGACCCAAATCAGACAAAATAACTGTATTTTGTCTTGCCCAATTCTCTGTACAAATACAGTAAATGCCTTGCATCTTACCGTATTAATTCCATTTAACTTTCCCGTTAGCTATGGTGTGTGACCCTTTGGGATCATACAATACTGGTAATAAGTCCTAAACTTATAGATCAAGAGCGGGCTCTAGCAAGTCATCATGATCACCCAGTATTTATGACTTATGTCTGATCTCGACACTTATCATACTTTCTAGAGATAGTACAGTAGATTTCAGGACATTCCCAACACTTTTCAGGCATCCAAGAAAGAGTTATTGTTTCTAATCGTTTTCTTAAAGATGTGCAAGTTCATGCATTGCAACTCCCTTCTACTCATGTTTTCTAGCTATAACATGATCTTCAGTCAAAATGGTTGTTCTTAAGATCAGTTGAGGAAGCTTATTTTGGAAAAAAAAATCCATATTAAAATGGCTTAAAGAGGCTGACTTCATCATTACCTTCTTTATCAGAATGAATATAGTTCGAACTGCCTACAATTCTATTATATCCTTTGCTCTGCCTTTTGGTGAAGTTGTCTCTGATGACTTGGTAGTGAATGTCCTGGCTATCAACCACTTAAAAATCATCTTGGCTCTAGACATACTGCCACCTTCATAATCAGTTTTCCCTTTGTTTCACTCCATCATCTCTCTTTGATGCTATGATGCTCATATTGAGTTGTTGGCTGCTATTTCTTCTGTTGAGTTAATCACTTCCTAAATCTTGAAATTGAACCCCACTAAATCTCTAGGGCATGACGGTCTAACCTCCGGTTTCTTCAAAGCTGTGTGGGCATTCCTTGGTTCTAAAGGTGCTTGCTCGATTCTCCAGTTCTTTTCATATGGTTTCCTCCCTTTCATTGCAAATTATACTATCTTGTCTCTAGTTATTAAACATACATGTGCTTCTTAAATAGCTGAATACATACCAATTTATTTCTGCCCAACTATCTACAAATCCATTTCCAAAATTCTGGTTTTGAAGTTAAAGCCAATTCTACAACATATAATCCTTCCAAACCATACATCTTTTGTTCAAGGCCATCCATTGGTAAAGAACACGATTCTGGCTACTGAGCTAGTTAATGATTATCACATGGAAAAGGGGCCTAAAAGAATAGTGCTAAAGGTGGACACTGCAAAGGCGTTTGACACTCTAAATTGGGACTTCGTTCTCAATTTCCTTTCAGGGAAAAAATGTTCTTTCAAATATCTACAATAAGTATGAGCATGTATCTATTACCCCGAATTACACTATAGGATATAGTAAAAGGTTTCATTATCACTTTATAGGCGAGCGGATACTAAGAGAAGGAGACCTCTTGTCTTATTATCTTTTTGTAAACTGTCTATCCATTTTCTTAAACAAAGGAGCAGAATTGGGTCTTTTCAACTATCATCATAAGTGTAAAGGATAGAAGTTAACTCACATTTGATTGGTTGATGACCTACTCATATTCATAGATGGATCTTTGAAATCAGTCCAAAGTATCCTCAACATCCTCCAGCTATTCCAACTCCTCTCGGGGATCTCGGTTAACATTCAAAAACATGTTTTTCATTTTCGGTCTATCACAAGAAGAAGTACAGAAGATTAGTTCTACCGCAGGATTAAGTCACAGTTCCCTTCCAATCAGATACCTAGGAGTACCTTTAAGTACTAGGAAACTCTTTATGCATAATTGTGGTCCCCTAATTCAGAGTGCAAAGAGTAAGGTGAACTCGTGGAGTGATCGTTCACTATCTTTTGCAGGACGGTTATTACACATTAATACAGTCATCTCGGGAATCACTAACTTATGGTGCTCTACATTTGTAATCCTGAAAGCTTGTATCAACAGATTAATTCGTTATGCGGTTCATTTCTATAGAAAGACATAACAGACGGGCATCACTGAACTAGAGTATCATGGGAAACTATAATTCTAGACGAGGAAGGTGTACTTGGATGTAGAGACTTGATTACCTGGAACAAATCTTGCTTCTTGAAAATTATTTGGCTACTTTACTGCCTCTCCGAGTCCATATGGATAGCATGATTCACAAAAGAAATCCTCTTAGGCTCGCTATCAAATTTCTGGATAGTCAAGACAAAATAGAGTAATTCTTAGTTAGAAAATAAAATTTTAAAGTCAAGGGATTTGGTATAAAATTGAATTAAAGTGTGAATAGGAAATGGAAAGAGTAGTCTCCCTTCGAAATCTCCAAGAATTATTGCCTCTCGGTCATGCTAGGTGTATGGGAGTCTCTCCTAATGCTACCCTGTCAGATATCAACAATCGTGGTTCGTAGATTATTCAACCGGCTAGATCTAAAAGGTAAGTTCAAATTCAATACTTCTTATCATCTATCACCTTAACAGATTATGATGACTATTACGAGTGGGAAGTAGATAATGTGCCTTGGAGTAAATACATAACATATATAATGTATAGCTTATTAAAACTTCATGAAAAAATGGTATCTTAGGGAAAGTTGATTTGGAAATCCGATGGTGTCCCCAAGCGCTGATTTATCTCATGGTTGTTTCTACTGAATCGCCAACCAACTAAAGACAAATGAATAGGCTGGGCTCTTTAGTTTTCTCCTGCTTGTTTTATGTGTAATTAGGTCGATAAATCGTAAGATCATTTGTTATTTGACTGCCCCTTCTTTGGAAAAGCATTGAAAATCGGTGCAACGTCAGACCTCCGCGTAATTCGAACTTGACTTTGCCCTTCATGGCTAACTTCTGGAAGCGTAAGCACAATAAAAAATTACTAATTATGGATTGAAAGTGTGTAATCTAGTTTATATGGCAAAATAGGAATCATTGAATTCACTAGAAAACCCTTTGATTGGCGTCTTCAAAATGTTCATACATTGATGTTTACATCTGAAACTACTGCTCAATTATTCGAGATCAAACCCCAACAGTTTCTTCAGCAATGTTTCAACTTTGGATCTCCAACACCAGTCGGAATTGATGGGATCATCCTCTAGTTGTTGATCCTCTTCTCTGTGTATCTCGGTCGGGATTGCATGTGATCGTTTTATCTCTCCCAAAACTTATCTTTTGGATTCAATATGGGTTCTTTATTTTGGGCTTTTTAAATTGGGTTAACTATTATTATGATGAAAACCAAACAAAACTAAGACCACTAGTAGGACTTGTATTCTTTTTTTTTCTTCTATTTAAATTTGAAAAGTCTAGTTCAAAAAAAAAAATATTAACAAATATAAAAAATGGTACAAATTATTTGTATATCCTGAGAACAATTACGAATTTTTCGTGACTAGTCACAAATAGCTATGAAAAAGATTCATATAGTCACAATGCCTATAGTAAAGAAAAGCCACAACGTTTTTCTTGAACTAAATTATCATATGCTATCTGCTTTTTTATGGCTATTTTTTTTTGTCAACAACATAAGATACTACCGGTTCTCAACTAGCCAAGTCGGTGAATCTAGATTTATATAAACAAAATAAGATGATTGAATTCGTGCACGGCGTGCTAAATTATAGGCCTTTGTGTTGCTTGATCTTGGAGTGTGAATGATAACGAACCTTGTAAAGAAACTCTTGCGACTCTCATACTCCTCCAAATGTATCATGAATGCAGGCCATTCTGTGGGTGTAGACACCATCTTAACCAGCTCAAAACAGTATATGTTGCTTAAGTTACATCTTGTTGATTCCACTTGTTTCATACATTCCATTTCTCATATGAGTGCTTTGAATTCTGCGTGAAGGGGAGATAATTGCATTTGATATTTCTTTCTCCCATCATGATGTATCGCTCTCCTTTGTAGACGCTATACCATCCTCGCCCTGAAAAATGTCTCCCTCCTTCCACGATCCATCCAAAAACACCAGCGTCCTTGGATGTCCATCCGTGCCGGGATCAAGACAGTGTCGTCATTATTAATTTGCGTCCCTGATTTAACCGATGATACCGAAGATTGTACTTCTCCCATGCAAGGGATTCACTTTCCGCTAGTCGTAAGATTTCACGGGGATCCCGATCGATATTACTATACAGATTATCATTTCTACTTTTCCAAAATGTACCAAATGATCCATGGGAAGTAATTTTTATCAATATCTGATGACACTCGCCAAAACAGGTAATCCATATTAGTGGATAACAAGGATAAAGGGAAACTTCTGTGATTTGAAGAGATGAGTGATAGAGCCCATGTTTGCAAAGCTGGTGGACATTCAAAAAGAACATGACACACTGAGTATCACATCTGGTTCCCCAAGCTTTTAGTTTTTTCGTAACCTATAAGCACCCCGAAATTGTTGCCAAATAAAATGTCTTGTTTTTGGTG
The DNA here is from genome assembly GCA_030180135.1 of Orychophragmus violaceus. NCBI lineage: Eukaryota > Viridiplantae > Streptophyta > Magnoliopsida > Brassicales > Brassicaceae > Orychophragmus > Orychophragmus violaceus. The sequence continues at coordinate 84,111,717 of CM058235.1, forward strand.
GACATCTTAGCTTCCAACAAAAATCTTGAAGACGTTTAACATCAGTCCCATAAACCATATTTAAACATTCTTTATCTATGAAGTCTCTTTCTAAATAATAGCCTGATTTAACCGTGTATTTTCCGTTCTTTGTAAAATGCCGTCCGATAGTATATGGTCTAGAAAATCTGCTATCAGTAAACCGATAATCAGAACCGCGTCTTCTGGTCCGATAATATTGTGGATCAACTGGTTATCCCACACATGATTGTTATGATCGATCAATTGACTCACTTTTAGTGAAGGATCACAAGAAGTTGTTTTACTAGTTGTTGACCTAGGGCGGTGGCCTGGAATCCAAGAATCATTCCATACAAATATGGTATCTCCTGTTCTAACCTTTTTGATTAGTCCTTTGTTAACCAGAGATCTAGCTGAAGTGATACTTCTCCATCCATAGGATGAAGAGTATGACTTTATTGGGTCTAAAGGACCCCCATTTCGATAATATATACCTTTGAGCACTTTTTCAAATAAGGATTCTGGTTTATCTATTAACGTTCACCAAGTCCCTAAATCCTATTCCTCCATCAGTTTTGTCTCGACATAATTTATCCCAAGACATCCAGTGCTTTCTTTTTGATTTCAGTGTGTACTCCACCAATATTGTGCTGTCACGCTGGTCAGTTTATTTGTTACCATTTTTGGTAATCTTAAACATGACATTACATGATTGGGTAATGCCGTCGCAACCGATTTTATCAAAACTTCTTTCCCTCCTTTTGTTAGATATTTAATTGTCCGTCCATTGACTTTATTATGGAGTCTGTCATGGAAGAAGCTAAAATCTGTGTTTTCGAACCTCCAAGAGTCTCTGGGATCCCTAAATATGAACCCATTCCTCCTTCATTTCTGATATCTAAATTTGTCTTTATTTCCTACGGATCATGTCATTGACCTTGTGCCCAAACTGTATTGATGACTTATTGAAATTTATTTGTTTCCCTAATGTAGATTCATAATCTTGTAATATTTTAAGTATAGTATTACATTCCTCTGTATTTGCCTTACAGAAGAATATATTGTCATCCGCGAATAACAAATGTAAAAGTGGAGGACTTTCTCGTGCCACCTTCAAGCTTGTCCAAACCTTTTCTCGTTCCGCCATTCTAATGTCTCCGACGAAGGCCTCTATTTGGCTTAACCAGCCCTCTCGGTGGTTTGTTTAATAATATTTTATATTGCACTGATGTGATAAAGACCATCATTAGATTTACCCAACGGTCTCCGAAACCCATCTTCCGTAGTAACTTTTCAATAAATATACATTCCACTCTGTCATACGCTTTGCTCATATCCGTTTTAATTGCCATATATTTCCCTTTAAAAGATTGATTCGTCCGTAGACCATTAAACATCTCTTGTGCAAGTAAAATGTTGTCCGAGATTAATATCTCAGACACGAAACTGACTGTGTTTCTGATATAATTTTTGGCACTAGAAGTTTTAGTCGTTGGCATAATACCTTTGATAATAAGTTTTATTCCACATTGCATAAACTGATGGGTCGAAGTTCTGTCATTCGACTGGGTCGCTCTGTCTTTGGTATTAGACAAATGTTCGTAATATTCAATCGTGAATCAAATTCCCCACTCTGAATAAACACATTTACGAACCGAATAATATCATGTTTGATGATAGGCTAAGATTGGTGAAAGAACAAAGCTGTCATACCATCCGGTCCTGGTGCTTTCTCCGGATGCATCATAAATAAAGCCTTGCGGATTTCCTCTTAGGATGCAACCGCTGTTATCTGATGTTCATTTGTTCTGTTATTAATTATGGTACCTCAAGAAGAAAGTCTTCATTTTTGATGGATTCGATGATGTAAATAAATCTTCAAAATAATCCACTGCTACCTTTTCCACCTCCTCGTCCTTTGTTACCCATACACCAATATCATTATGAAGGCCTATGATCCGGTTTTTTGCCTTTTTGTTTTGTTAATGCATGATAAAACTTTGTATTCCGATCACCCGATGTATACAAGAGATTTCTACTTTTCTGCTGCCAGTATAGTTCCTCATCCAGATAAGCTTCCTTTAATTTACGAGTAATTTCCAAAACCTCTTCATGTGACCTTTTATCATCATTATGTACGTCTTCTAATGCCTTTTTCAAATCATTTATTTTTCTTTTCCACCACTTTGATATTTCGTGCCGACATTTACTTATTTTAGATACAATGCCTGACTGACGACTCTTTAGATGAATGCCACCATCTTGTAATCGTTTGCGTTAAACCCTCTTGCTCTATCCATCTTTTATTGAATCTAAATTGGGACCTTTTCCGATGAATCTTATCTTCTATGATTGCTACCATAGGTCGATGATCAGAGCCTATCATTGCCATATATTCAACAAAAGATTGTGGAAATAAAGCGTGTCAATCCTCATATGGTAACGCTCTGTCTAAGCGACATCGAACCATTTTCCCCCTCTCCAGCCTCTCAAGGATAAAGAGTTTCCTAAGAAAAGAAACTCCAGGAGGCCACAATTTCGGATCATATTGTTGAAATCTAGAAAGCTAGCCGCGCTACTAATGATCCTCCCTATTTCTCATGATTTCTTGTAATATCATTTAAATCTCCTATTATGAACCATGGTTCGCTCCGACAAATACATATTCATGTTAATCTTTCTCAAACTTGATTCTGTAATTGATGATTCGGTTCTCCATATATGAATGTTAGATAAATCTTTTGATTCTGAAATATCGCTTCAATGACTATTAAACTATTATTAACAAATAGAATGTTGACATTGTATATGTTATTATAATATAAGGCAAGGCCTCCACTTAGACCTTAGGGTTCAACAGTATATAAACTATCATATCCGAATGACCTTGAATCATCTCTACAAAGGGACACTGTTGTTTGGTCTCAGATAAGAATAAAAACTCTGGCTTATATTTAAAGCATGATTCTCGTAAATAACTAATGGTCCACTTACTCCAAGCCCTTGACAATTCCAACTTAGAATACGCATTAATATATCTGATGACTATTCTTAAAAATGAAATGCGATTCTGATGAAACTCTCTCTAAGAACAAATTCAATAATGTGTCAAGTAGTACCTTTCCTACAATCTCTATCGTGTCCTTTTTTCCTTCGTTTTGGTAACCTTGTACTTGACCGAATATTGACCCAAAATTAAACCCCAAAGTATTTTGAAAACCGTATCTTTGACATGTATATTTTCCACCTCTGTGAAACTGACTATGAAACTTACAATCCTTGGATCTGCATCACGAGTGTCCCAGAATAGTGAATATCTCCATCCAAAGGCATCAGGAAAACCATTCACCTCTGACAATGATTCATTCATTGTCTTCAAACACTGATTTAACTCTTTACAGAACACAAATAAAATGAGATTACAACCGCTTATATGCCTACATCCTGATTCAGAAAACCAAATATATAGACCGCAATGTAGACCGCAATATCCTTGTTATCCCTTCCATACTTCAACATTGAAATATCATCCTCAGTAAACCCGCGTATGGAGCAATATGCACCCGTACAAGATAGGAACATCTGCACAAGCTTCATGTTAAAAACCGTATAACAACCATTCTCCAAATCCGTACACTCCTCTCCTTGTCTATATAAAACATATCCACAATCTAGAATATTGAAATGTTGATAACCTATTACTGTTAAGAACCAATAATCTAAGAAGTAAATAGTCAATGTTCCTATGACAATTTTAGCAACGACCTCAAGTTCACATGATACCATTATTCCTAAGAAAATTACTAATCTCAAAACATACAAAAATTTCTAAAGCGACATTGTAATAACCATTAACTATCTTTCTCATCATTCTCAACAACCTCACTAACCCCTATACCTCTGACTTGATCATGAATACAGCTTACCCTCGCTCGATTGACCAAAGATGAAAGCCATAACAATCCCACTGCCATTTCGATTTATCATTATCAATGCGTCATCCCCCATGAAACCGAGTTGAAACCTTCTTGCACCTGTACAAAAGAGAAACATCAGGCTATTCATAAACATATAATCCATATAGCCCTTAATGAACTGAATGACATACGACCAAATAGAAACCAGGCAAAACCCTTTTCTATTTCTACACACACCTCATTTTGCATATTAAAAACATAAACAAATTAAAAAAACAGGAGAATAAAGGTGCTTTTAGCCTTCAGATGCACCAGTGGTGTGGGAATTCAAAATTCATGACATCTTGGGCATTGATATGCAAAACCTTGAGACTACCTACTGTCGTAACGCTTAATGTATCCTTAATATTTAAACTGTAAAACCAGTATCCAACTCGATGATGAGTAAACCAAAAAATTCCAGTTCCAACAGGCTCATGCACACATATAGACCCTCTATTGCCAACCACCTCAATGTAGTGAATCTTGGGGAAATGAGACTTATCCCCTCCAAGTCTGTCGAGATTCTGCCAATTAAATTCAGAAATGATGGGAATACCACCGAGACTATGCTCTATATTCAAATATCCAGAATAATACTTGATTTTGATCAACACCAACCCGTGCAAACCATAATGAATAGACCCTTTATTGATAAATAAAAACTTAGCATTACACATGCTTTCATAATGGAAATTAAGATAAACTCTGTTGTCATCAGCAACAGGAAAACAACAAGGGAAACAAAGAAAAGCAAAAGGAAAGATTCTAGGATTTGGTTGACTAGCATCCTCCTCCCACAAAGCCTTCGGATTATTCAATCTGCAGATAAAAAATAAAGGAAGGGTTCTTCTAAAACTTCTACAGCCTGCACTCATTCTGGATTAATAGTTGTTTTAACAGGTTTCTTGGCTGGTATCACCACCTTCTTTCTAACATGGTTAGCTATCTTCCCTGATTTTCCATTTGTTTTTGAAAAAGTTATATTCCTTGGGGATAGCATCGCATGTACCAACATTTTTTGGTAGTCCCACCAGCCGTTATCCCAACACCACCTTTTCTAGTCTTCTTTTTGTTCAATTGATTAGTTCATGTCTTTAACTCGATATCATTAGCTCTCGGACCATTTTGAACGTCCTCTTCAATCATCTCATGATCATGTCCCGCCATCTTCATAGTCGCCTATGTTTCTTTGAACAAATTATCTTCCTCATCTTCCAACATGGGACTATTCTCATCGTTGTCCTTTACCTCACCTTCTTCCTCTGAATTAGCTCCTCTTTCCGATTCCACACTTGTTAGGAATGCTATCCCTTCTCCAGCGCCTTTGTTGTCACCATATCTTCAACCAAAAGAATTGAATTGTCCTGCACAAACCCAACCCTGAATTTTCCTTCCTCTGCTTTACCCGTATTAATATCCATGACTGGATCCTCAAACTTTAGCTCCTTTCTAGCCTTTGAAACCACACTGTTTGAACTCTTCTCATGCTCCTGTTTTTGAACTTGAGAGGAGCTCTTCCCTTGGAAAGCCTCAACCATCCGCATTTCATTCTCAGAGAGATGAGATCCCAGACTATTGTTCCTAAGGTTGTTTATTCCTTTTGGATCAATAAGATACCTCTTTTGAAGTGTCCTTACAGAGACATACCCCGATTGGCGGATTCCTCTTGAAGTTACTTCCCCATTATCTCTATGGACCCTCTGTTTGTAAACTCTGTACTCACTATCCATTCTCGATATGCGTTTATTCTCTCTTGATATGCCTTTTCCTTTGTATTTGTCCATGCTCGAATGTTGAGGAGAAATTTCCTTTGACTTTTCCACATTGTTGGTTACCATTGCCTTAAAACTCACAGCCTGAGCTCCTTTAGATCCCTATCCTGGGTTGTCTGATGGCCCATCGTCTCCATTTTCCTGTGTAAAACAGGTTGTGGGACACCTAAACTGATCATGGCATAGACTATGGCAGATCTTACAATAACCAAACAACTTCTCATATCTCAGTGATATCAAAATCTCCTCTCCATTATGAAACTCTATGGTTGTTGTGAAAACCAAAGGTTTAAAACCATCGACCGCCACTTGGACTCTTCCTTCCTCCAAGTCCACCAACTTAACCTCTCCTATAGCATCCCCAATGCTTCTGAAAGTTGGGTCAGCCCAGTAATGGAGTGGAATCCCTAACACCTTGACCCAAAATGTAATCACTATATGATAAGTTGTGGAAACAATTGGTTCCAACCTAACCAAGGACACCATCCAAATATCAAAGTGGAAATGTTCCATCTTTAAGACCTCCGTGATGTCATCTGCATCGTCAAAATCAAATTGGAATCTACCGAGACCCAAGTCTGCCCCAACCACCTTATCTTCAAGCTGCTAAATCCTTGGAAACATGTAAAGTAGAGTCCTCATATCTTGTTTTGATGGATTCATGCACCTGCCGATCAAAGTGTTGGCATAACCCTAAATCAAATTTGAGTTATCAAACTTAGGGATGATGATCTTCAAACCGTTATTCTTCTCCACCGCTTTCTTTCCATAACTTTTGCCTATCAACTGTGATTTCGCCATCTCAACCAACCAAAAATAGACCAAAAGAGTAATACTCGAGAAATTTGAAAAAGAATATAAAAGCTTAGTAGTCAAAGGATTGAAAGAGATGCGTCCATACTTCATAAAACATTTACTCTCATACATATTTATACTATCTCGAGTCCTAAAAGAGTTAATTCCCGAATCAAGGAGATTGTTCAGAAAATCCATGAGTACCAAGATTTTCTCTAACGAATAATTTGTTTTCCAAAACCATTACTTCTCATTATATCTAAATCACATAAGGCAGTTAAAAATTCTCTTATCACAAATCTTCCATAAGGTTATTTTTGTATTTCATGTTTTTATTAAAAATATAGAAAATATATAATCTAGTTATATGAATAATTTTTATATATGATTTAGAGGGAAGAGAAGTCTTGATTTTGTGATAAGAAGAGGTCTTAATAAGATGGGCTTACAATTTGATAAAATTAAACCTTGTTGCAACCTATAGAAAAATGGTAACTACCATTAATTTTGTTTGGGTATGCTTTTTACCACTAATTCCGTCTGTTTTGTTTTTAAGGTCGCTCCTTCTGGTGATTAAAATAGTCAGAATGATTACAACATAAAATCACCAACCAAACAATGTATAAAATTAAAGAGATGATATGCCATTAAAGATTTTAAAATAAACTAAAATAACTAGATGATGAAGAAACGTGTCACCGCATCTTACATTACATTTTAAATAATTTTGAGGAGATAAGAAAAATTAAAATTTATTTGAGTCCACACACGAAGAAATAATAGAGCAAGAAAGATCTTGTTTTAAAATTAAATTAAAAGCCTTAAAGGGCTCCCACCCACATATTGACAAAAGAGAGATGTAGATCTGTAGAGTTTTGGTTAGAATGTTGACTGTTTACCGGAACGACCGAGTCATTGGCTTTGACTTTTTTCCCTTTATATTCTCTCTCTAATCACTTTTCTTCGTATCTCGTGTTAATATAACCTCTAATGTGGGGCAACTATTGTTTTCTTTTTGTCATTACTGTTTTTCAATTTTTATCAATTTTTTCTCTGTATTTTTTCATTTAAAAAAAAACAGCTCACGGATGCTCACAATGATTTATGTTTCTGTATTTAAGAAAACTAGGTATTGGTCCGCGCTATGCTCACAATTATTTATGTTTCTGTATTAAAAATTAGGTATTTTTTAATAAAAATATATAAATATTGTAATATAATACTTTAATGTTTGCTAGTTTGAAAATTAGTTTAATATGAATAGAAAAAGCTAAAGGAATTCCGGAAACCATGCTTGTTGTTTATTCGAGAAACAAAAAGAAAAGTTAAATCCATAAATATATGTATATGGATATATTTGGTTGTTCTGTTTTTTTTTTTGTGTGTTCCATTTCTACCGTTTATATCATTCGTCGTTTCCATATGCCTCCTTTTTCCTACATCTTTTGTCTAATTAGTTTAAGAATCTCTCAATATGTGTTTTATAGTAAAAGTATATAAACAAACTTGGTTTTGTAATTTGAAGATTGTTGAATATCTCTTTGTAGACAATCTTTTTATCGATGGTGTTGCTTGCTTTCTTGTTGATTCACTCCAGATATGTAATCCCTTTTTTGAGATGACTCTGGATAAAGCAACATATAGTTGTCGATAACTGAAGATTGGTTTTGGTAAGATATCTTCAAATATTTTGTAAATGTCTGCCCGCTTATTTATCTGACACATATCTATTTTAATTATTTGTATATCGCGATTGTTTGATGTTAAAGGTATCTTTGATTGATGTGGGCAACTATAAAAAGTTAAAGATAAAACTTAAAATAATATAAAGTGAACACAAAATTTATAATACTCTTGCAAAGTGTTTTACATGTTTATCTGTGACTATTGCTAGAAATAAAGATAATGTTCCCATATATTATTTTCTTAATTTCAAAATTATTTTTCATTAGCTATATTATATATATACACACACACACATAAGATTGTATAGCAATAGGAAGTGTCAACTCCGAGAAGGAAATACATTCGACTAAAATACTCTTAGAATTATTCGATCTCTTTATATAATTTTAATATATTTTTGTACAAGTTCTATTTAGAGATTCAATCTTAAATGTATCATCGATTCATAGGAATTATATTTTCAATTTGTCATAAGTCCAAATTTACGTTCATATAAGTTCATATAAATTGCGGTGTGGTATTTTGAACTCACATGATTCATAGTTTTTAAGTTATTAACAAATTTAAAAACCCTGAAAATGTTGGGGACTGTTACTAATTTTGTAAAAGTTTGAGCAATAAAAAAGAAAGAAACAAAGTTGATGCTCACAACAAATTAAACATTGTAAAATAATCACACTTGTCTCAATACAATTTCTTACACACATAAACAATACAGAAGAGTGTATAACTGATGAAAAACAAAGAAGATGAGTGTTAACTTCATATTATCTTTTACAGTGCAGTGCAGGTAGGTATGCAATATTATTAAAGTTTGATTCAGCTCTCCTCTGCACCTATAACTCTTCTCAAGCTCCACTCATAGCACAACTCCAAAGTCAGCCTAAGCGCTGTTCCTAGCCCTAGCACCACTATCACTCATGTAACCCACCCACCACGAGATATATAAGTGTTGTATAAAACTTACTCATAATTTGATCGTATAACTTAACTAAACAGACAAAAAAAAAACGCACCTATAATTATGTTCACCAGGAGTGCATTCACACTAAGTGTGATTGATGCCCAGAGTGCATTCACACATCCAGCATTAGACCGCCTATCAAAATTGAGAATGCTACCTAAAGTGGACTGAAATATCCTTGTGATCACACGAGAATACTTAGAAACCAGAATTTTCATCCAAACTGGCTACTGTCTATATGTGACACACTTACTCTCTCACGCTGCTCTTGTCTATAGCTGGGATCAATCCTCCAAACCCATTAATTTGTCTTGTACCAGAACTCTGTCCATGAGTTCTAGTAGATGTAATATTATTGCTGGTTTTGCGATACTTCGCCAATTCATTATTAGCATGAGAAAGAAGATTCTAAGCGTTTTCCAGTCTCTTGGTATAATCAGGATCAGCAAGTTTAAATGACATTGTATCCTGTTCCACAAAAAGAAAAGAAAAGTAAATCTTAGAATCAATCATTTAGTTCTTCTCTCCATATTATTGGTTTTAGGCCACACGCAGTAGAGAATGCAGCACCGTTTTAAAGTATTATGCATACCTTTTTGTTTGTGGAACACGATGGTTGGCTCGTGTCTCTCAGACTGTTTGTTCATGTTCCGCTAATCTCCTCAACAAATTGCTCTTGTCATTCTGAAAATGAAGATAGAATTAATGAGCTAAGAAAACACGTCACAGTGGTGGTGAAATTAAAGGTGGAAAAAACTCCTAATCACCTTCAAAATTTCATTTTGCATAGAAAGCAACTGGTCTCGCTCTTGTAGTTGGTCCAAAGATATCTGTGTCGTAAGAACATTTGTATCCTTCTTGTTCAACTCTGACATGCAACTGTCCACAAAATTGCAGGAACATCACAAGAGAGCAAAACTTAATAAAACTTTATAGGCATAATTTGTTTCTTTTTTATGTTTGAAATGCTAATTTTTTTCTTTCTTTTGGGTAAATTAAGAGAGAGAAATAAGCACATTGGCTAGTGATAGAACAGTTATGGTAGAAGTTAAAAAGGGCTAACCTCTCTCTTTCCTTAATAAGAGCATCACTACCTCTCTACAAGTTGATGATTTCTTGATCCTAAAATCGCTAGAGAAAAATCAACATCCATAACAAAGCTGGTGATTAACTATAGAAAAGGATGCAGTAAGTATGTATCATCATCATCAGTCATCACCTTGGACATGATCTCTCCAGCATGTTGCTTAGCCTCTTCAACCACTCTTTGGACCTGGTGCTAGTCAATCAACTCCTGAATTATACAACGAATAAACCGATGTGTTTAAGGAAAAATGCCTCTTTTAACATAGAATCCAATATACTTACAACATAGCTAGTTATATCCATTTTCACACCAAGTAACTCCCGAGTAACATCATGAGTCATGCTATCAGCTGCAGCTATCCTCGTGTTCAATGTGCAAACCTGTTACATCACGAAAATCTGTAAAATGAATTTTATAAGTCACTTCAGAAGAAAAGAAGAATCTAGTGCAGGTAGGCTGGACCTCTTTCTGTTTAGCAGCTAGCAATGACTCCAATTATTCAACACAAAGCCTTGCCATGGTCAATTCCTTATCCTTCTCCAAATTCATCTGTTGTACCAACCCAACTATACATTTAAAGGGTGAACTTGAGCCTCTGCTCCTTATTGAGTTTTTCTCATTTATGTGACATGGTGGTATGTGCAGCTGATGAACTTGAGTCCTCTAATTTGAAGTCTCGAATCATGGCCTCCATAGTCTTATACTGTTAAGATTAGAACCAATTAAATTATATGAGCTACAAATTAAGAAAAATAACACTTTCAGGTGCTAACAGAAATCAACACCATAGCTATCAAATTTTGCCTCCTTCAGATGCAACTCATTAGACATCAGCAATAACTATAATTCGTAACATGGTGTTTTTAGCAAGTATGTTAAAAGAGACACAAATATGTGCAAAATGTACCGTATGAAAAAACTAATTATCCGTTGGATCTAAATAATTTAGAAAGCTACTTAGTGTTATGAACGGCTAAAGTCTACAAATCCAATACCTTCTTTTGGCAGTTAGATGCTTGGGCCTCAGAACGCAGTAAAATTTCGGAGATGTACTCTTTTAGCTGTTTAATCTGTAAGTGGGGAAAGACGAAGGTAGAAGTAAGGGAAAAATCATCATAGGCACAAAGTTTAAGGAATTTCATCGGAATTTTGAGCTGAGCAATCCAATAATATAACACACTTCGTTGGTTTGTTCTGCTACTTCTTCCTGGAGGACTTATATCTGATGATGTGCGCCTTGCAGCTCTTTAGTATATTTATATTACCAAATTCAGTATTCACCGAAAAAGATCCAAAAGAGAAATTAATATCTTGAGTAGGAGTAGGATGGTTGACGTGAATATTTGACTCTCATATCCTTATTTTCCTTCAGTGGTTGTGACCATAGTGCCAGTGAGGTCTTCAAATCTGAACAATCTCTGCCTAAGATCTTAGAGCTCTGTCTCTAATGAATCTTGAGTTGTATGATGCCTTTTAACTTCTTCATCCATATCATACACCTGGAAACCAAAATAGCTCACTAATAAGTATGAGTTAATGCAACGAACTGAACATTAAGTATATAGAGAATGACAAACAACGCAAGCTAACCCGTCTTTTGAAGGTTAAGATTATCCTGCCACAACACAAAACATCAAACATTAGCTCATTCAACTCAGGCCAAAAAGGCAAAACCAATTGGAGCCACCTTTGGTACAAAACTGGTTGCAAGTAAGAATAGCATGAGCTATTCGCCAACCGCTGCTACTTTTTGTACCAAAAAAAACCAGCTGCTACTTCTTCCTTCCCTGCTTCTTGGATTAAAGGACTAAGAAGAGCATAAAAACAGAGATCTCTGTTGTCTCTCTATTGCAAACACTTCTACTTCTCGGAAACTTCGAGCTTGATTGAACAACACAACTCTTCCTCATCATCGAAGCATGACTCTCTCCTTTTAAACCAGTCATTTTTCCCAAAACCCCTCCTCCATAAGAACACCTAACAACACTTGGTGATCTCCCTCTTGTCGTCACCACCGGAGACGCCTCTGATAATCTCCTTTTGCCAACCTTATTCTTCACCGGTGCGCACTGATCAAAATCGCCTAGAATTTAAAACGAAAGGAAACGAAATGGTCAGATTCAATCGACTAAAAGGAAAAATCTAAACCACAAAGCAATCGTTCAATTCACTCACTTACATATCCGCTACTACATCGGTCGATTTTTCGAGAAATCTGTGAGATCGAGGAGGCGTTCTAGGGCTGTGGAAAAGGAGCTGGACTGATATTAAGGGAAGAGATGTCTCGATATACCCAATAAGAAAAAAACGTATACAATTGGAGTTTTGTGGGTAAAACGTGTACAAACAAAAATATTTGATTGGTTTTTCTGTTTTTTTCATTAATCTGATGTGTCAACCTCTCAAGCAATACATATTCTGAGGTGTCAACACCAGGAGAGACTCTTCTCTCATTATAGTATTGATTAATCTGCATCTCAAAATAAGAGATCAATTTACAGCAATTTTAATGTTAAAAATACGGCAGATTCTTGTTTTTTTTTTACATTGATTGAACTATTATTTATTAATAAATTAATTTACTAGCCTCAAATTTGTTTCAGATAATTATTGTTGGTGATTTATTTCTTCAATTACAAGTTTAAATGTTAATATTTTTATTTTATAAAAGTTTTATTTACCACCGAAAACTCTCTAATAAAGTCTACAAGACTTGATTAGGACCGACGACTTCTTTCTCATGAAAAAAGCGATCAAAATATGAAATAGTGACCAACTTTCATTGTATCGTCTGACGTCTCTCACGACGCCGGAGCCTCCACCCAAACATAAACCTTTCTCTTTCGCTCACCATGAAAAAGAAGAAACCACCCAAAAAATCTTACCCTAAATCCACCCCATAATCTTCTCCATATTTTTCCTAGTTTTAGAAATCGCCTCCTTCGTCCGTCGATCCACCTCTGGCATCTACTGATGTTTCTTTTCCGCAAGGCAAGTCTCTTCTAGTCGATCCGCCGACAATGCCAAATCCGGAAGCCTCAGTCGCTTCTCCATCGATTTTCCTTGATAAGTCGACAAAACTTAATGTTCCCCAAATTAATTTAGTAACAGGTCAACCAATCGCCTCTGTGAAAGTTGTACTTCTAACCGTTCCAAAGCCGACACAAACTGAAGTAGATAGAGTAAGTGATGTGCTTAGTTCTCCTTTAGTACATACCTCTGTGAAAGTCCCAAGTGGTACCACCCCAGAGGTCTTAGAAAATGTGCCAACTAACGCGCAAGATTCTTCGAGTAACTTGCTCAATTCTCCATCTAAGAAAATCCAGAAAAAGGGAGACGCCTTCACCCTCCCTTCAGGAGAATCGTGCATCAAAATCCTGAACTCCATCATTGAGAAGAATATGAAAACCTAGGATTTTCTTCTTAGGTCAACTCTAATGAAACCCCCCACCACAAGGTACCATCCATAGTATTGTTAATGGTATCTGAACTCATTACTGCAACATCTCTGTTACTAAGATGGAGGGACATACGTATCTATTTTGAATTTTGATTGTTGCAAATTGAAACATGGTTATTAATCAAAGGCTTTGGAAAATTGAAGTCTAAACCATGTTTTTGGTAAAGTGGGAACCATGGATTGTGTCGGGGAAACCCGAACTTACCTCAACACCAATCTGGTTGTAGCTCAGGGATGTTCCATTCCATTTTTAATGAAGATGGTTTGGAGCGAATTTCCTTGCTAGTGGGTGACCCTAAGTTTCTTCATCCTACTACTGAAAATAATTCAAACCTCGAGGTTGCAAAGGTCCTCACCCTAATCGACCCAAGGAAGGCTCTACCAGAAGCCGTAAAATGTGCAGTTCAAATTTGGTGATATCAGAAGGGTGAGAGTCTCGGGCCCATGGATGCCACCCGTTTGTGTGTACTGTAAAGAGGTTGGAGATTGTCTCAAGCGATGTAAAACCTCTCCCATACTGTGTTCAAGCTGAAAATCAAATACTCATTCTTTGCCTTTGTGCCCAAAGAAATCTAATAAGGGGCAGAAAGTTCAGACATCCTATAAATACAAAGCAAAGGAAAAAGCGGATAATACTGGGACATGTAGCGATCTAATTGTAGTGGCTTCTACAGAGATTGTAAAATTCTCGGAAACTGCCTTGGGTTCAGACAAAGAAAAAGCTGCAGGGGATCATAGCGGAGCATGAAGGAATTTCTAGCAGATTCCTAATCCAATTAGGCAATCCTAGTCTGAATTCCGAGCCTAGAATCTACAGGTTCATGTAATTGAATCTATCAGATCTGAAGATTACCTGGTGATTAATGCAGCGGAAGTCTTAGCAAGTAATCGAGATCTAGAGCGCCTCAAGTGCTGCGCCTCTACTGGTATCCACACGCACACAGAACTGGACAGCAGGGATGCTAGTGCCTTATGAGATCGAATCTCCAGAGAGGTTTCTTTTCTGTTTCTGTGGCTGTGAATTAGGTTAGAATCGAATTTAGGTCGACCATATATCTTATATATGTTGACTTAAACCGCAACAGGATTAACTAATGATTAAACCGATTTAATCTGCTAATCCGCGAGTTGTGTCGACCGACACACTCTTTGTGTCGATCGACACAGTCGATCCGTGTCGACCGACACACATAGTGCGTCGATCGACACTGCCCAGAAAAGATGACATCGAATGCATATCAAATATGCATTCATCCGATCATTACATTAATGATCAACATCACATTCAATGTCCAGTTTGCTTAGGTGTGTGACCCTGTAGGATCATGTAACACTAGCAATGAGTTCTAAACTCATTGATCATAAGTGGCTTCTAGCAAAGCATTACGAGTACCTAGTGTCATATGATTGTCTCATCTCGACAACACGACTTTCTATCAGAGTAAGTACAAATAGATTTCAGGACATTCCCAACAATCTCCCACTTGTACTGGAATCATCTATTCCTATAATCCCTTCGTCACCATATCTCGATTTGGCATAAGGCAAGATCTGTGTCATCCTTATTAAGCCAAAATCATGTTCATCGAATTCCGATTCATACTGACAAGCCAAACGACTGACAATCACCTCGTTTGAGTGTGGCCACACATTTTCTCAGTATCAAATCTTCGATGGGCCCTGAGATATTTATCTCCTGTTATATAGGAGGGAAAATTCCCATCTTGTTCCATCCCTGTTCCTTCACACGCTTCATGATACGCCCAATCAATGTCTTTATGATCACCAGTTACGGCTGACGTTTGACAAGGTCAAAGCGGATCAATTCACATGTAAGAAATCATGATGAACTCAGGTCTAAGGACTATACTCTATAATCGTAATGAAAACTCTCATGACACTTATATAACTATCCCGTAGAGTTCTCATCAGTGGGTCATGTCCGATCATGTGTTCTCTAACACATACCTATGTGATTGACTTTAATACTCTTATTAATGACTCCATGAAACTTAGTCATCAGTCACCTCACATACTAGTCTCACGCGGTTGTTAATGTCCCATTTTAACAACCTCGACCAGGGACTAACATAATTTATGTCATTTATTATTTATAGGGTTTCATGATCAAGTCACATACTTGATGACCTATAAAATGTCATATATTACTTTGGGACTATTATTTAATAACCATTATTAAATAATACAGATGTCAGATTTCAATAACATAATCAAATTATGTTTATACGAACATCATATCATAACTAAAATTAATAACAATGACTCCCACTAAAATTAAGATCACATCTTAAGACATCTAATGCCTTTAGCAGTAGTCTGACCCTTATTTGCTCTTGCTCAGCGTGTGTCGAAAGACACTGCGTCTTGCTAAGAGTAATACCAAGAGTCATTTGCACAAAGTCCTTCTTGGAATCATGCATACTGGATCTGTGTAAGAACTTATCACATAAGTATCTTGACACAATCCAATTAGCTTGTCTAATCTATCTCCATAGATTCTTATTCCAAGAATGTATATGGTTTCTCCCATATTTCTCATCGAAAAACAACTTTTGAATCAAGTCTTAACAGACTTATACAATGGAACTTCATTTCCGAGAAGTAGTATGTTATCAACATACAATACTAGAAATGCAACTGCGCTCCCACTAGTCTTTTTGTAAACATACAGTTCCTCTTCGTTCCTGAAGAAGTCAAACCTTCTGACTACATCATCAAAACGAAGATTCCAACTCCGAGATGCTTGCTTCAATCCATAAATGGATCGATGAAGCTTGCATATCTTCCTAGCTTCATTAGGATCAATGAAAACTTCAGGTTGTGTCAGGTACACATCCTTTTTCATAATTCCATTAAGGAAAACTGTTTTCACATCCATCTGCCAGATCTCATAACCATTATGAGTGGCGGTTGCTAGGAGAATCCGAATGGACATAAGCATGGTGTCTGGGAATAGGTTTCTTCACAGTTAATACCATGAATTTACTTGAAACCTTTTTCCACCAATCCAGCTTCGGACATCGCCATTCCGGATTCAGCAGCCTTCAGCCACTTTCAGAGTCAAGGCCCATCATTTCTACTTCAAAATTTGTAGGCCCGTCACTTTCAATGATCAATAGATCACGGCAATTGATTACGAGAAATCCCCATTTCTCGGGTTCGTGACGGATCCTTTTGGATCTGCGAGCTTCAGTATTGTGTTAAAAGTCACGCACATATCTCATATGTAGACTTTTGCCACGATCTAATTAACCAAGATTTAAGTCGTAGTTAATTAAGTTATAAACCAAAATCGATATTTTAGTTCACGGTCAGTGTCGATCGATACAACCTTTTTGTGTCGATCGACACTTCTTCAGAAACTCGCCATTTGAATGTATATCGAATATACATTCTCCAGATCCTTGCAAACCTCAGGCACCACAGTCGCAGGTTCTACAACTCTTTGTAGATCCAACTGCTGCTCTTCCTCATCAGGTTGAGCAGTTTCCTGTGTTTTTCGAATTTCTTCGAGTTTTACTTTACTCCCACTGTTCTTCTTGGAAAGAAGATATTTCTCAAGAAAACATAGTTCCGAGCAACAAACAATTTGTTCTCGGACTGGTTGTAAAAGTAACATGCCTTGATTTCGTTGAGACAACAAATGAAGCAGTACTTACCGGATTTGGGCGTGAGCTTATCAGAGATTAAACGTTTTATATAAGCCTCACAACTCCAAATCTCCATGATGGATAAATCAGAAACATTTTCCATTCCACATCTCATGTGGTATCTCTGTAACTGATTTTGATGGAACACTATTTAATGTAAACTCAGACAATCTTAGAGTGTATTCTTGGAAGGATATTGGAAGATCTAAGTGACTCATCATTGATCGAACTATATCTAATAAAGTCTGATTCAGGAGGAGTGAATTGTGAAACACTTTCACAATCTCTCAGATGATCACTAAATTCTTGACCTAAGTATTCACCTCCATGATCTCATCGTAGCGGTTTAATACTTGTGTCAAATTGATTCTGTACTTCATTTTTGGAACTCTTTGAACTTTTCAAAAGATTCTGATTTATGTCTCATTAACAAGACATAACCGTACCTACTGAAAATATCAGTAAAGGTAACGAAGTACTGAAAATTTCCTCTAGCATTACTGCTCATCGGCCCATATACATCCGTATGCATAAAGCCCAATAAGCCTCTGGCCCTTTCATTTTATCCGTTCGCGACCTGTGTCGATCGATGCACCGTTTGTGTCGATCGACACTACCCTTTTTCGAAAGGGGCCTTTGTCATTTTACCCAATAAACAAGATTCACTTTACTCATTGTGATTCATAATCAGATGAGCCCAAAAGCCCATCACTATGGAGCTTCTGAATCTGTTTCTCATTTACGTGGCCCAAAATGACAATGCCAGAGAGAAGTTTGATATTAATGTTATAGTTAGGCACATTCTGGTTTATAACATAAAATCCATTCTCTAATGAATTGCTACTATAAAATATATCACTGTAATCAAATGAATAACACTTATTCTTAATTTGAAAACTGATATCCTTTCATATCCAAACAAGGATTAGAAATAATCTCTCTGCTCATGGCAGACACATAGTAGCAGTTTTAAGTTCAAAACATGCCATAAAAGAAAACAAATGAAATACTCCTACGGCTAATGCAGCAACTCTTGCTTAATTTCCACGCGTAGATCCACTTGTCCTTTCTCCATAGTCCTACTTTTGCTCAGGTCCTGCACATTTTCACAAAATATGAGTACCACAGCTGGTATCAAATACCCAATAAGTAGAACTATAAGAAGTAACATTTACTTCTATAACATAATACCTGAAGAAGAGGTCTCGTACGTCTTCTTCATCTTCTCATAATCTTCCAAGAATTTATTGCAGTTTCTTTTCAAATGCCCATAACCATTACAATAACGGCACTTAACATCTTCAGGAGGACTGGTTTTAACCTTAGGAGCTTGGGCAGACTCGCTTAGATTCACAATCGAGCTCGTCTTACCATCACCCATGTTCTTACCAAGTTTCTTAAACTTTTTACCCTTTTGTACCATAAGAACATTTGGGGTGTCTTTCTTGATTTTAGGTTCAGCAGTTTTGAGCATCCCATGCAACTCAATCAAAGTCTTTGTCAAGTTGTTCATGTTGTAGTTCATAACAAAATGATCATAGCTTGACGGCAGTGACTGCAGAATGATGTCAGTAGCCAACTCTTGGCTAATGGGACAATCTAGTTTCCCCAAGTTATCAATATAACCCATCATCTTAATGACATGAGGACTAACTGGTTCGCCCATTGGTAGCTTGCACTCAATCAGAGACCTAACCGTCTGGTATATCTGAGTTCGTGCCTGCTCCTGAAACATACTTTTCAGGCCAGTGATCATCTCTTTTGGCGACTCCACGTACTCATATTGCTTCTGCAATTCCGAGTTCATGGTAGCCAACATGAGACAACTCACATCCACCGCATCATTAGAATGCTTATCCCAAGCATCCTTATCTGACTGCCAGGCATTGGCTCGATACTTCTTAGGGAGAACTTTCTCAAGGACATAGTCCTTTTTCTCCTGCTTGAGAACAATTCTCAAGTTCCGATACCATTCAAGAAAGTTCGATCCATTTAACTTGTCCTTCTCAAGGACGGATCGCAGGGAGAAATTGTTACGATGGTTTGTGCTAGACATAGCTGAAAAACAAGGGAGTTTTAGTTATGATGTTCAAGAAATGAGAAGTCTTAACAATTAAGAAAACTCACATTATATTCAAACAATGTTTCCTCAGATGAATATAATGATCCAAGACCCATACTTCACTAAACTTGAGTGAGCCACTGGCTATCACTCAACTTTAGCTATCTAGGTAAGCAACGACCTTGCTAGTTATATCCAATATAACTCTTGGTTGTGGATCGACATCTTATGTCCAATCCACCAGATGTCTCTGAGCCCAAAACGATTTTGATGGCCCAGTCAAGTAAACCAATCTCTTCATTCATGTAATTGTTGATGCCTTGCACTGCAAGCCCATCAACACGATTACTTCCTGTCTTACTCATGAAATCGTGGACATCTTGCACTGCAAGTCTATCACACAACTAAATGAGTCTTGACAGTTGACAAGATTGGAAAGACATCAAGTATCACTTGATATTTGGTTGAGGAACGGAACCTTTAAAACGTTCAGTTTTATTATGTTTTAATTCTTCTAATTAAATGTTCTGTCTTGCTTTGGTTCTGTGATTTCAGGTTCCATAACCCAATCATCGAATCTTATGTCGACCGACACTACTATAGTGTCGATCGATGCAGAATAACCAAAAGCAATCCGCGATAACCGATCAATCCAAATGATCCGGTTTTGAATACCGGTCAGTGTCGATCGATGCTACATTAGCATCGGTCGATACCAACCTGATCAAACCAATCGCAATTAAACCATTTAACCAAGCTCGATAACCGGTCCAATCCAGTTGAACCAATTCATCAATCTAGCGAGGTCTGTGTCGACCGACACAAGGCGAAATAAGTTTTATTCGGGTTATCCTTCTGTGTCGACCGATACCCGATTGGTGTCGATCGACACAGTGCGATAAGCCCTAATCGTTTTTCAAATTAAAACCCTAAAACTAGATTTTAATCAAAACAAATTTCAGCATGCTTGTATCAACTATACAGAGATCCAGATTCAACTAATCTAATCAACATGCCACAGATTCAATGGAACCCTAAAGCTCTGATACCACTGAAGGAATTTCTAGTAGATTCCTAATCCAATTAGGCAATCCTAGTCTGAATTCCGAGCCTAGAATCTACAGGTTCATGTAATTGAATCTATCAGATCTGAAGATTACCTGGTGATTAATGCAGCGGAAGTCTTAGCAAGTAATCGAGATCTAGAGCGCCTCAAGTGCTGCGCCTCTACTGGTATCCACACGCACACAGAACTGGACAGCATGGATGCTAGTGCCTTATGAGATCGAATCTCCAGAGAGGTTTCTTTTCTGTTTCTGGTGGCTGTGAATTAGGTTAGAATCGAATTTAGGTCGACCATATATCTTATATATGTTGACTTAAACCGCAACGGGATTAACTAATGATTAAACCGATTTAATCTGCTAATCCGCGAGTTGTGTCGACCGACACACTCTTTGTGTCGATCGACACAGTCGATCCGTGTCGACCGACACACATAGTGCGTCGATCGACACTGCCCAGAAAAGATGACATCGAATGCATATCAAATATGCATTCATCCGATCATTACATTAATGATCAACATCACATTCAATGTCCAGTTTGCTTAGGTGTGTGACCCTGTAGGATCATGTAACACTAGCAATGAGTTCTAAACTCATTGATCATAAGTGGCTTCTAGCAAAGCATTACGAGTACCTAGTGTCATATGATTGTCTCATCTCGACAACACGACTTTCTATCAGAGTAAGTACAAATAGATTTCAGGACATTCCCAACAGAGCAGTGGACAACCAATACGTCTCCTTGCACTTCACGCCTACTCCCGATTTAGATTGTGATATTGATGAAAGCTCTTTGAAAGTTGCTTCAGATTCTCCAGATGTGGAATTTCTTGAGTTTGATAGAAGTACGAATCTGAAAAATGACCAAGAAGGCTTTAAACCAGTGATTCCCAAGAAGAAGAAGAAGGAGGGTAACATGGGCATTGGCTCAAAATCTGCATAATCCATGTGTAAGGATATTTTTTGTTGGAATGTCAGGGGGTTTAATATATCGACTCACCGTGGTGGGTTAAAAATGGTATAGAAGTAATATACCCATTTTGGAGGGTTAATTGAAACCCACATCAAAAATCCGAAGATTTTGAAGTTCATAAATAAGTTATTACTTCGTTGGTTTTTGGAAGAAAACTATGATTTTCTGCTTTAGGAAGATTTGGGCGTTTTGGCATCCAAGTATGAAGGTGACTACTATCTGTTCATTTTAGCTATGGAGGTTTTATGAAAGCTTCTCAAAACATGCTTTGACGCATGGTACATAAGGTACCAACCAGACACAAGCGAATCTCAAATCTCCCACCTCATGTTCGAGGATAATGTAATGATATTTTCGATGGTGGAAGATCATCTCTTCATGGTATCAATGAGGCTCTTGGCGATTTCGCGAGCTGGTCGGGGCTTCATATGAACATCCAGAAAACTCAACTCTTCCACGCCGGATTGAACCAAACTGAAACGACTGCTTTTACTAGTTATGGTTTCACATTTGGTACTCTCCCAATAAGATACTTTGGCCTTCCTTTAATGAGTAGAAATCTTTGCATCATGGACTAAGATTCTCTATAAGATAAGATTGCAAGGACTTTCAAATTGTGGGCAATGAAAACTCTCTCTTGTTCGCGAGAAAATTGCATCTTATATCTATGGTAATTGTGGGGATAATAAATTTCTGGATTTCAAACTTCATGATACCCAAAGTCTGTTTAAAGTAGATTAAGGTTCTCTGTGCTATGTTCCTTTGGACTGACGATATACTGAGCGACAAGGGAGCAAAATTCGCTTGGGTGAAAGTGTGTTTACATAAAATGGAAAAGGTGGACTTTGTCTTCATAGTTTCATGGTTTGGAACAAAAATCTCTGCTTGAGATATAGTTGGTTGTTGCTTACTGGTGTAAATTCGCTTTGGTATAGGTATCACACATTCAATCACTTGGGAGATTCATACTTTTGGACTATTGATGACTCTACAAGTTACTCTTGGACATGAAGAACCTTTATCTCGTTAAGGCCATTAGCGGCTCTTTTTTTGCAAAGAAGAGTTGGAAATGGCATCAGAACAAGCTTCAGGTTTGATGTATGGACACATTTTGGCTCGTTGATTGCTTTCGTAGGTAACGATGCTCCACGCAGGCTGAATTCGACGTAACGCTTTTGTGGCTGATTCTTGTAACGCCTCATGTTGGTTGTTAGCTGCGCCGAGATCTGAGGAGGAAGTGCATCCCCATGCTCATCTCACGACCCTCCCTCTGTCGTCCACCTCTGCAATTTCTGACTCTCTCTTGAATTGTCAATGGCCATGACTACAACGGTTTCACTTCCTCTAAGACTTGGGAGGCAACTCGTCCGCATGTTGTTGTGGAAAATTGGATGAGGTCGGTCTGGTTCAAAGGGAATATCCCGAAATATGCTTTTAATTTTTGGATAAACCATCTAAGTCGACTTCCAATTCGCTCCCGACTAGCCTCATGGGTTCTAAATATTCCAATTAGCTTCTGACTTTATTCTTTGGATGTGGAAACAAGAGACCATTTAATGACCTCATGTGTCTTTAGTGCGGTAGTCTGGGATTTGGTTCTTGTACGCCTCCGTCCTTCAAGTCATTGTTTCAGGTCATGGGACGAAATTCTATCTTAGACAAGATCAGCCTCTGCTTCATCGCCCAAAGCGTTGCATAGACTCGTTGTTGAAGCGACAATATTTCACTTTTGGAAACAAAAAAACAATGTTCTCCATTACAACATTATATTTCCGCCATTCATGGTCTTCAAGTTAATCGACCGAGAAGTAAGGAATTCAATCACGACAAAGGAATAGGCGCCAACTTCGAAAATGAATGGCGTTATAGATTCAATAATAAAATTGATATCAAAATCTCTTCATTAGAAATCATATGCTTCTTTATTTTTATTTTTTTCCTCGGAAAATCATTCTTGTAATTTTTCTTTAAGTAAATCATATATTTCATTATTTAATGATATTTACAGTTATAAAAGAAAAGTCCACAAGACTTTCTGTAGATAAAACTTTATACAAAAAATTAATTTTGTATCGCATGAATTTTATTGATTTCAAGCAGAACCAGATTTAGATATGGTTTTCTAAAATTTTTGAATGTGATACCCATTTTATAATGACCCCTAATTCTTAAAAAGAAATATTTTTATATAATGTAATATGTAAAAAAGAATTGTAAGAAAAAAAGAAAGTTTTGATGAATCCTCTATATATTATTATTAAATATAAACCAAAAGATATTAATGCTGTTTTAAATTGTTTTTATTTTATAATGATTTGAAATGTTTTTTTTTACGAATACTATGATTTAAAAACTGTTCTGATTACCAAAGGTGTGGTGGCCTAGTGGTAACACAAGGGGATTGGTTCCCTTGTGCCCCGGGTTCAAATCCCCTTTGGAACGAAAGGATAATCTTTAAATATGATTATCTAAAGGCTGACTTCGAGCTCTTGGGAGATTATGGGTCTAAGGTCCGGCACTTCCAATGTATTAAAAAAAAAAACTGTTCTGATTTCAAACTCCAGTTAGTTTGTAAAATGATAATATATAATATTTTATTAATTTCACATGACTGAGGAAGGAGCCACGAAAGCGTGTAAGATGTCAAAACTGGACCCACTGACAATATATTGAGATTATTTTTGTTTGGTCAACAACTATATTGAGATTAAATATATAAACTTATTTTGGAAAAAAGTAAATATATAAACTTATTAGCTTTTAGTCTTTATCTTTTATTTTTTTTCTTCAGAAAGAAATATTTTAAAGCACTTTAAAGAAAAGAAGAAGGTTGACAAAAAAAAAAGAAGAAGAAAATCTGCACAGCTGTCTAAGATTTGCGTTGACCTATATGATACTATCCCACGTGGCCGAGCTCGCATGACGTAGAAATCTTGTGGACATTAGTTTTGGTTTTACAAGTAAATTTTTTTTTTTTGGTTTCACAAGTAATTAATCTGACTATTGATGCCTTTCACATGTATATACGTTTTTATGTTTATCGTCTTTTTAACATTAAAACCACCATAAAGTAATATTCTATAAAATAATTATTATTATACTATAAAAATTTTTTCTTATTTTGAATCAAGTTAATGTAAAAATTAACAACACTCGATAAAATAATAACTTTTAACGTTTTTTTAAATATACGTTTTTTATAAATTAGTAACTATAAATTTTAAACATATACATCTAAACTAATTTAGTAAAATATGATTTTAGTATTTTTTTTTGTAAACTGAATTTTTTTGGAGTTCATATCTAATTATCTTTATTGCATCAGCAACTCCAATGTTACATTCTCATTATGCATCCGAAAATTGTAATGAGTTCTATAAACCATAACTGCTTTACAACTTGTAACTTCTTGCAAAGATTTCATGATATCAGTTTCTATTATACATCAACATCAAAAAGAAACATATGCAACTTCCTCCGATTTTTTTCTATGGGTCTTGTACATCAACAAAACCACTCTTTACAAAGCATGAAAAAAATTTGATATCATGCTTTAATTTGAATTTTTCAAGCCAAGTTAAAAATTAGTAATGAAAATCTTTTTGAAGATATACGATTTTTTATTGTATTTTTTGTCTACCCTAAAATTATTTCTTCAGTAATATTCACACGATTTTGGTATTAAAGAAACCATTCATAAACAATTTTTTCCATATTTAGAAACTCTGTTGGTTTGTACTTTTTGATATTTTTTCTTGTTTTGAAGTTTGTGGAAAAATATTCAGATATTAATCGCGTTTGAGATTGTACCTTAACTAATATTTAACTACATTTTTCTTCAAACCATAATTGCAATTTTTTTATTATGTATCGTAATTTTTTTGTATTTACATAATTCTTTGAGTATTTAATTTAAAATACATTTATATGAGAAGTCATTGCTAAGATTCCTACAAAATGATATGGTAGTTTAAGGATGAACATATTATAAAAACATATATATGTCATATAAGAAGAAAATTAGGAAAAAAGCAAAAAAAAAAAAATCTTAACTTAGTATAGAACATGTAAACAATAGTGGATATGGATACTTAAACAAATGAAAAATTTCAAAAAAAAATTCTAAGATGAAAAATATCTCTATAAATGAATAATTATTGACGACAAAAAAATGAATAATTATTAGTTTATTGATTAATTAATAATTTTATAAAATAATACAATTTTAAAGTCCTATCATTATTAGTTTATAGAAGTTTAACTGTATTTATGTTTCAATATTTAGTTATGTACTGTAGAAAAATGTATAATAGCTGTGTACATTTTTTCCCCCTCTCCCTCATATTAATATAGATGAGATCATGAGAGACATCTTCAACTTACAACATACAAGAAGTAATTTTCAAAAAAAAAAAAAGCATACAAGAAGTCTATATATGGATTCCGACCACAGATAGTCTTAATATTTGTCGCAGTCCCCAAAGTCTCTATCGAGCATTATGCAAAAGAAAAAAAAAAATAATGAACCAAATTTATTTCAGACATATAGTTTTACTGTCCTTAGAAAAATACAACTACTATCAAGTAGGACTTGTGTATTTGTCAATGGTTTTTAAGATTCAAATGTGCGAAGAACTTGTAGTTTTCTCAAAATTATTTCAGATTTTGAAAAATAGTTAACATAAAAAAAGAGTTTAATTTTGAGAGCGTGTGTAGCACGTGAATTCCAAAAAAAAATTCTCTAGATCAGATCTAACTTCGTCTTCTTCGTCCGGAGGTTTCTCCGCCGGTGTTTCGACGTCGATTGTGGGAAGGTCTCCCTCCTTTAGTTTCTCGACTTGGTCTTCAATGCCGGGAAGATCTCGGTTGTGAATCGGGATGCACACCCCATCTTCTCCGTAGGCACAGTGGTAGGTGTTTCTGTTGAGAGCTTCGTCGCAGAAGCTCCACGGCCGCCCTAATTCCTCGCCGGTCTCGGAGGTTAGATGTTTTCGCAAAGAACGGTGGAGAAGTCCGTCGAGTCTCCGGTGGAGGGTCAAAACGGCTGAGAGAGGCGATGTCTTTTCAACATGTGGGAGGGTTTCATGTCATTTGTAGGGTGAGGCTTCGTCGAGGGCGGAGGTATCCGACAGGGGATAACGGTTCCTATACGGTGTCTTCTTTGTCGGAGGCGGCGGTCGAACTCGACCGGATCTTAAGGTTGGATGGTTTTTGTGCTCGGTGAGATAGAAATCGACGGAGGGAAGCTCACCTGAAAATATTCGAGAAAAGCGACGGAGGCCGATACTCCTATAATAAGCGTCAGTGTCCGTGGGACGACTCCATGAGCAGGGGCAAGCGGAAAATTTGTCGTGGATGGTCTGTGTTGTTGATTTCGGTCAAATCTGCACTCGGATCGAAGCGCAAACGGAAGCTCGTATTCCGTTTCTGGCCAGCGGAGAATAAGAGCCTTTAGGCTTCTTCTGTCTTCTTCCCACCTCCTTAACTGCTCTCTTCAGATTTTTCATTTGCTAAGCGTTATCGACTTAGATTTCTAAATTTTTACCGGATTTTGTCCCGTAAAACCAGTTTATGGTCTGTTCCCGATTTGCCCGGTTTTTACAGATTTTTCTTCAGTGATTTAAGATGTGCATCGAATTCTCATTTATTTGAAATCATATAACCTTGTAATTCCAAAATAAATCTCACTTTTAAACCAGCAATTTATCAATTTATATGTGTCTAAAATTAATTGGTAAGGAGTGAGATGATCAGTGACTTCATATAATATCTATTACTGTTAAGTATTTATTCAGATGTGGAATTTTTACAAACAGTAAGTAATCAATTATAGAATATGATCATATTTTCATTTGCGTACAAAATTTAATCATCTGTCTTAGTCTAGTACTATACTCTAGATGTTAATTTACTAGTTTATTCAAAATAGAATTGTGAACTTTTCATCAAAAATATGTTCATCTAACAAATGATTAGCCGATCAGTACTGAGACATTATGGATCTCTATTTACCAATTAGAAAATTTTGTGTGTTTTATAGGTTATTAATAAACTCGATTATTTTTCTTTCTAGAAACCAATATCTTTAAATTTAAAATGGTTCGTCCTAGAAACCTCCCTGACGAGTTTTCCGAGGACCATCCGCCATCGTCGTTTCTTTCACCTCTCTGGCGGCCGGTGAACGGCGATGTCGCCGCCGGAGGAGGATGAAGGAATGTTAAGGGGTTAATCCAGATTCAATTCTCAGATTCAACAGTCCTAAACATGCTGATCTAGGTTCTCTTGAATAGAAACAATTGATGATCTCACCTTATACATGTTTATGCAGCGGAAAGGGATGGTATGGTCAGAGATCAGAGAGCCACCGAGTGATAACTCCTCCAGAGGTTCACACACGCGATCACAGAAAACGGCTGCTAGACCGGGCTGATGGGAGGCGCAGGAAGAGAGAGGTTTCGGCGCTGGGGCTAGGGTTAATTGCCTGAACTCGTCTCAAGTTTTATTTATAAAACTTGTCCAGTTCCGTTTGGGCCTTTGGCCCAAAAACCAATTAACTCGACGGCGTTCTCGCACTGTGTCGATCGACACACCTTGTGCATCGATCGACACACAGTGACTAAACCCATTTATTCTCTCTAAGTACAGTAAATGCCTAGCACTTTTACCGTACTTCTGCTAAACCGTTCCTACACATTTTCCTGTTAGCTTAGGCGTGTGACCCATATGGGATCATATAATAAAGGCAATAAGTCCAAGACTTATAGATCATGAGCGGACTCTAGCAAGCCATCATGACCCGCAGTATTATATGACTTATGTCTGATCATTGACATACTCTTACTTTCTAGAGACAGTACTGAGATTACTGGACACAATTCCAACAATCTCCCACTTGTACTGGAATCTCTGTATTCATAATCCTTTTGTCTCAATATCTCGATTAGTCATAAGGCAAGATTAGTGTCATCCTTATAAAGCCTAATCTTGTTCATCGGACTCTGATTTGATACTGACAATCCAAACGACTCGGGACAGTCCGTTTGAGCATGGCCATGCATTTTCCAGTATTCAAATCTCCGATTGGCCTAGAGATATTCACTCCATTTATATTGGAGGGACAAATTTCGTCTTGTTCCATCACTGTAAACTACTCATTTCATGATGTACCCAAACAAGGTCCTTATAACTATCGCAGAACGATAGCGTTAGACAATGATCAAAGTGCATCAGTCCATGTGCAGTCACATGCATGCGAACTCAGGTCTAAGGACTATACTCTATAGTCGTAGTAAGAATCTCTTATGACACAGATATAAATATCCTGAAGAGTTCTTATAAGCGGGTCTTGTCCGGTCGTATGTTCCCAACATACACCTATGTATTGACTTTGATGCCGCGCATCTATGACACATTGAGACTTTGTCATAAGTCACATACCAATCCAGTCTCACACGGTTGTTGGTGTTCCAATTTCAACAACCTTCGACTAGGGACAGGATGATATAATCCATCTATCAAATATAGGGTCTCATGATCAAGCTAAATGACTTTGATAACTCAAGATCAAGTCACTTACTTCGATGACCTATAAAATGGTTCATATCATTTTGGAACGATTATTTCATCACAATTAAAATAATCTTGAAATAATAATTTCATTAAACATCTTGAATGTTTTACAAGAACATATCAAATAACTAAATAAAGCCCTTTAATAACTCCCACTGAAATTAAGACTGCATCTTAATTTCACTTATCCTACAGCAACAGTCCGCGACTCGCGCTTAGGCCTAAGGAGTGGCTTCGTTAATAGATTAGCAACGTTCTCATTCATTGAAACTTGCTGATCTACTTAACATCTCTGTCATTTATCTCACGGAATAGGTTATACCTACCCTCAAGGTGTTTGGACCTCTGATGTGCAGCTAGTCTCATCTATGCTGGGAATCACATCAAGTTCAGTGACGAACTCTTCTTTCCAAACAACCTCTTTCGCCGCTTTCAAAGCTGCGAAATGTTCAACTTAAGTCATGGAGTCAGCAACAGTGCCTTGCACCGCCAGACAGACACAAGATATAACCGGACTGTGACCGAAAATCATCTTTGTCCTGTTGGAAAATTGCCTTTCAGACTCTACCGACTCGTAGCACCTCACTTTCTCCGTAACTCAAGAATTTATCCTTAGTATTCCTCAAATACTTTAGGATATTCTTTACGGCAATCCAGTGATTCTTTGCTGGATTTGACTGGTCTTTACTTGTCTTGCTTAACATTAAAGCAACATCAAACAAGTACGTTTCATGGCATACATGATAGATCCAATTGCCGACGCATATGGAATCTTATCCATGCATTTAAGCTCAGCAGTTATCGTAGGACACTGTGTCTTGCTTAACGTAATGCCATGTGACATTTGCATAAAACCCTTCTTGGAATGCTGAAAACGTGTAGGACTTTGTCGGGATAAGAATCCTGACTTTGTCTTACCAGCTCTTTCGGATCTCTATCTTTAGATCCAAAATCCAAGAACATACGTGGCTTTACCCATGTCAATGATTAGAACCAACTCCCAAGCCAGTCCTTTACAGACTGCAGCATTGGGACGTCATTTTCGAGAATCAGTATGTCATCGACATACAATATGAGAAATGCAATATCGCTCCCACTAATCTATTAGTAAACACACAGTTCCGCTTCGTTCCTGTTCAAGTCAAAACCTTGACTACTTCAACAGAACGAAGATTCCAACTCCGATATGTTTGCTTCCATCCATGAATGGATCGATGAAGCTAACTTACATAAAATGTAATTTTTCGGAGTCCGGGCTCACTTTCGCTTCTTTGAATTTCGCAGATTCGTCGCTTTCAATGATCATCAGATCATGCGAACTTTCAATGATTATCAGGTTCAACTAATGACGAGAAATCACTCTCGGATTAGTAATTGATTCATTCACATCTGCGAACTTCAGGCTCCACAGGTGTAGATTCTACAGAAATCTGTAAATCCATCCGTTGCTCTCCCTCAACAGGTTGAGCAGCCTCCTGTATGTCTCGAATTTCTTCGAGTTATACTTTTACTCCCACTGTTCTTCTTGGAAAGTAACTTCCCTTCTTAGAAAACAGAATGGACGTAAAAGTAACAAGCCTTAGTTTCCCTAGGACAACCAGCGAAGTAGCTCAACTACAAATATTCAGTAAAGACGAATTTGGATCGATTCCAATCCACATTTACGTGGTGTCTTTCAACTGATATTGGTGGAACCTATTCAGCGTAAACTTAGATATTTCTAGAGCGTTATTCTTAAATAATATCATGGAAGATTCGTGTGAATCATCTTTAATCATTTCTAATAAGATCTGATTCTTTCTCACAGAAAAACCTTCAGGTTTTCAGGAGAAATGAGCTGTGAAACGATTTCACACTCATTTAGATGATCACACAATCAATGACTTAAGTATTCTCACTCGTGATTTAATCCAGAGTCTTAATACTTTTGTCATTCAGATCCTATACTTCATTCTGGAACTCTTTCGACCATGTCAAAGAATTCCGACTTGTGTCTCATCAAATGAACACAGTCACACTCACTGAAGTAATCAGTAGAGACAATGAAGTACAGGAGATTTTCTCTGGCATTACTGCTCATTGGGCCACATACATGAGTATGTTCCAGGTCCAATAAGCCTTTGGGCCTTTCTCTAGCTCGGCTAAGATAGGCCCTTTACCTTTTGGTCTAGTAAACAGAATTCAAGTCTCATAAGATATTTTATCAAATGAGCCCAACAGTCCATGACTATTGGATTTCTGAATCCGACTTACTCTATGTGACCAAGACTTTTATGCCAAGGAAAATCAGGTTTAATTCATCAGATTTAAACCAATTCGGTATTTATGTTACATTTAGGCACTCTTTGGTTTAAGATATAAAACCCATTCCATGAATAGGGTGCTACAATTAATATTTCATTAAGATCAAAAGAACAAAACTTGTCTTTTATCAAAATGAAAAACATTCAAATTCTTACAAGAAAATGAAAGACAACTCTGCTTAAAGCAGGTACATTGTAGCAATTACTTTATACAAAACCAAGCCTCAAAGGCATCTACAAGTGAAAACCCTACGGCTGAGGCAGCATCCATAGCTCCTTCCAGACATGTAGTTCCACTTGCCCTTCCTTCAACGTTCTACTGTTGCTTAGGCTCTGCATATTATCACAAATATCAGTGCCACAACCAGTATCCAATACCTTTAAGGTAGAACTTGAAGTAATAACATGAATACCTGAGGAAGTAGTCTCATACATCAACTTCAACTCCTCATCATCTTCCATGAATTTAATGCAATCTCTCTTCCAATGCCCTGTCTCCTTACAGTAGCAGCACTTACCAACGTAAGAGGTATCTGACTCGGGCTCAGAAGACACACGCTTGCCATGATTCAAAATCTGGACAACTTTGCCTTCACCCTTGTCAGCATTAGGTTTATTAAACCTACCCTTCTCATTCATGAGATTATTCAGGGTACTCTTCACGTTTGGCTCAACTGTCTTGAGCATATCATGCAGTTCAGTCAGCGTCTTCGTTAAGCCTTTCTTGATATAGTTCCTTCTGAACTTATCATAGCTTGACGGCAGTGACTGTAGTATGATCTCAGTTGCCAATTCTTGGCTAACTGGATAATCCAGTTTCCTCAGGTTATCAATGTAACCCATCATTTTACTGACATGAGGACTCACTGGATGATCATTTGGTAGCTTACAGCTAGTGAGAGACTTAACCAACTGGTATCTCTCCACCCTTATCTGCTCCTGAAATTTCAATTTCAGGCTGCTGATCATCTCTATTGGCGACTCCATGTTCTCATATTGCTTCCGCAAGTCTGAGTCCATGGTAGCCAATATCAGACCACGCACATCTACCGCATCATTATAATGCTTATTCCAAGCATCATATACTGCATGAGAAGCATTGGACCCGATCCTCACGGGGAGAGCTCTCTCAAGGACATAGTCCTTTCTCTCCTGTCTGAGGACTAGCCTCAGGTTCCGCGACCAAGTCAAGAAATTTGATCCGTTCAGCTTGTCCATCTCAAGGACAGACCGGATCGAGAAAGTGTTTTGATTGTTTGTGCTAGTCATAACTGAAATTTAAGATAAAAGAATTTTAGTAAATATGTTCAATATGATTAATCTTGTATTAAATTTAATATGATTAATCACGCATTATATTCAATAACAGAAGTTACCCTCAATAGAATATAATGATTCCAAGATCCACATATAACTAAGATTAAAGTGGGCCACTGGCCGTCACCAAACCTTAGCTTATATCGGTAAGCCCTATGTCGGCTAATTATATCCGTGATATAACTCTTGGTTGTGAATCTGGGCCCGAGGCCCAATCCACTCTGATGTCTCAAGGCCCGGGACTCCCGATGGCCTAGTCAAGAAAACCAGACTATACAGTCATGTAATCATTAATGTCTGGGACTCCCAATGACATTTATGAATCACAAACCGTCTTATCCACGCAAAAGTAGACACCCTCACACTGTAAGGCCATGAATACAATTGAATGGGCTTCGACAGCTGACATAGACTGGGCAAGACATCCAACGCTTGATATTATTTGAGGTTCGTAGGTTTATTAAAATTTCATTCCCAAAATAGAAGATTACTATTTCGGGAAACTTTCTATTTTTGGAAACCTACTATTTTAGGAAACTTTCTAAAATTGGAAACTTTCTAAAACCGGAAACTTTCTAACTTTAGAAATTTCTTTAAAATCCAAAACCCGCAAATCTAGAAACTTCTATTTTAAGAAACTTTCTAATTTCAAAATTTCGGAAACTTTAATTTAAAATCGACTTTATAATTTTATAAAATAAATTTTAAATTAATCTGAAGAAAGACTCAAATAATTGGCCCAATTGTTTTAACTTCTTGGCCCGAGGCCCAAGAATTGGTCCATGTCCAAGACATGACCCAATTGTCCAATTAAATGACATAACCGGTCTGGTTCATTAAAATTGGTCTAACCAAATTTTAATTACTACGATGACCACAATTGTCAACCGGTTATTTACTAAACCGGATTTTCTCAATTTATTTGGTCCAACCAAATCAAATTAGAAAATCCTGGTTTAGGCACTAAATCCAATAATTATTTCGACATTGGATTTCTTATCCCGGTTTAACCAGAACTTAATAAAATTATTAATTATGTTTATTGAACCGCGACGATTATAATTTTAATAAAAAATTTTAAACCGAGCCTTAAACCCAACCGTATCGATCGATGAACCAACCGCATCGATCGATTCATCAACCGCATCGATCGATTCATCAATCGCATCGGTCGATGCTCTCAGCATCGATCGATGCGTTCACGCGTTGAGCAGGTTTGGCCGAGATATGCGAAATCCATGCGATCGTTCGATCGATCCATGCGATTGCAGTCGATCTCTCGCGGTTGTATCGACCGATCCATGCGATCGTATCGATCGATCCATGCGATCACAGCCGATACTTCTTTATCAAAATCGCATTCCAAATCAATATAGCTTGGATTTGCGATTTCAAGTGTGTTTAGGTTTCAATTCCTTGTTGCTTAAGTGATTTCTCTTATCAGTAGTTGATTCAAAACACTTCTTAAACAAGAAAACAATCCTAAACTTGAATCTAAACAAGAAAAACCAGAACCAATAGCTCTGATACCATTGAAGGAATGTTAAGGGGTTAATCCAGATTCAATTCTCAGATTCAACAGTCCTAAACATGCTGATCTAGGTTCTCTTGAATAGAAACAATTGATGATCTCACCTTATACCTGTTTATGCAGCGGAAAGGGATGGTATGGTCAGAGATCAGAGAGCCACCGAGTGATAACTCCTCCAGAGGTTCACACACGCGATCACAGAAAACGGCTGCTAGACCGGGCTGATGGGAGGCGCAGGAAGAGAGAGGTTTCGGCGCTGGGGCTAGGGTTAATTGCCTGAACTCGTCTCAAGTTTTATTTATAAAACTTGTCCAGTTCCGTTTGGGCCTTTGGCCCAAAAACCAATTAACTCGACGGCGTTCTCGCACTGTGTCGATCGACACACCTTGTGCATCGATCGACACACAGTGACTAAACCCATTTATTCTCTCTAAGTACAGTAAATGCCTAGCACTTTTACCGTACTTCTGCTAAACCGTTCCTACACATTTTCCTGTTAGCTTAGGCGTGTGACCCATATGGGATCATATAATAAAGGCAATAAGTCCAAGACTTATAGATCATGAGCGGACTCTAGCAAGCCATCATGACCCCCAGTATTATATGACTTATGTCTGATCATTGACATACTCTTACTTTCTAGAGACAGTACTGAGATTACTGGACACAATTCCAACAGAGGACTCGTCGTCTGTAGAGTAGATCGGTCCTGCTCCCGTTCGTTTTGTGCAGTTTTCCTCTGCTCGGCGAGTCATTCATTCTTATCGCCAGATCCACTGCCGCCATCCTTCATAGCTTGCCGGTTACTGTCGCGGTCCTTTGTAGCCGGGTCCTTGCTCCGTCTGCGGTCTCCTTCTGGCGAGGCTTCTGCTCTGGACAAGTCTGGTGTTGGCGCTACTTCGGACTCCTCTGCAGCTTCCGGCCTTCTTTTACGAGAGTGGGTTGACTCGTTCTGACTCGCTTCTCGACTCGGACAGTCGGCTAGAGGTTTGGGCTATGGGTCGAGTTTGAGGTCCTCGTTGGTCGGGGTTTCTAGTTAGTTTCGATTTTTTGGCTTGGTTTGTCTAATCCTTTTGATTGCGGTTTAGTTTATTGCTCTTCTTAGATTATGGATTGATGGATTCAAGTTGGGATTGTTAGCTTGTGGTTTATGGTTTGTTGCGAAGATATTTGTGAGTGCGTTCTAGTCGAGTTTATGTCCGGTTTCCTTTGGATTCGGGGTTTCTTGGGTGGTTTGGCTTCGTTTCTCCTTTTCTGGTGAGATTTGAGTGTTGGTTTGAGCTTCTATTTAGGGGTTTTATGAGCGCTAGGAGTGCGTCTCTACTGTATCCGGAAGTTTTAGTGGAACTTTCTTAGGTTCCGTCTTGTCGGGTTATGAAGTCTAGTTTCGTTAGGTCTGTGAGAGTGTCTCTTAGTCGTGTTTTTGGAAGTTGGTGTTATCGTTTGGTGGGCCGTGGGCTGCTTTGGTAACTCTCACTCAAGATTCTTCGCACGGATTTGGACTCGCAAGTTTATTTTGTCCTTTCCAGCTTTGGATTTCATTGATTGTGATTATTTAGTTGTAGGTTCTAAGTTGTTTGTTGTTTGGGCTTCAGTTGCCTGTTCTGTGGGCTTTAGTTGCCTGTTTGTTGGACTTTAGTTTCTTTTGCATAGGATCTTGTATTAAACTCTTGTACCTCTGTTTTTGAATATATTTCCATCGGATGAAAAAAAAAAAGAAACCAACATCTTTTAGAACACTGCATTGTATTTGTATATGAACAAGTTTCTTGACCGGCTGCTGGTTTAGCAATAAGGTCAACAAGAGTAGATGAGCAGAAGAAAATAAGAAACCTTGTGATTCGAGTCCCGGTTTCTTTTCAAAGTTTTAAAAATCAAACTAATAAAATAGTGAAAACATCCAAAATGCTCTTTTCTTGTTCTTATTAATATTTTTTTTAGTTCTATACTCTAAAGTGGTTTTATACTATCATTTTAGTTTCCCACGAGAGTTAGGACCCATATTAAATATTGGGTGACACTCAGGATTTAACCAGCTGACCAATCAACTCCGGTCTTTCTTATTGATAATATTTGATACTTTACATCGATTTTTGTAAGCATGAAGTCATTGGATATTAAGACTTTGATAGTATAACATAAAACAAAAATTTAAATAGTGGATAAGTCCAAAAGAGGTCTATATATACGACTTGTAGAGGGCGATGAGAATAAAAATCAACGACGGAAGAAGAAGGTAACACTGATGATAACACTTTCTCATCAATATAATTTTCACTAACTTAGACCTCGTGGGATTGAAATTGAATAAGATATGTGTATTTTTTTTGGCCAAGAATATATGTTTCGTATAAATATTACATGCTATATCTCAGTTCTAGAAACGAGAATCACCACAAATATGTTAATCAATAATATTGAACCCATTATGACAGCTAAAATTGTCACTAATCCATCAGAAATGCCTTATTTCGACGCATTTTCAACAAACACATGCATATCCATTAGAATTTGAGTGTTAAACATTAGTCTCTCGAAAAATTCAGCAATTGTGGATCGCAACAGGAGGATTTATTATTCAGAAAAAATCAGCAATTTTCTGACAGAAAATGAGTTGAAAATTTGATGAATTTTTGGCGAATTTAAATAAAATTAAATGTTTTTTCTTTTTTATTCATATAAAATAAGATATAATCTCAAATTCTGAAAGAGCTTTTTTTCGCTAAAGCATCCGCCACTATATTGATTGTTTTTGGTACAAATCGAAAGGAAATTAAAGAGAACTCATTAGTTAGACTATTTATATCATCAAGCCAATTAGAGACCTCAACCATGTCTTTTCCTGAATTAATCGCATTAACGATTATTTGAAAATCTGAGAAGTGTATCTCTGATTATCCTCTTTTTCTTGCTTCCTCTAACGCTCTCAAAATTGCAAGTGCTTCTTCTTCAATAGTCGATCCAATAAAGTTGCTTGAATCTGTGAACACAATATCAATATCATCATCTGTATACCGACAAAAAACATCACCTACACCAGATTTATTTGATTGTTGCTTCCAAGCCACATCTACATAACATTTTACCTAGTCGTAGGAATTTTGTTCCATGACAGACGAGTTTGAGAAAGATTTTTAACCACTTTGTCTAGCGCATGTTGCCATTCTTTAGAATCCATAATTGCCTTTGTCACTGTTCTTCCTCTAATATGTGGACATTCTAAAAAATGAGTTTATTTCTTGATCTCCAGAGATTTTAGCAAATCCAATTGTATAAGTCTGTATTAATGATTCCCGATGGAGGCAGATTAACAAAACTTTTGTTGGAATATATTAAAACATTTATCTCTCACTTAAACTTTCATAAACATTTATTCTTATAAAAGAAAGAAGAAAATAAGAAAATAAAATTTAAAAGAGACTTCTTGTTTAACAAGAAAAGAGAATTATAAATAAGAACAAGAGAGAAAAATTTAAGAGAGGATGTTATTGAAATGATTTTGGGATGTCTTGCAAATGATCAAGACTCACCTATTTATACACAAACTCAAACTCTTAACAACACACAAATTTAAATTAAAATTACACACCAACTCTCACCATTAACACCAACTCTTACCATTACCACCAACTCTCATCATTACCACCAACTCTCTTCACTTACCGCACCAAACACACTCATCTTATTTTATTTTTAACCAATTTAAATGGATCATTATTTTAGTAAATATATATTTTTAACACTCCTCATTGATCTATTTAAATTTCAAACCAAGGTTGTTTCTCATTTCTTCAAATCTTATTGTTGGCAAAGATTTCGTAAAGATATCTGCCAACTAATCTTCTCCTTTGTAATACTTCAGCTTGATAGTTCCTCTGTTCTCAGCTTCTCGCACCACATGAAATTCTATGTTGATATGCTTGGTTCTCCGGTGTTGAACTGGATTTTTCCCGATGGCAATAGCTGGACTATTATCACAGAAAACCGATGTACCTTCTTCTTGCTTGAATCAAGACTTTTGAGTAAGTTTCGGAGCCAAATAGTCTGATTCACCGTAGGCGCTGCTGAGATGTACCCTGCTTCTGCAGTTGACTATGCAACAACGTCTTGTTTTTGTGTCCGCCAAGAGAAGATTGCTCCTCATATCTTGAACAAATAACCGCTTGTGCTTTTCATATCGTTTTGACTTCCAGCCCAATCACTGTCGCAATATCCCTGTAATAATCTTGAATTTTCGGTCATGAATAATAAGCCGAGTTCAGTTGTCCCCTTGACATACCTCAATACTCGCTTTGCTTGTTGATAGTGCATCATTTGTGGATTGCTCATGTATCTAGAAAGAGAACTTGCAGAACATCAAATCAGGCCTTGTAGCGGTCAAATATAACAAGCTTCCCACCATACTCTGTATTCTGCAGCGTCAGCTAGATTATACTCTTGCTCATCAATATTCTTCTCATGTGGCACCAGTGGTGTGCTAACTGATTTGCAATCTTTCATCTTGAATTTCTCCAAGAGCTCGTTTGCATACTTCGTCTGAGATAAGAAAAATCCTTCTGCACTTTGACATATCTCCATCCCAAGAAACTACTCCATATGGCCAAGGTATGTCATCTCAAAGTAGCTCATCGTTTCTCCTTTGAACTTGTTGATGTCTTCTTCATTTCTTACTATAATGATCATGTCATCTACATACAAAAAGATCATTAGAGTATCTTCACCGTTTCTGCGGATGTATACAGCTGCTTCGTATGGACATCTTTCAAATCCTTGTTGCAGAAAATGACCATCCATCTTGCTATACGATGTCCTTGGTGCTTGTTTTAGACCATACAATGCTTTCTTGAGATTTAGTACGTTTTCTTCCATCCCTTCGACTTCAAATCCTTGAGGTTGTTCTACAAACACTTCTTCTTCAAGTTCTCCATTTAGAAATGCAAACTTCACATCCATATGATGTAGTGCCCAACTCTTTTGTGCTGATATTGCAATTATAAGTCGAATGGTGTCATACCTCGAGACGAGAGAAAATGTCTCAGTATAGTCTTCATCGTATTTCTGACAGAATCCCCTTGCAACTAATCTGGCCTTATACTTCTGCAAGGTTCCATCTGATGCAGTCTTCAACTTGTAAATCCACTTGACTGTAATGGATTTCTTTTCTTCAGGTCTTTTCACCAACTCCCAAGTGTTATTTTTCTCAATCATCATTATTTCTTCTTGCATTGCATCCCTCCATTGTAGATGCTTGACTGCTTCTTCAAAGCAGTTAGGTTCAACAGTATAGACAAAACATGCATCCATCATGTCAGCACTGTAGTCCAATACTCATGGAGTAACAACCATCAGTTCCGACATACTCCTTGTTCGTAGGGCTTTCATAGATGAAGAACTCGCTGTTGATGTTCCTTCTCCATCGTTGGTAGGAACTAATCCATTTGTTACTTCTTCATCACGTTATCCACCATTGGTAAGTATGGATGGTTGAGCAACACTAATGTCTTTGAATGGATCTGTGATAGTTTGTTGGATACCTCTGCCATTCTCTGACTTTTGACTGCAATCCCAAATTATTCCTTCATCAAAGGTAAGATCTCTTGCTACGATCACAATTTGTTTTTCCAGCAAATAAACTCGGTAGCCTTTGCTTTGACTGCTATACCCAATAAGTACTCCTTTTTTTTGCTTTATCTTCCAATTTGCTCCTCCTTTCATCCGATACGTGGACATAGCACACACACCCAAACACTTTAAGATGACTTAGAGAGGGTTTGTGTCCTGTCCATGCTTCTATGGGTGTCACCTTCTCCAGAGTAGCTGAAGGTAGTATATCCTGCACGTATACATCAGTGTCTACTGCCTCAGCCCAAAATTTGTTTGGCATTCCTTGTCCCTTCACCATTGCACGTGTCATCTCCATCACGCTGCGATTATTCCTCTTACTCACTCCGTTTAGTTGTGGTGAGTATGCCACGGTCAGTTGTCTTGTAATGCCTTGAATTTCGCAGAAACTTTGGAATTCATTTGACGTGTACTCTCTTCCTCGGTCAGATCTGAGTTGTTTTATTTTTGCTTCAAACTGATTCTCCACCATATCCTTAAATTTCTTGAACATGCTGAATGCTTTCTGATTTTCATCTCAAGAAGTATACCCATGTCATCCTTGAATAGTAATCAACGAATAGGACGAAGTACCTGCTTCCATCGAGCGAAGGTTTTTGCATGGGTCCACATATGTCCGTGTGGATAAGCTCTAACTTCTTCTTGGCTCTTGTTGAGGAGGAATATGGAAAAGTGACCAGTGCTTGTTTTCCTAACTGGCATGCTTCACATACGTCACTGTAATTGTAGAGATTCGGGACTGCCCTTTCCATGTGATTTTGTAGTAACTTCTTTATGTATGTATGGATACTATGACCAAGTCTTTTATGCCATAGTTGACCAACTAGCTCCTCTCTTGCATTGTAGGAGGCTTCTTCTGCTCCGGAGAGATCAAGAGGAAAAATTTTCCTTTCCATCTCCACCTGGGCAATCTTCATTCCCAATCGCGAATTGTGCATTAAGTTCCCTTGAAGATAAGCTCGTAGCCATGTAACATCATTTGGGGAACACTAAGCAGGTTCTTATTCAGGTCTGGAACATATAAGACATCTTTGATGATCCTCTCTCCTACCTTGGTCTTCACAACAATGTCACCTTTTTCTATCATTATTACAGCTCCATTTCCGACGTGAATAGGAACTTTCACATTTTTGTTGATAGTTGTGAAGTACCTTGCATCTTTAGACATGTGGTTAGTACATCCACTATCGATCAGCCATGTTTCTTTCTTTGGTA
Organism: Orychophragmus violaceus; assembly: GCA_030180135.1. Classification (NCBI taxonomy): domain Eukaryota; kingdom Viridiplantae; phylum Streptophyta; class Magnoliopsida; order Brassicales; family Brassicaceae; genus Orychophragmus; species Orychophragmus violaceus. Next base: position 84,152,770 of record CM058235.1, read on the forward strand.
TCCTCACAATTGTTTCCTCGGCAGAGAACAATTTATGTTCCTCAACATTTGTAACTTGCGCATGCTGGCCTTGTTTGCTTCGACATTCTCGCGCAAAGTGTCCCAGCTTCCTGCAGGTGAAACATTCTTTGGATTTCCTCCAGTTCTGGTTTGGCCTCTTGTTCTTCAAGTAACAATCAGCTTCGTTGTGGTTATCCTTCTTGCAGTAACCACACCATCGTTTCTCTTTGCCCCTCCATTCGGATTTCTCTTTACTACTTTCTCCTTTCTTGAATGCTCTTGCACCTTTGAATCGAGCCTGTAAAGCTCCTTCAAAACTTCTTTCTTCGTCTGGAAGAAACTTTGATTCATGGGAAACCAAAGATCCTACCAGATCAGTTACACTGATGTTCTTCAAATCTTTAGTTTCTTCCATTAGTGCCGCCAGATTTCCATAATGTCTTGGCATGGAGGTTAAGATTTTACGAACTTTTACGTAATCCGTTTTTCTTTCCCCCAATTGCTCCATTTCATTTGTAACATCGATGATCCTATCAGTGAAGGATCTGGTCCTTTCTCCATCCTTCATCTTGATACTTTCAAAATATCTATGGAGAGATTGTAGCTTCACAAGTATAGCTTGAGGGTTACCTTGATAGGACTCTTTTAATTTTTTTTGCACGCATCTTTAATGTTGTCGCCGATATAATCTTCCTGAGCACATCATCGGTGACAGTATGTGGCAACAGCGGGAGAACCGTCATATCCTTCATCTTCGACTCTTTCCAACTTGAGATTTTTGATTGAGCACCTGACGAAGTTTCAGGAGTTTCCGTAGTACTCATGGTTTCTTGTGGTTGTGGTGGAACTCCATTCTCCACAACATCCCACAATTCTCGAATGATTAGCGTCGTCTTCATTCTTGCCGCCCAAAGCTCATAGTTCTGACCGTCGAAAAATTGCAACAGGTTGAGATGCATGTAGATGTGACACCATGATTTTTCGTGTATTGCTCTTCTTGGTAATTTTGCGTATTGCTTATTGCTTCTTCTTGCTTAATTTTTGCCGTCGATCGTCTTTTGCTCTGATACCATATTGGAATATATTAAAACATTTTTATCTCACTTGAACTCTCATAAACATTTCTTCTTATGAAGAAAGAAAAAAAGAAGAAAATAAAATTTAGAAGATATTTCTTGCTTAACAAGAAAGAGAATTATAAACAAGAACAAGAGAGAAAAACTTAAGAGAAGATGTTATTGAAATGATTTTGGGATGTCTTGCAAATGATCAAGACTCACCTATTTATACACAAACTCAAACTCTTAACAACCACACAAATTTAAAATTACACACCAACTCTCACCATTAACACCATCCATCTCTCACAATTACCACCAACTCTCTTTACTTACCACACCAAACACACTCATCTTATTTTATTTTTATCCAATTTAAATGGATCATTATTTTAATAAATATATATTTTTAACAACTTTCCCTCCTGAAAAAATTGATACCATTTAGGCATTTGGGTAAAATAATGTATGTAAATAGAAGATATTTCTTGCTTAACAAGAAAGAGAATTATAAACAAGAACAAGAGAAAAAAACTTAAGAGAAGATGTTATTGAAATGATTTTGGGATGTCTTGCAAATGATCAAGACTCACCTATTTATACACAAATTCAAACTCTTAACAACCACACAAATTTAAAATTACACCCCAACTCTCACCATTAACACCATCTCTCACAATTACCACCAACTCTCTTTACTTACCACACCAAACACACTCATCTTATTTTATTTTTATTCAATTTAAATGAATCATTATTTTAATAAATATATATTTTTAACAACTTTCCCTCCTGAAAAAATTGATACCATATAGGCATTTGGGTAAAATAATGTATGTAAATAGGGGCCAATTCCCAAACTTTCTGCGCAAACTGCATTGCAGGAATAAATGATCCAGTGTTTAACTCCATTGAATCTTTTACATTGTTTGTATACTTCCAAACCTTGTCGACCGAGCTCAAAACTTACTGGAAGAGCACCTACTTTTGCTTTCCACAAAGCATCTTTATTTTTGGATTTGTCTGAATTTTCCATACATTTTTGGTCCGGTCAAATTCCTCATGAACACTATCATTGCCATCTGCTGCAAGTTTGCAGCCTGACTGAACATAATAACTTCCATTTTTTCTCCATTAGCAAGCAAATTGAATCAGTTGGAGGTACATAAATTTGTTTGATGAACCGTAGCTTATCTTGATAGCGTGGAATAAAGTCTCTACCCTTCTGTCAATCTCAGTCACCTGTAACACCATCAGTAATATCAGAAATGTTGAGGTCATACCCATGTTCAGGAGCTGGCCCAATCAATGATTCTGGTTTTTCTAGAGATAGCCAAGGTTGGTTCCACACATTAATATTCTCGCTCAATCCAATTTTCCAGCCCATCCCTTTCCGCAGAACATCACGACCAATTAAAATGCCTCGTCAACCATGAGACAATGTCACAGTTGTCTCACAACCTAAGAAGTTTGAGCCATAACAATATTTTCCAAGAAGAAATTTTGAACACAAAGCATAAGGGTTTGTAATGATCCGCCATTTCATTTTAGCAAGTAAGGCATTGTTGTAGCTGCAATGTCCTTGAAACCAAGACCCCACACGCTTTTGATCTTGCCAAATTAGACCATGAAATCAAACTCATTTTCCTCTTATATGGCTTGTCATATTACCAGAATCTAGTTAGTGCCTATTGGATCCTATCAAATAGAGATTGAGTTAACTTGATGCATTTCATAGAGTATGAAGGCATCACTGTTAGAACATATTGTAGCATGACATATTTTCCAGCCGGAAATAGAAATCTTGTTGACCAGCCATAAGCCTTTTGTCTTATTCTGTCCACTATTCCGGTGAATATATCACTTTTCCTCCTTCCAAAATGCTCAGGTAACCCCCTTTCATCTTCGAGCACAATCATCCTGTTAAAGGATATTCTGGTTCTTTTATGGCATGAATATATGCCGTATTTTTGTACCGACTTCTTTGTTTACAATACGCTTCCTCTTCCCTATATGCCATTTCCAACTTTTCCTTTATCTCTGCTATTAGATTAGAATTATTCTCGTCACTTGCCATAGCGACATCCAAAACTTCTTTCGTTTGTTGAATGAGAAGAGCATTATTAAGCGTTTGAGTCTTTTATCATTGTATTAAAGCAATACGACAGGCCCATAACTTTTCTTCCACATTATTGCTTTCTGAATTGTCCCAAATATCAGCAACTAGCTCAGAAAACCTCCTCTTTCTCCCTTAACGATTGTCAAACCGGAACAATCATTTCTTTTTAGCTTGTTTCGATCTAAGAAGACTATAATAGGTCGAGGATTAGACCCTTCAACCCTCAAATATTCCATAAATCCAGATGGCAAGAGCTCCATAACGTGTTATTCCCCAAAGCGTGATCAAGTTATTCATGTACGAGATGTTCATATCTCATAACTCTCTAAGAAAGAGGGTTCACTGTTGTGCTTCAAATCCCAATTCTATTTTGTGCCACAAAAATTCTAAATTCCACAAATGAACCCTCATGCCTATCTGGTCCTCCCATTTCTTTCTCATGGTGAAGAACATCGTTAAAATCCCCAATTAAAATCCATGCATCATGAACGAAACTCAGAAATAGACTGCCAAAACTCAACTCTATTTTGCATAACATGGGCACCATAAACACAAGTTAGGAAGAGAACTTGTATTTTTATATTCAGCTATGAATCAATATAATTCTCTGTAGCTGATGAAATTGCTACGTCAATATCTTGCATCCAAAAAAACGCTATGTTAAAAAGTGATTCAAAGTGGGATTAAATGATTTTCAGTTACGTATTTGGTGGTTTTATTTCTAATTAATTGGGGGGGTTTCATTTTTCTTCTTAATTGTAGGACATAATGGGTGTGTTCGTTTCATCGCCGCTGCGGCAGCATTATGCGGCCAAAAAAAATGACATAAATCAACGTAAGTAACACGTAGGTGAGAAAAAATTTACTGAATGCAATTGCCGCTGCGGCAGCTTTATTCAGAAGTTCTTCTGCATCATAAAATAAATCTGAACGCCATTTTTTCCGGCGATTTACAGATGGTCTTCATCGTAAAGGAAAAGTGACGCTGCGGCCAATGAAAAGATTTAATTTATAATAATGCCTTTGTATTTTATTGACTGTAGCCGCTGCCGCTGCGTCAATGAAACGAACACACCTAATGAGTTCGTGGGTTAATGGGTGCGGTTACGTTTTTTGTTTCTTATATATTCATGTAGTCTCTTTCAATTTTAATCATCTCAGAATAAAGTATTATTCAGCAAATTATTCTCTTTGTTCTTTGATCTTTTCTTTTTCTGTTTTCACATTGTTTGTCTTGTTCCAACATTGTGGTATCAGAGCAAAGGTTTCAATCCCTTTCATCCTATCAAAAGTAAAAGCCATGGCAGGCAATAGAGCAAGTCAGCAAGTTACGGTTCCGATATTTAAAGGTGAAAAGTATCACTTTGGAGTCTGAAGATGAAGACGATGTTCAGATCTCAAGAGAGTTGTAATTTGGTGGAGAATGGATTTGAAGATACAAATCCTGCGGAACCTGATCAGCGGTTACGAGAAAATCGTAAGAAGGATGCAAAGGCACTGTTTTTTTTATTCAGACAGCCTTGGAGGATGATATCCTATCTCGGATCTCAGCGGTGAATACATCTCATGAAGCATGGGAAATCTTGAAGCTGGAGTACATGGGAGATAAGAAGGCGATCATTGTCAAGCTACAGACTCTTCGTCATCAGTTTGAAAGGCTTTTGATGAAGGAGAAAGAAACGATGCAGGAATATTTGGCAAGGGTTTCAGATGTTGTCAACCAAATGAAGTCCTATGGTGAATTCTTGTCAAATGAAACTGTTGTGAGTAAAGTTCTCATAAGCTTAACTCCAAAGTTTGAATATGTGGTTCCTGCAATCATGGAGGCGAATGATATGAGTACATATACCTTTGATACCATGATGAGCTCGCTGATAGGACAAGAGGATCGCCTTGGTAAGAAGTCTGAAAAATCTGAAGAGAAAGCTTTCCAGATGAAGGGAGAGTACTCTGGTCAGAAAAACAATTGGAGTTTTGGAGCTGGTAGAGGTCGTGGAATATCTGGAGGTTGTGGATACCTTGGAAGAGGCAGGGAAAGAAGTTATTATGATAACTCAAGCAGCTCTAATCAGTCCTACAATAGAGGTACCAACAAGAGCGATATTCAGTGTCACTATTGCAAGAAGTATGGTCATATGCAGGCCAACTGTTGGGAAAAAACAGTTAAGAAGAAAATAACGCAAGCTTTGCTGAGCAAGAAGATGAGCAGCCTCGACTTTTCATGGCATTTTAAGTGAGGAAGCGTCTAAATCAGTGTGGTATTTGGACAGTGGTTGTTCAAATCACATGACAGGCATCAAATCGGTGTTCAAAGAATTAGATGAGTCGCACAAGCTTAAGGTGAAGCTTGGAGATGACAAAGAAGTTCAGGTTGAAGGGAAAGGAATTGTGGCTGTTCAGGATGGTCATAGTAATCTCAAACTCATCTATGGTGTTTATTACATTCCTGATCTAGCACATAATTTGTTAAGTGTTGGTCAAATGGTGGAGAACAATTGTTCAGTCTTCTTTGATGGGAATGTATGCGTCATCAAGCAAAAGAAATCTGGTCTCACATTAGCAGTGGTGAGGAAGACATCCAATAATCTATACCCAATGGAAATGTCTTCACTTGAAACAAGTACTTTGGTTGCTAAAGTTTCAGATATTTCAAAGCTGTGGCATTTGCGGTATGGGCATCTACATGAGAATGGGTTAAGGGTCTCTGGCTTACCAAAGATTGAAGCCCTTGAGTTGTGTCAAGGCTGCATATATGGGAAGCAAACTCGCAGGTCGTTTCCAGTAGGAAAAGCAAGGAGAGCAACTCAATGTCTTGAGATTGTTCATGCTGATTTATGTGGTCCGATGAAGACCACATCTCTTGGAGGCAGCAAATATTTTTTGATGCTAACAGATTACTACAGCAGGATGAGCTGGGTTTATTTTATTGAATCAAAAGGAGAAGCATTCGAGATGTTTAAGAAGTTCAAGGCGCTTGTGGAGAAACAAAGTGAGCAGCAAGTTAAGGTGTTACGAACTGACAGAGGAGGAGAGTTTACATCCAATGAGTTCAACCAATTCTGTGAAAAAGAAGGGATACATCATGAGCTTACTACATCTTACACACCAGAGCAAAATGGTGTAGCGGAAAGGAAAAACAGAACCGTGGTGGAGATGGCTAGAAGCATGTTAAAGCAGAAAAATCTACCTAATCAGTTTTGGGCTGAAAGTGTGAGGACATCAGTGTATCTGTTGAACATCTCTCCTACGAAAGCAGTCTTAAACAAAACACCATATGAAACGTGGTGTGGCCGGAAACCTGGGGTGAGTCATTTAAGAGTTTTCGTTAGTGTCTGCTACTCTCTTATTGATGCTCATAACAGGAAGAAGCTTGATGAAAAATCTGAGAAATGCATTTTTCTTGGATATTGTTCACAATCTAAAGGATATAGATTGTACAATCCTGTGAGTGGGAAGATTGTTGAAAGCAGAAACGTTACCTTTGATGAGGAAGCGGTTTGGAGTTGGCGTGAAGATAATAATGGTGATCTTGTAGAAATTTCCATGGACAACAATGATGGGCATGAACTGAATCAAAGTCCAGCTAATTCTGAAGCTAACACACCAACAAATTCAGTTCCAAGTTCACCTAGCTCCAGCAGTGGCAGTGGGTCAAGCATCGGAGAAGGAAGTTCAAGCTCAAGTCCACCTCAAAAATTCAGATCACTGCAAGAAATTTATGAGGTACAACATGTTTTTTTCAGTGCTGATCCAGTGACAGTTAATGAAGCAGAAAAGAATGAAGAATGGCGAAAAGCAATGGAAGAAGAGATAGCTTCTATAGAGAAGAATCAAACATGGCAGCTAGTTGAGCTTCCTGGAGGTAAACATTCCATTGGTGTAAAATGGGTGTTTAAAACAAAGTATCATGCAGATGGTAGCATTCAAAAGTATAAGGCAAGGCTGGTGGTTAAGGGATATGCACAAGAGTATGGAGTGGATTATGAAGACACTTTCTCTCCGGTGGCAAGGTTTGATACTGTAAGAACTCTTCTTGCTTTAGGAGCTTATATGCATTGGCCAATATATCAGTTAGATGTTAAGTCAGCCTTCTTGAATGGTGAGCTACTTGAAGAGGTTTATGTTGATCAGCCTGAAGGTTTTGTAGTTAAAGGCAAAGAGGGTTTCGTCTACAGGTTGTATAAAGCTTTATATGGGCTTAAGAAAGCTCCTAAAGCTTGGTACAACAAGATTGATTCTTTCTTTGCAGAAACTTGAAGGAATTTCTAGCGGTTCTAATCACATTATTCAACCCTAAGTATAAATTCCATAGCCTAGGATCTAGGGTTTAGGTTTATTGAATCATAAGGATCTCGAAATTACTTGGAGATTAGCAACGGAAGATGAACAGGTATTCGAGATTCACGAGCGCCTCAAGTGCTGCGCCTCTACTGGTATCCACACGCACACAAACTGGAACGGACGGGATGCTAGTGCCGTAGAGATCGGATCTCTTTAGGGATTTCTTAGTTTCTCAGAGGTGGCTGGGAATTAGGTCTTTTTCTGTAAAAGTCGAGCATATATCATATATATGGACTTTTACCATGACCTGATTAACCAAGGATCAAACCATAGTTAATTAAGTCATAAACCAAAATCGTTATTTCGGTCCGCGATCTGTGTCGATCGACACTTCCTCAGAAACTTGCTACGAATGTATATTAAATATACATTCATCAGATTATTACACTAATAATCAATCCCATATAATGCATCCAGTTTGCTTAGGTGTGTGACCCTGTAGGATCATATAATACTAGCAATGAGTTCATAACTCACAGATCACAAGTGGCTTCTAGCAAAACATTATGATTACCTAGTATTATATGAATGTCTCATCTCGACTACACAACTATCTCTAGAGTGATTACAAGTATGATTTCAGGACATTCCCAACAATCTCTCACTTGTACTGGAATCATTTATTCCCAAAATCCCTTCGTCTCTATATCTCGATTTGGCATAAGGCAAGATCCGTGTCATCCTTATTAAGCCAAGATCATGTTCATCGAACTCTGATTTATACTGACAAGACAAACGACTGACAATCACCTCGTTTGAGTGCGGCCACACATTTCTCAGTATCAAATCTTCGATGGGCCCTGAGATATTTATCTCCTGTTATATAGGAGGGACAAATACCATCTTGTTCCATCCCTATTCCTTCACACACTTCATGATACGTCCAATCAATGCCTTTATAGTCACCTGTTACGGCTGACGTTTGACAAAGTTAAAGCGGACCGATTCACATGTAAGAAAACATGATGTACTCAGGTCTAAGGACTATACTCTATAGTCGTAATGAAAAATCTCATGACACTTATATAACTATCCTGTAGAGTTCTCATTAGCGGGTCATGTCCGATCCTGTGCTCTCCAACACATATCTATGTGATTGACTTTAATACTCTTATTAATGACTCCATGAAACTTAGTCATCAGTCACCTCACATACTAGTCTCACGCGGTTGTTAATGTCTCACTTTAACAACCTTGACCAGGGACCAATCATAATTTATGTCATTTATTACTTATAGGGTTTCATGATCAAGTCACATACTTGATGACCTATAAAATGTCATAAATTACTTTTGGACTATTATTTAATAACATTATTAAATAATACTGAAACAAATTTCATTAAAATAACATAACCATAATATGTCTATATGAACATCATATCATATCTAAAACCAAAAACAACTCCCACTAAAACCAAGATCACATCTTAAGAGATCTAATGCCTATAGCATTAGTCTGATTTTCATGCGCTCTCGCTCAGCATGTCACGAAGGACACTGCGTCTTGCTAAGAGTAATGCCATGAGACATTGGTATGAAGTCCTTCTTAGAATCATGCGTATTGAACTTGTGTGAGACCTTATCAATATAAGTATCTTGACACAATCCAATTTAGCTTGTCCAATCTATCTCTATAGATTCTTATTCCAAGAATGTATGCGGCTTCATTAAAAACAACCTCCCAGCCAAATCTTAACAGACTGAAGCAATAGAACGTCATTTCCGAGAAGGAGTATGTTATCTACATAAAGAAATGCAACTGTGCTCCCACTAGTCTTCTTGTAACACACGGCTCCTCTTCGTTCCTGATGAAGTCAAACTTTTGACTGCTTCATCAAAACGAAGATTCCAACTCCTAGATGCTTGCTTCAATCCATAAATGGATCGATGAAGCTTGCATACCCTCCTAGCAGCATTAGGATCAATGAAAACTTTAGGTTGTGTCATGTACACATCCTCTTCCAGAATTCCATTAAAGAAAACGGTTTTCACATCCATCTGCCAGATCTCATAATCATAATGAGCGGCGTTTGCTAGGAGAATCCGAATGGACTTAAGCATAGAGACTGGGAATAGGTTTCTTCATAGTCAATACCATGAATTTGCTTGAAACCTTTTTCCATCAATCTAGCTTTGTATATCTTAACATTACCATCCACGTCAACTTTTCTTTTTGAAAATCCAATTTACACTCAATGGCTTCTACACCATCGGGTAAATCAACCGAAGTCCATACTTGGTTCTGTGACATGGATCCCATTTCGGATTCAGCGGCTTTCAGCCATTTTTTGGAAGCAGGGCCCATCATTGCTTCTTCAAAATTTGCAGGCTCGTCACTGTCAATGATCAACAGATCATGGCAATTGGTCACGAGAAATCCAAATCTCTCGGGTTCGTGACGAATCCTTTCAGATTTGCAAACTTCAGGCACCACAGGTGTAGGTTCTACAACTCTTTGTAGATCTAACTGCTGCTCTTCCTCATCATCTTGAGCAGTCTCCTGTGATTCTCGAATTTCTTCGAGTTGTACTTTACTCCCACTGTTCTTCCTGGAAAGAAAGTCTCTCTCAAGAAAAACACAGTTCCGAGCAACAAACACTTTGTTCTCGGGCCGGTTGTAAAAGTTATATGCCTTGGTATCCTTAGGATAACCAACGAAGTAGCACTTATCGGATTTAGGTGTGAGCTTATCAGAGATTAAATGTTTTACATAAGCCTCACAACCCCAAATCTTCATGAAAGACAAATTAGGAACATTTCCAGTCCACATCTCATGTGGTGTCTTTGTAACTGATTTTGATGGAAACCTATTTAGTGTAAACGCAGACGTTTCTATAGCGTATCCCCAGAAGGATGATGGAAGATCTGAGTGACTCATCATTGATCGAACCATATCTAATAAAGTCCGATTCCTCCTCTCAGAAACTCCATTCCATTGGGGCGTTTTCAGGAGGAATGAGTTGTGAAACAATTTCACAATCTCTCAAATGATCACTGAATTCTTGACCTGAGTATTCACCTCCACGATCTTATCGTAGAGCTTTAATACTTTTGCCAAGTTCTTTCTGTACTTCATTCTGGAACTCTTTGAACTTTTCAAAAGATTCCGACTTATGTCTCATTAAATAGACATAACCATACCTACTGAAATCATCAGTGAAGGTAATGAAATACTGAAAGATTCCTCTAGCACTTGTGCTCATCGGGTCACACACATCAGTATGTATAAGGCCCAATAAGTCACTGGCCCTTTTTTTGTTTGTTAAAAGAGGCCTTAGTCATTGTGCCTAATAAACAAGATTCACATTTCTAACATGATTCATAATCAGATGAGCCCAAAAGCCCATCACTATGGAGCTTCTGAATCCGTTTCTCATTTATGTGGCCCAAACGACAATGCCAGAGAAAAGTTTGATTCGTGTCTTCTGACTTGAATCTCTTAGTACTAATGTTACAGACTGGCACACTTTGTTTTAGAACATAAAGTCCATTCTATAATGGACCGCTACCATAGAATATATCATTGTAATCAAATGAACAACATTTATTCATAATTGAAAACTGATATCCTTCTAAATCCAAACAAGGAATCGAAATAATATTTCTGCTTATAGCAGGTACATAGTAGCAATTATTAAGTTCTAAAACCATGCCAGAAGGTAAAGACAAATGAATTCCTACGGCTAATGTAACAACTCTTGCTCCATTTCCAACGCGCAGGTCCACTTGTCCTTTCTCCAAAATCCTACTGTTGCTTAGGCCCTGCATATTTGTACAAAATATGAGCACCACAGCTGGTATCCAATACCCAAGAAGTAGGACCAGAGATAGTAACATTTACTTCTATAACATAAATACCTGAAAAAGAAGTCTCGTACGTCTTCTTTAGCTTCTCATAATCTTCCAGGAATTTATTGCAGTTTCTTTTCAAATGCCCATAACCATTACAATAATGACACTTATCATCTTTAGAAGGACCAGTTTTAACCTTAGGAGCATGGTTAGACTCGCTTGGATTCACAATCGAGCTCGTCTTACCATCACCCATGTTCTTACCAAGTTTCTTAAACTTTTTACCCTTTTGTACCATAAGAACATTTGGGGTGTCTTTCTTGATTTTAGGTTCAGCAGTTTTGAGCATCCCATGCAACTCAATCAAAGTCTTTGTCAAGTTGTTCATGTTGTAGTTCATAACAAAATGATCATAGCTTGACGGCAGTGACTGCAGAATGATGTCAGTAGCCAACTCTTGGCTAATGGGACAATCTAGTTTCCCCAAGTTATCAATATAACCCATCATCTTAATGACATGAGGACTAACTGGTCCGTCCTTTGGTAGCTTGCACTCAATTAGAAACTTAATCGTCTGGTATCTCTGAGTTCGTGCCTGCTCCTGAAACATACTTTTCAGGCCAGTGATCATCTCTATTGGCGACTCCACATTCTCATATTGCTTCTGCAAGTCCGAGTTCATGGTAGCCAACATGAGACAACACACATCGACCACATCATTAGAATGCTTATCCCAAGCATCCTTCTCTGACTGCCAGGCATTGGCTCGGTACTTCTTGGGGAGAACTTTCTCAAGGACATAGTCCTTTTTCTCCTGTTTGAGAACAATTCTCAAGTTCCGATACCATTCCAGAAAGTTAGATCCATTTAGCTTGTCCTTCTCAAGGACAAATCTTAGGGAGAAATTATTGTGATGGTTTGTGCTAGACATAGCTGGAGTAAGAAAGGAAAGAGTTTTAGTTTTGATGTTCAAGAAATGAGAAATCTTAACTATTAAGAAAACTCGCATTATATTCAAAACAATGTTTCCTCAAATGAATATAATGATCCAAGACCCATACTTCACTAAAACTTGAGTGAGCTTTGGCTCATCGCCCAAATTTCAGCTATCTAGGTAAGCAACAACTTTGCTAGTTATATCCAATATAACTCTTGGTTGTCGATTGACATCTCATGTCAAATCCACCCGATGTCTCTGGGCCCAAAACGATTTTGATAGCCCAGTCAAGTAAACCAATCTCTTAAGTCATGTAATTGTTGACGCCTTGCACTGCAAACCTATCAACACGATTACCTTCTGCCTTACTCATGTAATTGTGGACACCTTACACTGCAAGTCTATCGCACAATGAAACGAGTCTTGACAGTTGACAAGATCGGGAAGACATCAAGGATTACTTGATATTTAGTTTGAGGAACGAAACTTTTAATTTAATATACATATCATATATGTATCTTAGAAGGATTACAATTAATTAAAACAACTAATCTAACTGAGTTTTAGTCTTTCTAAGGAATGGGGTTAAGTCTTTGGTTCGGTTTTGCAATTTCTGGTTCAATAACCAAAATCCCGAGTGGTGTGTCGACTGACACGACTCCGTGTGTCGATCGACACTACCAAACCTAAAACCATTGCGATAACCGGTCAATAAAATTGACCCGGTTTCGATAACCGGTTAGTGTCGATCGACACAACATTTGTGTCGGTCTACATCAACCCAATTCAATCAAAATGCAATTAACCGATCAAACCGGTTTAAACCAATTGCGATAACCGGTCCAATCCAATTGAACTGATTCATCCAGTTGAACCGATTTAGCCAATTTTAACCAAGCGCGATAGCCGGTCCAATCCAATTGAACCGATTAAACCATTCACAAGGTCAGTGTCGACGGACACAACATTTGTGTCGATCGATACGATGGGGTATCAGGAAATTCGATCTTTATGATCGAAACCTAAAATTTTATTCGGGTTTCCATACTGTGTCGATCGATACCAGATTGGTGTCGATCGACACTATGCGAAACCACATAATCGTTTCTCAACAAGAACCCTAAAACGAGATTTCTTTGAACCAAATACAATCTAGCATGCATATATCACATATATCGATTCAAATTCATCTAATTCGAATATCATGCTGTTAGATTCAATAGGATAAACCCTAAGGCTCTGATACCACTGAAGGAATTTATAGCGGTTCTAATCACATTAGGCAACCCTAAGTATAAATTCCATAGCCTAGGATCTAGGGTTTAGGTTTATTGAATCATAAGGATCTCGAAATTACCTGGAGATTAGCAGCGGAAGATGAACATGTATTCGAGATTCACGAGCGCCTCAAGTGCTGCGCCTCTACTGGTATCCACACGCACACAAACTGGAACGGACGGGATGCTAGTGCCGTAGAGATCGGATATCTTTAGGGATTTCTTAGTTTCTCAGAGGTGGTTGTGAATTATTTCTGTTTCTGTAAAAGTCGAGCATATATCATATATATATGGACTTTTTCCATGACTTGATTAACCAAGGATCAAACCATAGTTAATTAAGTCATAAACCGAAATCGTTATTTTGGTCCGCGATCTGTGTCGATCTTTGTGTCGATCGACACTTCCTCAGAAACTCGCTACGAATGTATATCAAATATACATTCATCAGATTATTACACTAATAATCAATCCCATATAATGCATCCAGTTTGCTTAGGTGTGTGACCCTGTAGGATCATATAATACTAGTAATGAGTTCATAACTCACAGATCACAAGTGGCTTCTAGCAAAACATTATGATTACCTAATATTATATGAATGTCTCATCTCGACTACACAACTATCTCTAGAGTGATTACAAGTATGATTTCAGGACATTCCCAACAAAACTGGCTTTGAAAGAAGCAAAAGTGAGCCTACTCTCTACATAAAGAAGCAAGGTGATGATATCCTTGTTATGTGTTTGTATGTAGATGATATGATTTACATGGGTTCTAGTGCTTCACTTGTTGCTAATTTTAAAGCTAGTATGATGGAGAAGTTTGAAATGACAGATCTTGGGTTGCTGTATTTTTTCCTTGGTCTTGAGGTCAAGCAAGTGGAAGATGGGATTTTTGTTTCTCAACATAAGTATGCATGTGACTTGCTTAAACGGTTCAACATGGCAGGTTGCAATGCTGTAGAAACTCCTATGAATGTCAATGAGAAGCTGCAAATGGATGATGGAACAGAGAAAGCAGATGCAACAAAGTTCAGGAGTTTAGTTGGAGGTCTTATCTATCTAACTCACACAAGACCAGATATTTGTTTTGCTGTGAGTGTAGTTTCCAGGTTTATGCACAATCCGACCAAACACCATTTTGTAGCAGCAAAGAGGCTGTTGAGGTATATTGCAGGAACAACAGAGTATGGCTTATGGTACAACTCAGTTTCAGAGTTTGAATTGGTTGGGTTCACGGACAACGATTGGGCAGGTTGTGTGCAAGATAGAAAAAGCACTTCGGGACATGTTTTTAATCTAGGTTCTGGAGCAGTTTGCTGGAGTTCAAAGAATCAAAATGTGACAGCTTTATCATCATCAGAAGCTGAGTATACAGCAGCTACTACAGCAGCATGTCAAGCAGTTTGGTTAAGAAGAATTCTAGCAGACATCAAGCAAGAACAAATGAAGGCGACAACAATTTTCTGCGACAACAAGGCAACCATAACAATGACCAAAAATTCAGCATATCATGGAAGAACGAAGCATATATCCATCAAGGTCCACTTCATCAGAGACTTGGTTATTGAGGGTTCAATTACTTTGGAGTATTGCAGCACAAATGAGTAGAGTGTAGATGTTCTAACAAAAGCATTATCGAAGAACAAGTTTGACTACTTCAGAAGTAAGCTTGGAGTGTGCAAGTTTGAATCAAGGGAGAGTGTTGAAAAGTGATTCAAAGTGGGATTAAATGATTTTTAGTTACGTATTTGGTGGTTTTATTTTTAATTAATTAGGGGGTTTCATTTTTCTTCTTAATTGTAGGACAAAATGAGTCCGTGGGTTAATGGGTGCGGTTACGTTTTTTGTTTCTTATATATTCATGTAGTCTCTTTCAATTTTAATCATCTCAGAATAAAGTATTATTCAGCAAATTATTCTCTTTGTTCTTTGATTTTTTCTTTTTCTGTTTTCACATTGTTTGTCTTGTTCCAACACGCTAACCCACCTCTTAGCCCAGACGGTGGAACCGTGAAGCTTTTATCATAACTTACTAGAGTTTTTATTAGATTGACGTAGTCATCCTGATTCTTCGTCTCTGTAAGAAACATTATGTCTGAGAAGAGCTTAAATCTTAATTCTCTTAGGCGACAAACTGTCTAGGTGTGTCTCAAGCCTTGACAGTTCCAAGAGGTTGTGATCACTGAGACGAAGATGGGTTGTGGGAAACCATAAAAACCATTTCAGAAGTTGGCTGACGAATGCTCCAATATATTCTTCGATGCATACCTCATGTGAGGTATGGGATACTCATGGAGAGGAATAAAGATGATTGATTATGAACTTGTTGTTAGACGTTGTCTCTTGTTCATCCTACTTTCTTTTTTAATCTCACTTTTTGACGTAATCGTAGTGGTACTTTTGTTTGCCAGTGGTGGTCGGAGTTTAAGAACTTGCTTCCTTGTAACACGTCTAAGTGGCTTCTCTTTTGGTCCCAACCTGAATAGAGCCGATACGGCATGTTCCATTAAGGAATTTTTTTAAATTGAAGCCTATGACGAGAGCTCAGAGCAAATGAGTTGCCTAGTTTCCCTTGTTAGAAGGCCTTGTTTAGAACTTGTTTCGGCTCCTTGAAATATAAAATGATTAATTCGTGAAGATGAAGATTCTCTTTCATAACTGACTTTAACCTCCTGGAAAGCTGGAACACCCCTCTGATTTTCCACCTTTTATTTGGACCTGCTCACGCATAGATTCGATGAGCTGCGTTGATCATGCATTACGGAGATAAATTTTTTTTTTCCGTGGCACAGAATATTCATGTCTCACATTGCCTTCAGGCTTTCCTTGCATTTTTTGGGATTCATGATTGAACTTTTCTTTTGACCTAACTCCGAGCCCATGTCTTTCTTACATATTGCTGAGATGACCGTTCTCTTGCATAATATCCATCACGGCGTGATCAGAATGTAGGATCTCTGTCCCTATCATCTCTTTTATACATTTGAACCCATACACATCTCCCATCCTCCTACACACTGCATGAATTATCTTTTAGTCGATATCCAAAAGGGTGATCATATTTAATTTTCTCCAGCATTCTTGGTTTCAACTCTAGGGATCTATCTTTTAAGAGAGAGACATGATGATGATTTGGAGAAGTGTCACGTCCTCTTGACCTATTAAAGATGTTTCTATTACACTCCCTTCTTGAGTCATGTCGCTCCTTATCTACTTCCAGTCTCTGTAGAGTCTTTGTTGACTTATTCCAACACTTGTAACCTTAGAAGAAATTCTTACCACCACTTTTTGACATTCTTTCTCCTTGTTCGACAGAGAGAGGTGAAGAAGCATTGAGCTACGGCATGAGCTACAACGGAAGCTGAGTAAACCAGCATGTGCAACAGTGACTGAGTCAACGATAGAAGGCGTGAGCTGGAACAAAGAGATATGGAAATACTAGGGACAAGAAGCTGACGAGGACAAACCTAAAGATGAGTAGCTGAGCTGGATATGAAGATCAGTGAAGATACTCATAGGATGAGCACCTAAAAGATTTTAGGAAAATATGCTTTTAGCGAGATGAAGAAAAATGGAAATATGCCTAAGAGAGTTTAGGAAATATGTCAAAAGAAATAAGGCAATTGTACGATGATCTATAAGTATAAATAGATCATCTAGGGCATCTGTGCTTGGTGCGCCTTTAGAGAGAGAGATTGCTTTTAGCAAAAGTTGAGAGTTCTTAAGAGAGAATTAGACTTGGTGTTAAGGGTGAATCTAGAAGGCTTTGAGATTGTTGATAGATCGAAAAGCAAGAAGGAGACTAGGTTGTTAAGGTGAAACTTTTGTTTGCTTTGCAATAAACAGTCTTTGAAAAAGAATACCCTTGTGTCACTTTCTGTATTACGTTACGTCTCACATTTTCAATTGGTATCAGAGCAGACACTTGTTGCTCATATATACAGGTGAGATTGTGCGGAAAATTGGAGAACTACAATGAGCTGATCAATAGCTCTAGGGTAATACCGGATGCGACAAACTATGGCTTTTGAAAAGCAAGAACAAGATCACAAATCAAAGGTATCGACCCGCTAGCATGGAAGGCAGTTGAATCAGGCTGGACAGCTCCAACAATGAAGAATGAAGCAGGAGCCGAGGTACTCAAACCAGAAGAACAATAGACAGAAGTCGAACTAAAGCTATCAAAATTCAACTCCAGAGCTCTAACTGCAATTAACTGTGGAGTAGCTAAGAAACAGTTCGAATGGATACAAGGATGTGAATTGGCTAAAGAAGCATGGGATATTCTTCAAATTCACTTTGAAGGAACAGAGAAAGTGCAAAATTCAAGAAAAGATTTGTTGGCTACCAAGTTTGAAGATCTAAAAATGTAAGATGATGAGACAATTTCAGACTTCAGCGCCAAAATCAGCTCTTTAGCTCAGGAAGCGTCACTCCTTGGTAAGAAGTATAAAGATAAGAAACTTGTCAGGAAATTCTTGAGGTGTCTGCCGGCCAAGTACATGCCATACAAAGCAGCTCTAAGTGTATCAGCTAACACTGAGAGTATGAGTTTTGATGAGCTAGTTGGTATGTTGCAAGTTCATGAGCTAGAACTAGATGGTACAAAGAAATCCAAAGGTGTTGCGCTCATCACTCAAGCAAAAGCCAACCAAGAAAGCGAGGGAGAAGATCCTGTAAGCCTCATTGTTCGAAGATTTGATCGTGCTCTAAGGAGAGTAGAACAAGGACAAGGATCATACAAAAGCAATAAAAGATCGACTGATGGAGAGAAGACTATGAAGAAATCTGAAATGCAGTGTCGTGAATGTAAGGGGTTTGGACACTTCAAGAGTGAATGTCCAACTGTCAGGAGACGTGAGATGAAATGCTTTGGTTGCAAAGGAATTGGACACACTCATCTGGAATGTGTCAATGATCAGAAACGAAGACAAGAAAAATCTATGATAGGAGTAAACAATGATGAGTCAGATGAGGAAAGTGATGAAGATGAAGTCAACAACTTTGTAGCATTCCTTGGAATTGCTGAACTTGAAGACAATGAATTTGATTCAGACTCAGAAACAAAACAAACTTGGTCAGTAGCTATAAGGAGGTAAGGGATACTCTCATCAGAATTGGGCTAGAGAATACTGCACTAATCCAAGTGAAGCAGCGGCTTGAGGCACAAATTGAGTCACTCCAAGAAGAACTGGAAACTGAACGGAAGCTAAGTAAAGAAAGTGTCAATTTAATCAAAGAAAAGTTGACATTGGCTAAGAAATCAGACGAATTGGAGCAGATGCTGAAGAAAGAGAAAGAAGTAACTAAACAGCTACAGTCCGAGCTAGATCAACAACATCGCAAAATACACATGTTTGCAGGAACCAAACAACTGGATAAAATTCTGAGCTATGGCAGAACAGAATACACAAAGTCTGGACTTGGGTACACTGGACGATGTGGAGCCAATTTGGGAAAAACCACATTTGTACGTGCAAGTTCGACAAATCCGACTCAAGCAGTGTATGACTCAGTATCAAGAAACTACTATTACTGTGGAAAGGAGGGGCATTACAAAGCGTACTGCTACAGATTTCACCAAAGGGTTCGACAGCTCAAGAAACTAGGAAGATTCAACTGGAACAAGAACAAATATCAAATTTGGGTGAAAAAGGTTGACTTGTATGAAACAGGAAGTAGTACAAGGGATACTTCAGAGAAGCAGACACGATGCATTATGGCCTTTGTCACTGAGAAATCAG
The DNA here is from genome assembly GCA_030180135.1 of Orychophragmus violaceus. Taxonomy (NCBI): domain Eukaryota; kingdom Viridiplantae; phylum Streptophyta; class Magnoliopsida; order Brassicales; family Brassicaceae; genus Orychophragmus; species Orychophragmus violaceus. The sequence continues at coordinate 84,172,045 of CM058235.1, forward strand.
AAGATGGAAATCAATGGTACTTTGACAGTGGATGCTCAAGGCATATGACAGGGACAAGGAGTCATCTCAAAGACATCAAAGTGATCAAATCTGGAAAAGTAAAATTCGGTGATGGAGGACAAGGGGCGATACAAGGCAAAGGTAAAACACTTGACTCAGATTTACCCAAACTAATGAATGTTTTTCTTGTGAAGGGTCTTAAGGCAAACCTGATCAGTGTGAGTCAGCTATGCGACGAAGGATTAATGGTGTGTTTACAAGCTATGATTGCAAAGCCATGAATGACACTGGAGATATCATCCTACAAGGAAAAATATCAGGAAACAACTGTTACATGTGGGAAAACAACTCTAAATGTCTTAGCGCGAAGTGTCTAAGTGCCAAGAATGACATTCATTTATGGCATCAACGACTAGGACATATGAATGAAAGAAACTTAACTACTCTTGTTAAGAATGAGATTGTCCGAGGGATACCTCAACTCAATGAGGTAAGCAAGATGGTATGTGGAGCATGAAACAAAGGCAAGCAGGTCAAAGTTCAACACAAGAAAGTGCCAGATGTTCAGACCAAAAACAAGTTGGATCTAGTGCACATGGACCTGATGGGACCAATGCAAGTTGAAAGTGTAGCTGGTAAACGATATGTGTTTGTTCTAGTAGATGACTTCACCAGGTACACATGGGTAAGGTTCATCCGGGATAAATCAGATACAACTGACAGCTTTAGAATCTGGGCACTTCAGATGATCAATGAACAAGGACAGATTAAGAGGGTTCGAAGTGATCATGGAGGAGAATTTCAGAATGAAACCATGAAAGTGTTCTGCGAAGATCATGGTATAGCTCATCAGTTCTCAGCACCAAGAACTCCTCAACAGAATGGGGTAGTTGAGAGGAAGAACATAACTCTTCAAAAAATGGCTAGAGCCATGATCCACGGCAATGATGTGCCACTAAGGTTCTGGGCTGAAGCCATCAATACAGCATGTTACATCATTAATCGGGTATATGTGAGAAGAGTAACAACCATGACACCATACGAGATGTGGAAAGGAAAAACTCCCAATCTGAGCTACTTTCATATCTTTGGAGGAAAGTGTTATGTATTGAATGACAAAGATCATCTTGGAAAGTTTGATTCAAGGAGTGACGAGGGTATCGTCTTGGGATATTCAGGAACTAGCACAGCGTTCAGAGTGTACAACACAAGATCAAGAACAATTGTTGAGTCAGTGAATGTTGTATTTGATGATCTATGTCAAATGAAAATTCCCGATGATTCATCAGACAGTGAATCAGAACCGGTTGAGCACCAAAGATCCATAAATGAAGAGAAAGCAGAGGAAGAAACAACCTCAGAGACTACCCAAAATGAAGAACCAAAATCCCCTGTGAAAATCAAGCTTAGCAGAACTCAGAAAAACCATCCCATCTCAAAGGTATTAGGAGATGTGAATGATAAACGAATAACAAGAAAAGTTCATCTAGACGTTAAAGAAATGGTGCGGTTTACTTGATTTGTCTCAGTCATAGAACCCACAACGCATATTCAAGCCTTGGAAGACGAATTTTGGATTGAAGCAATGGGGCAAGAACTAGAACAGTTTGTGCGTAATGATGTCTGGGAACTTGTACCACGACCTGATGGAGTAAACATTGTAGGAACCAAGTGGATCTTTAAAAACAAGATTGATGAGAATGGAATAGTTGTGCGGAACAAAGCGCGACTTGTAGCCCAGGGGTACTCTCAAATAGAAGGAGTCGATTTTGAGGAAACATTCGCTCCTGTTGCTCGACTTGAGTCAATCAGACTATTTCTTGGAATGACGTGCATCATGAACTTCACCGTATATCAAATGGACGTAAAGAGTGCCTTTCTGAATGGTTTTCTTCAAGAGGAAGTTCATGTAGAACAACCAAAAGGATTTGAGGATGCACACAATCCTGAGTATGTGTACAAATTGAAGAAAGCCTTATATGGTCTGAAGCAAGCTCCCAGGACATGGTATGAGCGGCTTACTAGTTTTCTTCTAGAAAAAGGATATGCAAGAGGGGGTGTAGACAAAACTCTCTTTGTTCTGGAACAAAAGAAAGAGATTATCATAGTCCAGATCTATGTGGACGACATAATCTTCGGAGGCACATCTCAAAAGCTGGTTGATATGTTTGTTCAAGACATGACTCAAGAATTTGAAATGAGTATGGTAGGAGAATTGAAGTATTTTCTGGGTCTGCAAGTTAGCCAGACCAGTTACGGTATATTCATATCTCAAAGAACATATGCCAAAAATCTGTTGAGTCGATTCAAGCTGGATCATAGTAAAGAAGCTAGAACACCAATGAGTACTACAACCAAGTTATCAAGAGATGAGGATGGAGTAGATGTGGATGTAAAGCTGTATCGAGGGATGATTGGAAGCTTACTATATCTTACAGCTAGTAGACCAGATCTATGTCTAAGCGTGGGAATATGTGCAAGATATCAAGCTAAACCAAAACAGTCTCATCTTGAGGAAGTCAAGCGAATCATCAAGCATGTCAAGGGTACGATTAACCTAGGGATTTGGTACTCAAAAGGATCCAATAAACACCTAGTTGGATATTGTGATGCCGACTGGGCAGGAAGTTTGGATGACAGGAAGAGCACAAGTGGAGGATGTTTCTTTCTAGAAAACAATCTAATTGCATGGATGAGTAAGAAGCAGAATTATGTGTCACGGTCTACTGCAGAAGCAGAATATATTGCGATGGGTAGTTGTTGTGCTCAACTTCTCTGGATGAAACAAATGTCAGCTGACTATGGGATCGATTCAGGACCACTTCTCGTACACTGTGATAATAAGAGTGCTATAAGCATCTCAAAGAATCCTGTGCAACATTCTCAAACCAAGCATATTGACATAAGACACCATTTTATTCGAGAACTAGTGGAGGAAAAACATATAGTGGTTGAATACATAGTTACTGATTTGCAATTGGCTGACTTCTTTACAAAACCTCTTGATTTTAATCGTTTTATTACTCTAAGAAATTCGATCGGTGTGTGTGAGATCTAAAACTCTACAGGGCTGGCACATGCACTGACTCATGACGTACCTCAAGTTCTGATTTGATTTGGAGTCAAGAAATCAAGTGGAAAAGAGCTGCCTGTTGTGCCGTCATATCTCAAGACTAGTACAGGTTTCTCGAGTGAGTTTAAAAAAAAAAGGGCCAAAAAGAAAAATAGGAGTTGGTATCCTGAGAAGTCAAGTGATGGAATCAACTTCAAGAAAAACCTCAGCTACTAAATCGAAAAAAAGAAAAGAAAAGAATCATGGAAATCACACTCGAAGGATAAAGGTTGAAAACTATATTGAGATATGATAAAGGCATGAGAGTGTGAAAGCTAGCCACTAGGTTGATGATGGCCAGATGCAGGAATCATACGAGCAAGGGATCATGAGTGAGTCATGTGCTGTGTCAAGTCCTGACACATCCAAGATCATCATGAGAATTCAGAAAAGGTATTACTTTGATTTTTTTTTTAAAAAAATAAATAAATAATAAAACAGCCAATTTGCATCAGTAGAAATGTAGTCAATTCACTTTACAGTTTATGCCCATAGTTCAAGAATTCTGAATGTGGTTGATCTATTGTTATGATGTACATTGAGAACTAACAAAAAATGCAGTGAAAAAGGAGATACGGTCTGAATCGGTTCAAAAGCGGTTTGACAGGAAACAAAATCTAGACCTTGGGCACCATGAAGAAACAAAAGATTTGAATTTTAAAATTCAAAAATCTGGAATATCTTCGCCCAATAAAATCGCATGCAAAAGGGACAAAAATATCTCTGACACAGATTCTGCATCAGACTTTAAAAGGAAAGAAGAAAAGGGAAAAAGAAAATCCAATCGTTCTTAAAGGTTCAAAGAAACATCGCCTGCTCTACCTCATTCAAAAATTTCTCTGCTCAATCTGTCAAAATTCACCATGGTGCATGCAACCCGAAGAGGAAAAGGGGGTGCTAGCTCAACTCAACGCTCGACCCAAGCTTCGCCTGAACAGAAACCGCCGCAGTTAATCGATGATTCCAGCTCCGATGAGGAAGTTCCACCTGTTGGAATTGTGTCCAGTAATCTCAGTACTGTCTCTAGAAAGTAAGAGTATGTCAATGATCAGACATAAGTCATATAATACTGGGGGTCATGATGGCTTGCTAGAGTCCGCTCATGATCTATAAGTCTTGGACTTATTGCCTTTATTATATGATCCCATATGGGTCACACGCCTAAGCTAACAGGAAAATGTGTAGGAACGTTTTAGCAGAAGTACGGTAAAAGTGCTAGGCATTTACTGTACTTAGAGAGAATAAAACGGTTTAGCTGCTGTGTGTCGATCGATACACAAGGTGTATCGGTCGACACAGTGCGCGAATGCCGTCGAGTTAATTGGTGTTTGGGCCAAATGGCCCAAACGGAATCGGACAAGTTTTATAAGGTAAAACTCGAGTTTCTGAACCATTAACCCTAATCACTCAGCCGAAAACTCTCTCTCTCTCTGCGCCGAGCTCCTTGTGGTCTAGCAGCCGTTTTCTGTGATCGCGTGTGTGAACCTTTGGAGGATTCATCCCTCGGTGTTTCTCTGATCTCAGACATACCATCTCTTTCCGCTGCAAACAGGTATAAGGTGAGATCATCATTTGTTTCTATTCTGAGAAGAACCTAGATCCGCATGTTTAGGTTGATATGAATCTAAGAGTTGAATCAGGATCAACTAAACAATCCTTCAGTGGTATCAGAGCCATAGGTTCTGGTTTTTCTTGTTTAGATTCATGTTTAGGATTGTTTTCTTGTTTAAAAGTGTTTTGAATCAACTACTGATAAGAGAAACCACTTAAGTAACAAGAATTGAAACCTAAACACACATAAAATCGCAGAAACCAAGCTATATGATTTGGTAGAATGCGATTTTCAAAAGTCAGTATCGGCCAGAATCGCATGGATCGATCGATACGATCGCATGGATCGGTCGATACAGTCTATCGGCAAAACCCTGTTAACGCGTGAAAGCATCGATCGATGCAGGATCGATGCAGGTTCGATGTTGGTGCATCGACCGATACGGTTGGTGCATCGATCGACACGGTTAGGGTTTTGACTCGGTTCAGTGCATGCGTGAGAGCATCGATCGATACAGGATCGATGCACGATCGATGCAGGATCGATGCTGAGATCATCGACCGATGTGGTTGATGGATCGATCGACACGGTTGGTTCATCGATCGACATGGTTGGTTTAAGGCTCGGTTTAATTTTGATTAAAATTAATTCGTCCTGGTTTAATAAACAGATTTAATAATTTTATTAAGTCTGGTTAAACCGGGACAAGAAATCCAATGTCGAAAGAATTATTGGATTTAGTGCCTAAACCAGGATTTTCTAATTTGATTTGGTTGGACCAAATAAATTGAGAAAATCCGGTTTAGTAAATAACCGGTTGACAATTGTGGTCATCGTAGTAATTAAAATTTGGTTAGACCAATTTTAATGAACCAGACCGGTTATGTCATTTAATTGGACAATTGGGTCATGTCTTGGACATGGACAAATTCTTGGGCCTCGGGCCAAGAAGTTAAAACAATTGGGCCAATTATTTGAGTCTTTCTTCAGATTAATTTAAAATTTATTTTATAAAATTATAAAATCGATTTTAAATTAAAGTTTCCAAAATTTTGAAATTAGAAAGTTTCTTAAATTAGAAGTTTCTGGATTTGCGGGTTTTGGATTTTAAAGAAATTTCTAAAGTTAGAAAGTTTCCGTTTTTAGAAAGTTTCCAATTTTAGAAAGTTTCCAAAAATAGTAGGTTTCCAAATATGGAAAGTTTCCCGAAATAGTAATCTTCTATTTTGGGAATGAATTTTTAAATAAACCTACGAACCTCAAATAATATCAAGCGTTGGATGTCTTGTCCATTCTATGTCAGCTGTCGAAGCCCATTCAATTGTATTCATGGCCTTACAGTGTGAGGGTGTCTGCTTTTGCGTGGATAAGACGGTTTGTGATTCATAAATGTCATTGGGAGTCCCAGACATTAATGATTACATGACTGTATAGTCTGGTTTTCTTGACTGGGCCATCGGGAGTCCCGGGCCTTGAGACATCAGAGTGGATTGGGCCTCGAGCCCAGATTCACAACCAAGAGTTATATCACGGATATAATTAGCCGATATAGGGCTTACCGATATAAGCTAAGGTTTGGTGACGGCCAGTGGCCCACTTTAATCTTAGTTATATGTGGATCTTGGAATCATTATATTCTATTGAGGGTAACTTATGTTATTGAATATAATGCGTGATTAATCATATTAAATTTAATACGAGATTAATCATATTGAACATTTTAACTAATAACCTTTTTTTTTTATCTATATATTTCAGCTATGACTACTACAAGCACACAAAACACATTCTCAATCCGGTCTGTTCTCGAGAAGGAGAAGCTGACTGGAACGAACTTCCTGACGTGGTCAAGGAACTTGAGGCTAGTCCTCAAGCAGGAGAAGAAGGATTATGTCCTTCGTGATCCTCTCCCCGAGAGGCCTCCTGCCAATGCCGCCAGGACTCTGCATAATGCTTGGGAAAAGCATTCGTCAGATGAAAATGATGCCTATTGCCTGATGTTGGTGACAATGACTCCTGAGCTGCAAAAACAGTTCGAGAGTGTATTGTCACCCATCGAGATAATGGCAAGCCTGAAATCGCTTTTTCAGGAGCAGGCTAGGACTGAGAGGTTTCAAACAGTTAAGAACCTCTTGGACTGCAAGTTGGCTGCGAATGCGGCAGTGAGTCCTCATGTCTTGAAGATGATGGGTTATCTCGATCATCTTCAGAAACTCGACTGCCCAATTAGCCAGGAACTTGCCTGCGACATCATTCTGCAGTCATTACCTGCAAGCTATGATCAGTTCATTCTGAACTTTAACATGCATGGCTTGAGTAAGACATTGCCTGAGCTTCACGGAATGCTCAAGACTGCGGAGCCCAATTTGAGGAAAACCGCCAAGGACCCCAATGTGCTTATGGTGCAGAAGGGCAAGGGGTTTAAGAAATCCTCTGCTAAGGATAAGGGAAAGGCCAAGGCTGTCCAAGTCGCGGACAAGGACACGCCAAAGCCCAAGCCCAAGTCCAAGGCTGGGCCAACTGACATATGCAGGTTCTGTAAAGAACCAGGGCATTGGAGGAGAGAATGTAAGAAATTCCAGGAAGGTCTAAAGGAATTGAAGAAGAAGACTTTTGAGACTTCTTCAACAGGTATTTTTGTTATAGAAGTTAATACAACTACTTCTGATAATACCTCATGGGTTATGGATACTGGTTGTGGGGCTCATATTTGTACTAATATGCAGGCACTCAGCAACAGTAGAAGGCTGAAGCAAGGACAAGTGGAGCTACGAGTTGGGAATGGAGCGAAAGTTCCAGCGCTAGCTGTAGGCACTTACTTGTTGTCTTTACCTTCGGGATTGATTTTAGAACTCAATAATTGTTATTTTGTACCTGCTATAAGCAGAAATATTATTTCAATTTCTTTGTTGGATTTGGAAGGTTATGATTTTTCAGTTAAGAATAAATTATGTTCCTTCAATCGCAACAATTTGTTCTATGGTTCTGCCCCTCTTATGAATGGGCTTTACATACTCGATCAATCCGCGCCAATTTATAACATTAATACCAAACGGTTCAAACCTAATGAGGAGAACCGAACGTTTCTATGGCATTGTCGTTTAGGGCACATCAGCGAGAAACACATCAAGAGGCTCCATTCGAATGGACTTCTTGGCTCATTTGACTTTGAGTCATGTGAGAAGTGCGAATCCTGCATGATGGGCAAAATGACACGGGCCCCCTTTAATAAACCTAACGAGAGGGCCAGTGACTTATTGGGCCTGATACACACTGACGTATGTGGCCCAATGTCCACAAATGCAAGAGGAAACTATCAGTACTTCATTACCTTTACTGATGATTTCAGTAGGTATGGATATGTTTATTTAATGAAACATAAGTCTGAATCTTTTGAGAAGTTCAGAGAATTCCAAAATGAAGTACAGAACCAACTTGGCAAAAGCATTAAGGCTCTTCGATCCGACCGAGGAGGAGAATACTTAAGCCAAGAATTCAGTGATCATCTGAGAGAGTGTGGGATCGTATCCCAACTCACTCCTCCTGGAACACCTCAATGGAATGGTGTATCTGAGAGGAGAAATCGGACCTTAAAGGATATGGTTCGATCTATGATGAGTCACACAGACCTTCCAATATCCCTTTGGGGATATGCTCTGCTAACAGCAGTGTTCACTCTAAATAGAGCGCCATCGAAAGCAGTAGCAAAGACACCATATGAATTATGGACTGGAGAAGCTCCAGTGCTGTCTTATCTCAGAATTTGGGGTTGTGAAGCCTATGTCAAGAGATTGATCTCAGACAAGCTTACACCAAAATCTGACAAATGCTACTTCATTGGTTATCCACGGGAAACCAAGGCTTATTACTTCTATCTACGTTCCGAGAACAAGATCTTTGTTGCCCGGGATTGTAACTTTCTTGAGAGGGAGTTTCTCTCTAAGAAAGACAGTGGGAGTAAGGTACTGCTTGAAGAAATTCAAGATGAACAGGATACTGCTCAACCTAATGAGGAAGAGCAGCAGGAGGACCTACAAGAAATTGTAGAGCCTGAACCTGTAGTACCTGAAGTTCGAAGATCCGGGAGGATCCGTCACGAACCCGAGAGATATCAAGGATTCCTCGTGACTGACTGTCATGATCTTCTGATCATTGATGGTGATGAACCATCGAACTTCAATCAAGCCATGATGGGCCCAGATTCCTCTAAGTGGCGCAAGGCCACTGATTCCGAAATGGACTCCATGTCGGTCAACCAAGTGTTTTCGTTGGTTGACTTACCCGCTGGTGTAAAAGCCATCGAGTGCAAATGGATCTTCAAGAAGAAGATTGACTTGGATGGAAATGTCCAGATTTATAAAGCCAGGTTGGTGGCAAAAGGTTTCAAACAAGTTCACGGTGTGGATTACGATGAAACCTATTCACCAGTGGCTATGATGAAATCTATTCGGATTCTACTAGCAACTGCAGCTTTTCATGATTATGAAATTTGGCAGATGGACGTGAAAACCGCCTTCCTGAATGGTATTCTGGAAGAGGATGTGTATATGACACAACCTGACGGTTACATAGATCCAAAGAATGCTGGAAAAGTATGCAAGCTTCATAAATCCATTTATGGATTGAAGCAAGCATCGAGGAGCTGGAATATTCGTTTTGATGAAGCGATCAAGCAATTTGACTTCATCAGAAACGAAGAAGAACAATGCGTGTATAAGAAATCTAGTGGGAGCAAGATTGTATTTCTTATTCTGTATGTCGATGACATACTGCTTCTCGGAAACGACGTTCCAATGCTGAAGTCCGTAAAGGACTGGCTTGGAAGTTGTTTTTCCATGAAAGACATGGGTGAAGCCGCATACGTTCTTGGAATCAGGATCTACCGGGATAGATCTAGAAGGCTGATAGGCTTGTGTCAAGATTCATACATTGACAAAGTCCTACAAAGATTCAGCATGAAGGATTCCAAAAAGGGCTTCACGCCGATGGTACATGGCACAACGCTAAGCAAGAAGCAGAGCCCTACGACGGCTGCTGAGCTTGAGCGCATGAAGAATATTCCTTATGCATCTGCAATAGGATCTGTCATGTATGCCATGATCTGTACTCGTCCTGATGTTGCTTATGCATTGAGCATGACGAGTAGATACCAGTCAAATCCAGGTGAAAACCATTGGATTGCCGTAAAGAATATCTTGAAGTATCTAAGACATACTAAGGATAAGTTCTTAGTGTACGGTGGAAGTGATGTGCTTAAAGTCAGTGGATTCACGGACGCAAGTTTCCAGACAGACCAAGATGATTTCCGGTCACAGTCCGGTTATATCTTTTGTCTGAATGGCGGTGCAATCAGTTGGAGAAGCTCCAAGCAAGACACCGTTGCTGATTCCACTACAGAAGCTGAATATATCGCCGCCTCAGAAGCTGCGAAGGAAGCTGTTTGGATACGAAAGTTCATTATTGAACTAGGTGTGATACCAGATGCGGCTGAGCCTCTGGCACTGTTTTGTGACAACAATGGTGCTATAGCTCAGGCAAAGGAACCAAGATCACATCAGAAATCCAAGCATGTTCTAAGAAGATTTCACTTGATACGTGACATCATTAATAGAAAGGAAGTCAAGATCAGCCGAGTTCAGACTGATGATAACGTCGCTGATCCGTTGACAAAGCCACTCCCAAGGCCTAAGCTCGAGTTTCTGACTGAAGCTGTAGGCATTAGAGACATTGAAATGTAATCTAAATTTGAGTGGGAGTTTGAGGGCTTTTATTTAGTTATTGATATGTTCTTGTAAAACATTCTTATGTTTAATGAAATTATTATTTCAAGATTATTTTAACTGTGATGAAATAATCGTTCCAAAGTGATATGAACCATTTTATAGGTCATCGAAGTAAATGACTTGATCTTGAGTTATCGAAGTCATTTAGCTTGATCATGAGACCCTATATTTGATAAATGTTTTATATCATCCCGTCCCTAGTCGAAGGTTGTTGAAATTGGAACACCAACAACCATGTGAGACTGGATTGGTACGTGACTTATGACAAAGTCTCAGTGTGTCATAGATGCGCGGCATCAAAGTCAGTACATAGGTGTATGTTTGGGAACATACGACCGGACAAGACCCGCTTAAAAGAACTCTTCAGGATATTTATATCTGTGTCATAAGAGATTCTTACTACGACTATAGAGTATAGTCCTTAGACCTGAGTTCGCATGCATGTGACTGCACATGGACTGATGCACTTTGATCATTGTCTAACGCTATCGTTCTGCGATAGTTATAAGGACCTTGTTTGGGTACATTATGAAATGAGTAGTTTACAGTGATGGAACAAGACGGAATTTGTCCCTCCAATATAAATGGAGTGAATATCTCTAGGCCAATCGGAGATTTGAATACTGGAAAAATGCATGGCCATGCTCAAACGGACTGTCCCGAGTCGTTTGGATTGTCAGTATCAAATCAGAGTCCGATGAACAAGATTAGGCTTTATAAGGATGACACCAATCTTGCCTTATGACTAATCGAGATATTGTGACAAAAGGATTATGAATACAGAGATTCCAGTACAAGTGGGAGATTGTTGGAATTGTGTCCAGTAATCTCAGTACTGTCTCTAGAAAGTAAGAGTATGTCAATGATCAGACATAAGTCATATAATACTGGGGTCATGATGGCTTGCTAGAGTCCGCTCATGATCTATAAGTCTTGGACTTATTGCCTTTATTATATGATCCCATATGGGTCACACGCCTAAGCTAACAGGAAAATGTGTAGGAACGTTTTAGCAGAAGTACGGTAAAAGTGCTAGGCATTTACTGTACTTAGAGAGAATAAAACGGTTTAGCTGCTGTGTGTCGATCGATACACAAGGTGTATCGGTCGACACAGTGCGCGAATGCCGTCGAGTTAATTGGTGTTTGGGCCAAATGGCCCAAACGGAATCGGACAAGTTTTATAAGGTAAAACTCGAGTTTCTGAACCATTAACCCTAATCACTCAGCCGAAAACTCTCTCTCTCTCTGCGCCGAGCTCCTTGTGGTCTAGCAGCCGTTTTCTGTGATCGCGTGTGTGAACCTTTGGAGGATTCATCCCTCGGTGTTTCTCTGATCTCAGACATACCATCTCTTTCCGCTGCAAACAGGTATAAGGTGAGATCATCATTTGTTTCTATTCTGAGAAGAACCTAGATCCGCATGTTTAGGTTGATATGAATCTAAGAATTGAATCAGGATCAACTAAACAATCCTTCACCACCACCCAGAAACCCTAACCGCGTCTCTGATCAAATTCTGGGTGAACACCAACAGACCAGCACCAACTCATTCGAAACTGCTCAAGAAGTCGCGGTAACGAAACCGATTGATGAAGATCTGGCCAGGAAAAAGGAGATGACGAAGCTGAGTTAGGCTGTGGCTCTGTTCCAGAAGGCCAGCCCCCAAAACCTCCATCAGATCCTGAAACCGAAGAAATCAAAATCACAGAGTCACCAAAAGAGGGTAACAAGGAAGCTGAATTTATGCGCTCAGATGTTCAAGGAAATCTGGAGGAAATAGGAGAGAAAGAGAAAGATGCAGTCGAGGGGTTAGGTGAGTTAGCTATGGTTGTGGCAAATCCAGTGAGTGTAGCTACCGGTGAAGCTGAACCTTCTGAGCCAAACACTCAAGCTGAAAATATTGAAGAAGCTTCTAGACCTAAGAAGAGGAAAGCTAGAAAGCAGACATGATCCGTGCCTAATCTCAAAAAGGCTCGCGTCGAAAGAACTGAACCACATAAATCAGTGCAGACGAAGCCTAAGAAGAACAATGCTGTCAAAGCTGGGACGTCTGCTACAACTGGTGGCTCAGGCAAAAACAAAGCCAAAACCTTTGTATCCAAACGATTTCCATCTCGCGAAGTTAAAGCAAGGTATGTACTATTCAAAGATCGTGGAATCTTAGCTGAACGGGTAGTGGATTTTGATGAAACCGGTAAGTGGGGATATCTTGGCCTGATAAACATAGGAATGTTGAGAAACTTTGTTGATGGTTTAGTCAGCTTTATCCCTGAGATTGTGAAAGAATTCTACACTAATCTGCTAGAGTCAAGTGCTGAGGGTACTGAAAATGGGGTACGAGTGTTCTTATGGAAGCAAATGTATGAGTTCTCACCAGCTCAGATCAATGCCTGCTTAGATCTAGAACCTTTGAGCAGTGATGAAATCAAGAATGATGCAAAAATTGATGGAGTCTCAGCTGATTCAATTGCTAAGTACCTCACTCAGGGTCAGAAGAAGACATGGGCAGGAATGAAATCTGTTGACCTCCCTCCAAAGTACGCCGCTCTGACTATATTGTCAGCTACAAACTGGTTCCCATCTACTCACAAGAATCACATATCTGAAGACAGAGAAAGGCTGATCTACAAGATAGCTCATGGGATCCGGATTGACTTTGGAAAACTAGTGTACAAACAGGTAATGAGCTTTACCACTGATCCGCAGATTGATCGACGTTGGCTGATATTCCCGAGAATCATCTCAGCAGTTCTCGAATCACAACATCCACCTCGCTCATTTGATGGAGAAGAACTTGTAGGTCCTGTGTTATACAAGAAGGATCCTCGAAGTGGTGAAGCCTTTCTCAAGAAAGAGGCTGAAAGGAAGAGACAGGAAATTGCATCCGGCAAACGCAAGATTGGCTCAACATCTCGTACAGAAGGCCTCTCACAAGTCTCTGCATCAGTTGAAGAGGAATCTGTGGAAATTCTGCAACTTGGTTCAGTAAGGATGCCGCTCAAAACCTCAATAGATCAACTATCTGTCCAAACCGCTCTACAAGTCATAACTGAGGGGATTCAGAACCTGAGTGATGTAGTCTTTCATCTACGCGACATGATTCAAGGTAAGTTTTCGACTAACTCTTCGGTGGAAATTACTCAGTTATAAATTTTTAACTTGTATGCTCTCAAGCAGGGGGAGAAACTGAAGAGGTTGACGAGTCAGATCACGATGAGGAGTCTCCTGCTGGCACAGGAGATGATGACTCAAATGAGATGACCTCGAGTGATGCTTAAGTGTGTGGAGAATTAGGATTATGGGGGGAGTTTACTTTGTGGGGGAGTTCCTTTTTGTTTTGTGGTTCACTCTGTTATGTTTTCGATGATGAAACTCTTTGTTCTGTTTTTTAAATGTTGAACTCAGTTTTGCTTAAAGGAGTAATATTTTGGATTGGAATGAGTGAATGCTTGATAAACAGTATTTTTCTGCTTCGGCTATATGTGTGTATGAGTTTTCTGAAGTATAGGTACTTGAGAGTCATACAAGCTAAAAAGGGGGAGATTGAAGAAGCATTGAGCTACGACATGAGATACAACGGCAGCTGAGTCAACCAGCATGTGCAACAGTGACTGAGTCAACGATAGAAGGCGTGAGCTGGAACAAAAAGATATGGAAATACTAGGGACAAGAAGCTGACGAGGACAAACCTAAAGATGAGTAGCTGAGCTGGATATGAAGATCAGTGAAGATACTCATAGGATGAGCACCTAAAAGATTTTAGGAAAATATGCTTTTAGCGAGATGAAGAAAAATGGAAATATGCCTAAGAGAGTTTAGGAAATATGTCAAAAGAAATAAGGCAATTGTACGATGATCTATAAGTATAAATAGATCATCTAGGGCATCTGTGCTTGGTGCGCCTTTAGAGATAGAGATTGCTTTTAGCAAAAGTTGAGAGTTCTTAAGGGAGAATTAGACTTGGTGTTAAGGGTGAATCTAGAAGGCTTTGAGATTGTTGATAGATCAAAAAGCAAGAAGGAGACTAGGTTGTTAAGGTGAAACTTTTGTTTGCTTTGCAATAAACAGTCTTTGAAAAAGAATACCTTGTGTCACATTCTGTATTACGTTACGTCTCATATTTTCAAGAAGCAACAGAAACAATGCTTCTCTAATCTTTCATACTTAGATTCCAAGGTTATGTCTTCGCCCGTGGGAAAAGTGAATGTCTTCTTGATATATAATCAATGGCTTGAGTGCATTCATCATAACAACCCTCTCATCATTATTAATGAATTGACCAATCTCTTGTCCTATCGCCTTAAGAGTGTCTCTCTTCTAGTAATGAAGACGAAGATCATGAATAGTAGTCCATAATGAAGTAAGTTTTGAAATCACTGGTTGTCATCTTTGAATTACTAGCACCAAACGCTTATAATGGAATTTAGAAGTAGAACACGCTGTAGATCAGATTATGTGGTGAATTTGAACATGAATCCATCTCTTCCCAATTCCATTCCTTCAACTTTACCCGGTAAACTTGGGGCATAAAGTTGATCACTGTTCTTGGATGTTGCATCTCTGGACTCAGAACCCTTCCTATTAAGGTTAGTTTGTTCTCTCCTCTATTAGATCTGAATTGTACACCGGCGGAAGTCTTGTTGGTTGATCTCTCGTCCAACGATTTGAAGACTCGATGACTTTCCTTTTCTAATCTTTGGTAAATCGAGTCTTTGTCTAGCTGATGCCATAAATCTCACGAAAGCCTAAAGACTGGATGTCCTAGTAAAGAAGTAGTGAATTAAATAGCATGCACCCAACAGTAATCACCTGGCAAGCACCTTCCTAAATCGAGATAGTAGTAAACGATGATTTGATCGAGTAATTTTTTTTTTTTTTTTGCTGAAACCCTAGCGCCGCCATCTTTCTAAAGATTTTATAGATAGATATTTCCAAAGAAATTTCAGTAATTTACAAGAAAACTATAAATAAACCAAAAAATTAGATTTTACAACTTTCTATTGAATTTCTGATTCAACCTATTCGTAGCTAATGTTCAACGGTATTTTTTGACAAAAAAGTTCAACGATATTTCAACAAAGTTTATGATAAATTACCAATAACCCTTATTCATAAATAGTTTTTAATAAAGAACCGACAAAATTTGTTTTTATCAAAAATTGCGAAAAGCACTTGTATTTTTCCGATTGACCAAGTTATCATAAAATCCATACCCATTTTCCCTTACTAAATGATAGGATTACAATTAAATTTTATAATTTTTTTACAAAAATTAAGGAATGAAAAAGGATTATCCTCAGATTCAACCAATTTTCATGGGATTATTCCTTGTTTGGAATCTAATAGGGGAATACGAGGGATTGACACGGGACATAATTTTTTGACACTATATGTATATGAATTAAACAAATGTTCTATAAACAAATAATGTAATTTAGTCTAGTGGGTTTGGCTTCCCACGTTTTGGTCGAGAATGCGGGTTTAAATCCTGTGCAATTTTTTTCGTTATTTTTTTAACAAATGCAAAATACAAAGTTACTTTTGTCTTCAACCTCTTTCTTAGACCTGAGCATATTATCCGAATCCGAAGAACTGACTTGGTATCACACCAAAAATGTGGGTTCGGATCAGGTTTGAGTTAGCGGAAAAAACGATTGGGGCTATACCTTAGGTTACTTTGGATATCGGGTCGGGTCCGGTTTTTACCCGATATTCTATTGGACCACCGTTTATACCTGAAAATCTAACCTAGGCCTAGACACATTTATATCTACACCCTACAGCCGCCCAAGATTTTTCATTTTCGAGACGATAAAATGCTTTTCGTTTCATCTCCTCGGCGGTGTCGAATCCAAGACCGAAGACCTTGCTATAAATCCACAAATTCTCATGATCGTAAACCTAACTCAAAATTCTCCACCCTCTTCTCACTCACAAGTCTTTGCAAATCATTCACAGGTTCGTGTCTCTGTCCCTATTTCTCTCTTAATTTCAAAACTTACTTATAGAATCGTTGTCGTTGATTAGTTTAACGACATATTAGCTTCACGAATTTCATTACATAGAATTGATTAGGTTTGTGTTGTTGTGGCATGTGTTCTTGTTATGTAATTCGTTACATAAAATTAATAATGTAGTGATGGTTTCTGAGATTGATCGACTGTCGTGATATTGCTCTATTTGATTGTTAAGTAGAATTGCTTAGATTTGTTGTATATATCTCATTTATCTGAAATGTATTATGGGATTGATTGATGATCATCTTTTTTCTTTATCTCTATTGATTACTGATTATAATTTTGCTTTGATTACTGATTATTATATGTTTGTCTCTACGTTTTTTATTTTCAGATGAGTTCTTCATCCTTTCCAGACGAGGTCGAAGATGTCATGACTCGGAAGAAGAGAATGATGCTCAAAATACAGATCAACAAGGATATTCAACCCCTGAATGTCAAAGCAAAAGGAAAGATGTACCAGAAACAACTAGAGCTACTTCAAAGCCTGCCAAAGAGTCCAGAACCATCCTCCCAAGGTCGCCGGTTTGGGAACATTTCACCAGAACTAAAGAGAACAAGAACAGGTACCTTTGTCACTACTGCAAGAAGACCTCTGCTGTAAGTCTTCTTCAGGGACTTCTAATCTGTCTAAGCACCTCCAAGCTTGCAAACAATATGATATATCATGGTTTTTAAGGTTTTTGACCATGATATAAGTTTTTATTATCAAGTCTTTTATTGTGTTTTGGAGTTCTTTCAAGTGTTTTACATGTTTAGGTACGTTTAGAACATATTTGGACATTATGACGCATTCTGGAGCTATTTGGCGAGTTCGAGCGAGAAGGAAGAAATTATAAGCGGTATCAGAGCAAAGTGTCAATCGACACTGCTTGGCATCGATCAACACAGACGGGGATCATACAAATCTCGCCGATTTAATGAAGATTTTAGATATTTGTTGCTTGGCCTAGAAGTTTCACATAATTACAAAGAAGCCCAAAACGTGTTTAAACTATTATATTAAGGTTTTAAGCCATTGTTTAGACAACGCTTTACTTATCAAAGATTGAGATATTTTGGAGCTTGTCTTGTACTCGAGAGAGAAGAGATTTTGAACCCCTATTTTTCTATCCCTTTTATGTTATTTGGTTTTCTATTCATTATGTCTGTTGTTATGATTTTCATGTATGAGTAGTTCTCCAGTTAGGTTTAGGAATTCTCATTAGGGATTTCATGGAATATTAAGTTAATTAATTAATTGGGATTCATAACTTCTAGTTCCTCATCTATGGCTGATCTTAATGCTTAATATGAACTAGCTACCCAGATTATTGTTATAGAGTTGAGTTTCGCAACAATAGTTGATTAATTAGCTAGAAAGAACCTAGATGAGCAATTTATTTATTCGGAAAGAAATTTGGCTTGGAGAAATTGTGAACAAATGAACCTGAGATTAATGCATGTTTAGGATCTTTAGAACTCGCAACGAAAGTTGGTTTGCTAGGTTGCTAGAAATAGATAATACTCGCAACAAAAGTTGGTTTTCTAGGTTGCTAGAAATAGATAATACTCGCAACGAAAGTTGGTTTCTTATACTTCTGTGATTCCAGTTCTACAACAATACTTAATTAGATCCGGATTGATTGATTAGTTTATATTTCTGATTTTCCGAGAACTCGCATGACCAGACGCTTCGCTTGATTGATTACACCGTTTGATTTACTTTCCTGCTTCTTTACTGCTTTATTACTGTTTCTGCCTAGCTTAATTCGACATTCTATAGTCTGTTGTAAGATTCTTGAGTCTATGTGGATTCGACCCCTATATACTACATTCACTTTTTGTGCACTTGCACTGTAGCTCTAGGGATTAAACTTTGAGCATATCAAGTTTTTGGCGCCGTTGCCGGGGACTCTTTTTAGTCTTTGATAGATTTGAGTTTAGAATTGAGACTAGGTTTTTCGTTTTTATTTACTAATCATTTTTCTGTTTTGTCTCTGTTCTTGCGTTTCAGGTTCGACGAAGAACACGTTTATCGATCAACACTCTTCTGAATCGATCGACATAACCCCGACTCAGCAACAATCGACGCTTGATATATCATGGTTTTCTAGGTTTTCAACCATGATATAGTTGTATATATTGAGTCTTTAACCTGGTTTTTAGAGTCTATCGAGTCTTTTTTAGGTAAGCTTGCGTTTGGAGCAAAGTGAGGGATTTTGGGACATTTCTGGTGATTTTTGCAACGAGCTGAAGATGGTGTCTCGACCACGATGGAGAGATTGAGAGATATTGAGTTGGGGCTGATTCTTGCTACTTGTAACCTCGAGAGAAGGATTTCGAACCCCTTTTGCTTTATCTATTCAGTTTCTGGTTTTCTATTCATGATGTGTTGTTTAATTGCTTCTATGTCTGAGTAGTAACCTAGTTATATTTAAGGATTCTCACAAAGGTTTTATGCTTATTTGATAACTGGTTGATAAGGATTCACTATCTTATCGTTCATCACCTAAGTTGCGCTTAATTAACAATAGCACGAGAGTGTGAGTGATAAATATGAGATAATTAACAATAGCACGAGAGTGTGAGTTATAATCTGACCTAAACTTAGAGTGAGCAATTTGACTAGGTACAAAGAGATTTGGTCTAGGAAAATTGTGAACCGATAGAACCTGTTCTTAATGCTTGTTTAGAACTCTAGGATCGCAAAGAGATTTGGATCACTAGGTTGCTAGATATAGAAATAATCTCAGCGAGAGTTGGATTGTTTAATATTGTGTTTCTAGTTCTTGAACTGCGCTTAATCTGAATCCTGTTAGTTAAGTATCCGACATAGCATAATTCCCGAGAAATTCCTAAGTCTGACGCCTTTCTCCATCTGAAAACACTTTCTAGTTTATTGCTTTTGTTTATTGCATTCTATGGTTTGATTTAGCTTAACTTGAATACATACAATCTATCGTGTGAACGTGAGTCCTTGTGGATTCGATACCCTAAGTACTTGAATAGCATAACTGTGCACTTGCAGTAGAATATGGAGTAAAACTTTAGACCTATCAAGTTTTTAGCGCCGTTGCCGGGGACTCAACTGAGTTCGCCGATAGATTTTGTCCTAGAGTTGAGTCTAAGTCGTTTTTATTTTCTTTGTTACTGATTTTTCTCTTGTTTGGCTTGTTTTTGGTTGTGGGGAAATCAATAGACACCTTCAGTGTCGACCGATTTCTTCATCAGTGTCGCTCGACATCGACTGCGGAACATAGATTTTGAGTTCTGTGTATGCCAAGTCGACACACTCGAAGCAACCAGAGCGAAGAAATTGTGAATCTCAGGCTTGAGGAACTTGCTAGACTAGAGAGAACGAACATAAAGGGTCAACGAGCAAGGATGAACAACAATCGCTTGATTCTGAGACCTGATACTGGGCAAATGATTGATTCTGAGGGACCTGTGATCCCTGAACCTGAACCTGAACAGCCCCAAGGTCAAGGGCAGATGGTTAATCCTCCTGCTAATGAGAGGACTCTTGCTGACTACAACCGTCCGGATGAGTTCTATGCTAACCGGTCAGCAATTGTACCTCCTGGCTTTGAGAGGAATGATTTCGAGATCAAGACTGTCTATTACTCTCTTCTGAGGCAAAATCCTTTCCATGGTCTACCACATGAGCAACCCATGGATCATATTGATGATTTTGAAGACTTCATCACTGGAATGCAGTATAATGGGGTAAACTATGACTATCTGTATCTCAAGCTTTTCCCGTACTCTCTCGCTGGAGAGGCTGCAGCTTGGCTGAAACAACTTCCAACTGGGAAGTATACCACTTGGGACGCTGTGAAGAGGGAGTTTTTGAGGCACTTTTATGATGATGCTCGCTCTGATCAGTCGAGACAGGATATTCTCACCTTCACCCAAAGTCCTACAGAGCCTCTTAAGTCTGCTTGGATGAGATTTAAGATGTATCAGCGTGACTGTCCTCACCATGGATTCTCTGAAGTGACGCTGCTGGGCATATTCTTCAGAGGTATTGATATCCACTACCAGTCTGCATTGGATAATGCCAGCAATGGAAATTTCAATACAAGGACTCCTGAGCAGGCTAGAGTGCTAATTGACAACTTGGTGAGCAGCAATAGCACCAAGACTGCTGATAGAAGAAGGAAAGAATCAGGTGGAAAGGTTGATAAGCTGGAGATGATTGAATTCAAGAATAAGTTGGACTCTGTTCACAACTTGTTGACTGCAAAGAAGGCTGTCCACTTTGCTCAGGATGTTGCGGTATTTGAGGGTGAAGAAGATAACCAATAAGAGGATGTGAACTACATAGTGGCTCTGGATTCCAAGAAACAGGTTTGGTAATCAGCAAGGTAATAGGTTCTTTAATGGTGGACAGAAGAGTGCTTTCACAAGCAACCAAAACTCTTCAGGCTATGGACAAACTGCTGGTTATCAGAAACCTTTTCAGCAAGGTAATTCTTATCAGAGGAACTATGGATCATCCTCATATCAGACACCTCGTACTGCTAATGCTCATGAGAGCAAGATAGAAGCTATGCTGGAGCGGGTGCTGGAAGGTCAGACTAAGATCACTTCTGAATTCAACAAGAAGCTGGATGCTGTGTATGAAGATCTGAATGGGAAGTATGAATCATTGAGTGCACATGTGAAGCAGTTGGATACACAAGTGAACCAAATTTCAAGCTCAGTTAAGGGAAATAATGTTATGGACACCCACATCAAAGCTTGGTCAGTTCAGATTGATGATAGATCAAATCAAGGAGAGAAATTTGAGTTTAAGACAGCTGAACTAGTTGAAGATGCTGAAAAACCCGAGAGTAAAATCTCAGTGTCGGTCGACATCAAAAGCGAGAGGAACCGGGTTTGCCAACATCCTGTGCCATTGCTGAAGAAACGGACCATGAACCTCCTATACCTTTCCCTACAATATCAATGAAGTCTCAACAAGAGCTTGATGAAGCTAAACAGCTGGAAGAACAAGCTGATGTTTCACCCTATCATCCTTGTGTGCAGAGATACTTAGAGATGATGCTACCTATGGATGAGGTACTAAAGGAATGGGTAGTAGTACTTCCTAAACAAGTAGTGATGTGTTGCTTACTCAAGTCCCTAAGAAGTTACCAGATCATGGTATATTTGTGCTGAGTTGCTCTATCTTCGAGAATGGCTTCAAGCGTTCTCTGTGTGATCTAGGAGCTACTGGAAATCTCATGCCATACTCTGTGGCAGAGAGGCTGGGGATGACAGAATTTTCAAATACTAGGATCTCTCTGATCATAGCTGATCAGTCAAGAAGGATTCCCGAAGGAGTTTTTTAGGATGTCCCAGTCAGAGTTGGAAACTATCTAGTTCCAACGGACTTTGTGGTTTTGAAGTACGATAGCGAGCCAGATGAATCCCTAATACTGGGAAGACCTTTCTTAGCCACATCGAGAGCGAAGATTGATGTGAGGCATGGTTTGATTGATCTCCACCTGGGGGATGAGCCTCTGCACTTTGAGATGGATATGCTGCGAAGACCGAAGATCGATGGTCAGACTTTTAGCATTGAGGATGAACAGGAAGTGCAGACGAGTGAGATTTTAGTTTCTGATCCTGGAGAAAAAAAGATGGTGGTTTCTCAAGACTCCACTCTAGCATCTTCAGAGCTTGCAACTGCTTCTAAGCAGAAAGCTCCAAACATCAAAGCCTCACCCGAACAAAGGTACGCATCTTCACAACTTGATTCTACTGATTTCACTGCTGTGAGCGCAGGGAAACACTCTGGTCCTAACCTCTCGTTCCTTGGACGAACCCATGCTGACAATGCTTATTCTCCACCTTGGATGCGGAGAACTTCGCAGAGGCATTCACAGCCTCTGTCGAAACCTCCAGGAGCCTGATCTTGTTCGTGCGGTCAAGCTAATGACCTTAAACAAGCGCTGAGTGGGAGCCAACCACTGGTAAGTTGTAAATATTAGGACTTTGAATTTTGCATTTTAATTTCTTTCGGTTTTGGAGTTTTTGTGTCAAGTTTCGCAGAACCCGTAGCACTGTAGAATCAGTGTCGGTCGACATCCACCTTGATGTCGGCCGACATCGATTCGAGGAAATTTTGAGCACGGACGATAATCCACCGAGGTCGATTTCAGAGGTCGATTTGTTCTATAACGGTAAGTGTCGCCCGACATCGAGCTTGATGTCGGTCGACATCGATAAAATCGAGGTAAGTCCGCTTTAAAACCCGAGACCGTACATCTTCTTCCTCATTCTCTCTCGTCGAAAATCACAAAAAATCGCCATCTTTTTCAATTCTTCACTGTTTTCGACGATTTAAAGCTCTATTCCACTTATTTTTCCGTGCTCTATCCATTCCTATCATCTGTTTAATAGATCTGCGAAGGTATGGCTCTGAATCTCAATTTTTCAGTTCGTGACCAATGGTGAAAAGCTTCGATTTTTGGTTGATTTATGGATGTTTAGGATGATTGATTAGTAGAATGTGATTGCTTTTTATGCTGGGAATGATTGTATGGAGTCAATTCATGAGAATATTTTGATGCAAAAATTTGGATTTTTAGAATCTCATGCTTGTTGGTATGTTTGTTCGTTTTGCAGATGGATCCTCCTCCGAACCAAGGAAAACGCCCACGCCGAAGCTCTGCAACTGATGTTTCAGGCTCCTCGTCGCAGCAACGCGATGCACAGAATCAGGCACCTTGGCCTAGGATGGAAGAAAAGCGGTTCAAGCTTACTTGCTTCAAGGATGATCCTTCAGTCGAAGTGAAGAAGCGAGAGTGTACCCATAGACCAATTCTGGAGCACTGGGACGAGAATGACAGCCTATTCTACAACGCTTGGTGTGGCGTTAAGATGGAGCCTACAAGGCTTCCGTGCATGACAACCATGACCAAGCTGAAGATACGGTCTGATGTCATACGAGTGATACGAACGATAGGTTTGGGTACGATCTGTACCAAGCCTTATGACTTGCACGAAGAGCTAGTCCGACAGTTCATGGCCACAATCCGCGTGTACTACACCAACGAAGTGGTGAAGAAGGCTTCAGAGGGGATATTGACCTTCATGGCTAAGGGCAGGAGATACAGGCTCAGACTTCAGGAGCTGTGTGATATCTATGAGTTCGACAGGACGCGAGAGAGGGTCAGTTTGCCTGAGCACTGGTCAGATGTGCAGCTTTTCTGGAAGCATTTTGGGACTGGAGTATATGATTCTCAGACTACTAGGCAGTCCGCTGTGCGACATCCGGTTCTACGGTATTTGGTAAGGGTGTTCGCCAACACGATCCTGTGTAAAATGGAGCCTGGTATGATGGGGATAGCTAAGCTTCTGTTGCTCTATATTGAGATTGGTGACAACATTGATGTCGCTGAATTTGAAGATGCTCACCTGGAGCTGGACGTCAACATGGGAGCTCTCTTTGCTCACCATTTGGAACATTTGAGAGTGACGAAGCCTTTCGCTGGAAAGGCGGCGAAGACGAAGTCGATTGGGAGTTTTTTAACTCCAATTTTTGATCACTTTCAGTTGGACAGGAGTCAGATGAAGATCTGTACTGCGAGGCCTACTATGAATTTCACTCATCTGAAGAGCATGCGTTGGATTAAGGGAGATATCAAGGGAAGGCAGTTCCTGTGGAACTTCATTGACATACATGGCGTTGAGCGCCTCTTCCCGCTCCCATGCACCGAGCTTACAAGCATCACCAACGCACCTCTTTCACTCACTTTTCAGCCCAGCGTTGATTTATATCAGCCTGCTCCGCGCCGAGCTACTGTGCTCCGAGGCGCATCTTCTGGGGATGCTGCTTCTGCTGCTGAGCATGAGCCTGTCCATGCTGATGATCCTGATGAGACCTATGGGTTTCCTGAGCTTCCCGGACCAGCAGAGGACATGCCACCACCGCAATTCCAGAAGTGGGCAGCAAAGGTACTTAAGGGCATCTGGAAGACGGTCCACAAGATGTCCTGCCAGCGATCCCAGGGTGGTCACCATCCACAGCCACGACGTCACACACCTGCACCAGCTCCTATGCACGTCAGCTCAGAGGAAGAGGAAGTAGAAGTAGCTGCTGACTCAGATGAGGACATGGATGATGAGGACTCCCAGGAGTTCTAGACTTGCAGCTGCTACTGGTTTTGCTTTTCTTTTCTTTTCTTTTTCACTTTCTTGAGTCAGTTTTCATGCTTCTTTTGAGTGAGTTTTTCAGTATGTTTGCTTGGACCTATGACTATTTTGAGTTTATGCATCTTCATTGTTACTTTTGATGTCGTTTTGAGTGATCTAACGCAGCTAACAGGTGGGAAATTGAGTGCTAACTCGTGATCTTAACCACGGACAGATTTACTACATTGCGTATGCTCACATGAGCTCGATGTCGGTCGACACTGACCTTAGTGTCGGTCGACATCGACCGTGAACATGTTCGGATTTTTAACTCAAAATCTCTATGGTTCCAATTTGCTTTGTACCGAGCTCACACTACAATTGCACTGGGGACAGTGCAGTTTAAGTGTGGGGGAGGTAGATACTGACATTGTGTTCTATTTTCTTAGAGTCAGTCCCATGTTTTCACTAGTTTTCAAAATTGTTTTATTGAGTCAAAATCAGTATGAAACTATGATTTCTCGAGGAAATTTTTCGCTTGAACAGGAACTAAGTGACCATTGGACAGACTTGCAGGATCTCTATGACTATTAGAAAACCCCAAAAGGATCAACTTATCAAGGACACCCATATCTGACCAGGTATTCAGAGGATCCATCACTAGTCTCGCACTTAATATTGACTTTAAATTATCGCTTAGGGGCTTGGTAATATTTGGGTCGGATTCCTTTGATGTGTTTGGCACAGCCTATGATCCTGTTCCAAAGTATGGTTTCTGATTTTCCTCTCCCTTTAAAGTAAAAAAAAAGAGATAAAAACCGAGGATAAGCTAGTAGCTTCGAAGTGGTCACGAGAGTGGTAGAGACCCAGTGGGGAAAAATCAGTGCTAAGGGAGAAAGGGAAAAGAAAGAAACCAGAAACCGACAATTTGGTGGTCAGGCACTGAATAGGTTGAGTCCATGTGTCTTTTGATTCGATACTCCCTCTGTGAGACTGCACCTAATTGTACATAGAGGCTAGTGCGGTGAACTTGAATGTCCTAACTTGATTGTGAAGTTTACTTGAGACAATTTCTAAGTGTGGGGAAAGTATATTGTGGTCTTGAGTTATGTAGGAAAGTTTTCAGTGGTTTACTGAGTGAATGTGAATGCGAAAGTTCCTAAGACGAAATGAGTTTCTGAGTTTTCAAACCTCTTTTCTTATGCTTTAGTTCTTTACTTGCTTGAGGGCAAGCAAGAGCTAAGTGTGGGGGAGTTGATATATCATGGTTTTTCTAGGTTTTCAACCATGATATAGTTGTATATATTGAGTGTTTAACCTGGGTTTTAGAGTCTATCGAGTCTTTTACAGGTAAGCTTGCGTTTGGAGCAAAGAGAGGGATTTTGGGGCATTTCTGGTGATTTGTGCAACGAGCTGAAGATGGTGTCTCGACCACGATGGAGTGTCGACCGACACTACCTTTGATGTCGGTCGACACCGAGCCCGTGAGAAGTTATGCGCCGAGTTTAGACAAGTTTTGAAGAATTGCGCAAAAGACCCCGAAGTTTCCCTATATTCTAATCTGACCCCAAAACGTATTTAGAGAGTTTTATTAGGGTTTCAGACTTATTATTCTATTATCTTGTTCCTCACTTGTTCTGTTTTTAGCGAGATTGAGAGATATTGAGTTGGGGCTGATTCTTGCTACTTGTAACCTCGAGAGAAGGATTTCGAACCCCTTTTGCTTTATTTATTCAGTTTCTGGTTTTCTATTCATGATGTGTTGTTTAATTGCTTCTATGTTTGAGTAGTAACCTAGTTAGATTTAGGGATTCTCACAAAGGTTTTATGCTTGTTTGATAACTGGTTGATTAGGATTCACTATCTTATCGTTCATCACCTAAGTTGCGCTTAATTAACAATAGCACGAGAGTGTGAGTGATAAATCTGAGATAATTAACAATAGCACGAGAGTGTGAGTTATAATCTGACCTAGACTTAGAGTGAGCAATTTGACTAGGTACAAAGAGATTTGGTCTATGAAAATTGTGAAACGATAGAACCTGTTCTTAATGCTTGTTTAGAACTCTAGGATCGCAAAGAGATTTGGATCACTAGGTTGCTAGATATAGAAACAATCTCAGCGAGAGTTGGATTGTTTAGTATTGTGTTTCTAGTTCTTGAACTGCGCTTAATCTGAATCCTGTTAGTTAAGTATCCGGCATAGCATAATTCCCGAGAAATTCCTAAGTCTGATGCTTTTCTCCATCTGAAAACACTTTCTAGTTTATTGCTTTTGTTTATTGCATTCTCTGGTTTGATTTAGCTTAATTCGAATACATACAATATATCGTGTGACCGTGAGTCCTTGTGGATTCGATACCCTAAGTACTACAATAGCATAACTGTGCACTTGCAGTATAATAGGGAGTAAAACTTTAGACCTATCAACGCTCTGCTAGCGTTGGTCGACACACTTCGCGTAAAGAAGAGTTCATGCCTGATCGCGCACTAAGGAGTCATCCGGATAAAGAAATCGTTTTTTCTTCAAAATCAGGAGCTTGCAAGGCTAGAGAGATAGAGAACAGGAATGCTCAGAAGCTACTAAAGATGTTGAATCCCAACGCTGTGATATTAACTCGGGATGAACATGGTGTGCTGAGGGATCTAGAAAACAATGCTTACAACAACCAGGGCCAGAGAGTTGATACAGATGGAAATGTCATTGTCCAGCCAGTTGTTGTTGAGGAACTTGTTGTTCCTGTGGGTGCATGACAACAAGGTGGGGGCGCAGAAGGTGGACAAGAAAATTCAAGGGTTGAAGTACCACCTAATGCGCAACCTGATGCACCCGTTGGGAGGACACTTGCTGATTATAACATACCTGACGAGTTCTATGCTAACATGTATGTGATTGTACCTCCTCCCATTCAGAGGAATAATTTTGAGCTGAAGACTTCTTACTATACGCTTATGGGACATCACCTCTTTCATGGACACCCACATGAGCACCCTATGGATCATATAGAGACGTGAGTTTTTGGTTACTGGAATGAAGCCTAATGAAGTGAGGTATGACTTCCTGCTTTGTAAGCTTTTCCCGCACTCTCTTGGAGGAGAAGCTGCAAATTGGCTAAAGCAGATTCCCCGTGGGTTTCTCACTACTTGGGATGCATTTAATAGGAAGTTCCTTAGACACTTTTATGACGATGCTAGATCTGATCAGCTGAGAGAGGATCTTCTACAGTTCAAACAGGGACCTACATAGCCCTTGAAAACAGCGTGGGTAAGGTTTAAGATCTACCAGAGAGATTGCCCTCATCATGGTTTCTCAGAAGTACAACTGCTGGGCATTTTCTTCAGAGGTGTTGATTTGTGGTATCAGATGCTTTGGATGATGCTAGCAATAGGAACTTCAATACTAAATCTCTTATAGAAAGCTAAGGGGATGATTGAGAAGTTAGTGTGTAGCAATAACACTAAGAATGCTGATTTAGAGAGGAAGAAATTTGGTGGAAAGCTTGATAGTTCGCAGATAGCAGAAATGAAGAACAAGATTGACTATGTCCATATCATTTTACTTGGGATGAAGCAAGTCCATTTTGCTGCAGATGTGGAGACTTTTGGACAGGTTAATGAGTCGTAGAACATCAATTACATAGCTGGAATTGGTTATCAATGTCAGAGATATGGAAATCAGCATGGAAAAACTTCTGGTTACACACCAAAGTCTACATTTAAGAAAACCTTTCAGCAGAACAACTCATTCTCCAGAGACTATGGTTCTTCTTCATATCAGACTCCTCCTCCACAAAATGAGCAGTCTGATAAGATGATGGGTCTGAACAGCTTTTGGAAGTTCAGCAGAAGAGTATAGTGGACTTCAATGGAAAGATATATGCTCTGTACCTGGATTTGAATGGGAAGATTGAGTCTCTGAGCACTCATGTGAAGAAGCTAGATGTTCAGGTTAAACAGATTGTTGGATCAACGCAAAGGCAAAATGGAGCTGGAAGAACTGAGCAGAAGTTGTACGTCAATGTTGTCATTGTAGAGGATGACGTTGATCTAGTACATGAGGAAGAAGACATCATAGATGCGTTTTTGGACAAATTATCTCTGTCCGCCGGAAGTGTTGATTTACACACACCTGGCACGAAGGATGAATGTGCTTTTGAGAAGATAGCTTCGACCGACACTCATTCTGCATCGGTCGGCGCAAGTCGCAGACGAGACCAGAAACCTGAAAAGTGCCAGAACGAGTATATAAGCCTCCTATGTCCTATCCTAAGGCTCTTAAGAGGTCCAAACAAGAGCTAGGAGAAGCTAAATGCATGGCAGTGATGGATAAGAAGCTTGTTAAGATCTCACTAGCTGATGCTCTGAAGAAACACCCTTCTCTGCAGAGATATGCGAAGAAGATGATCTCCACGGATGGAGATTTGAAAGAAGAGGTGTTTTAACTATCTAAGCAGGTCAGTGCAGTGCTACAGAATAAGATTTCAGAGAAGCTTCCAGACTAAGAAGTCTTTGTGCTAGACTGTTCTATCTTTAAGGACAGCTTTAAGCATTCTCTGTGTGATTTAGGATCTGGTGTGAATCTCATGCCAAAATTTGTGGCTGTGAGATTGGGACTGATGGATTTCTAGCCTACTGGGATCTCTCTTATCCTAAATGATCGGCTGAAAGAGGACATTCCTATTAGAGCTGGAAATCACTTGATTCCAACAGACTTTTGATAGGTCTAAAGTTTTACCCTATACTGCAAGAGCACATTATATCAATGTAGTACTTAGGGATCGAATCCACGAGGACTCTAGGCAACGATAGGATTAAGAACTTAAAGAGATTAAAACTAGGAGAAAGCAAAAAGCAAATTGTAATGAATAAAGAGCAAGCAAGAAAGTAAAAAAGTAGCAGGTTGTGGCTGTAAGCAATAAAATAAGGGCGCTAAGTCTAGGGCGTTCTCAGGAAATCAGACAAGCAGATAAATCATTCAGTCAGGATCAAATTAAACACAGTTCTAGAACTCAAACACAGATATAGAATTAACCAACTGTCGTTGCGAGAATTCTCTAAGTCTAAGTGCAGCAATCCAAATTCCTTTGCAATTACTAACAGATTAAACCAACTTTAATTCCAAGTGCGATATGTTCACAATCTAATTAAACCAAATTCCTTTGCGAGTAATTAAATTGCTCAACCTAAATAGTTCAGATTCTAAACCACACTGTCGTGTCGTATTTAGCAACCTAAGATCTAGATTCTAATTGATCAGGTTAGAACTAGCATTAAACACAATTTAGTTTGAAGAACATCTATTGATGTGAATCCTTAACTGAATTAATTATATCTAGCAAGTCATGAAATCCCTATGAGAAACCCTAAACCTAACTATGAAACTACTCAGACATAGATGATGTAAACATAATCAATGAATTAATAGAAATCATAAAAGAGATTAGAATATAAAAGGGGTTCGAAAACTTCTCCAAAAAAAATGTAGTACATGATCAGATCAGCCCCAAAAGCTCTAAAAACTCTCTGCTCTAAGTTATGATAGCGTATATAAAACTGAAGTTAAAAACCTAATTAAATAGCTAAAACACGACTTGGGGCTTCTGTGTAAATATCTGGAACTTCTGGATATCTTTGCAATATCAGCATTCTTCATTAAACCACCGAGAATCTGGCCCAACTCGCTGTGCATCGATCGATGCAGGTGTGCGTCGATCGACACAGTACTCAAATCTGGACAGTGAGCACAACCTCTCGGGTCAAATCTCCAAAGTGCACCAAATAGCTCCATAATCTTCACTTCTGCTCCAAACGTACGTGTACCTAATAAGACCTGCAAAAGACTCTAAAGAAACACTAATAGACTCTAAAACAGACTTATATCATGGCATAAAACCGGTAAAAACCATGATATATTAACTCCCCCACACTTAGCCTTTGCTTGCCCTCAAGCAAAACAGAGAACTAGAACATGGTGAAGAGGTTTGAAAACTTTCAGAAACTCTTTTTGTCCTAGAAGCAACAACACTCAGATTCCCCATAGTAATCCACTGAAAGAATCACCTGCAAGACATCGAGACCAACATATACTTCCCCCACACTTAGCAACTGTCCTAAGCAAACTCCACAATCACATTCACGCATTCAAATTCACCTTACTGACTTCTGCAAGTATTTAAGTGCGGTCTCACCTAAGGAGTATCGATCAAAGGGCACATGGACTCTTACCTTGCCAGCTCTAGACCACCATACTATCTTTCTCTAGTCCCTTTCTTCTCTTTTCCCTTCCTTAGCATTCTGATTTTTCCCCATTGGGTATCATTTTTTTTTTTATCAGTGCTCTTCCCGTTAAGGGGTGTACTTTGGACACATTCCATGGATCGCACAAGAGATAATAGTGTTTGCTACTACTCTCATGACCACTTCGGAGTTACTAACTCATCCTCAGTTTATTATTCTTTTTTTTTTTACTTTATGGAAGGGGAGAAGGGAACCAAATAGGACAAGTTTACAGGCTGTGTCAGAACTAACAAAGGAATCCGACACAAGGTATACCAAGCCCTTAGGTGAGAAAATTAAGTCAGTATTAAGGTGAAGTCAGTAAAAGGATCCTCTGATACCTGAAGTGATGTGGGTGTCCTCAGTAGGTTGATCTGTGATGGGGTTTTCTAATAGTCATAGATAGATCCTGCAACTTCATCTCGATGGTTACTTAAGTTCCTGCAAGATATTGTTAACTCCTCCAAAATTCATTGTTTCTTACTTAAAATGGTTTTGACTCAATAAAACAATTTTTTTGAAAATTGGACTGACTCTAAGAAAACAGAAAGATAAAGTCAGTAGCACCTCCCCCACACTTAAGACACACTGTCCCCAGTAGTGTCAAGCAAAGGGTTGGTAAAAGAAAAGAAAAATGTTATGGATGTGTTGAGTTCTGTCTGATTTTTACCTCTGTCGCACAGGCATCGATCGCTGCATAAATGCATCGACCGTTGCTAGGCGATTTTTCGTCGTGTGTCGATCGTTGCTCAGGACCGCAACGATCACTGCAATGCGATTTCTTTCGTGTTTTGACGATCGACACAGGTTGTGTCGATCGACGCACTGCGATTTCTCGGATCAGTCAGCAAGTTAGCAGGTTAGTCCGTAAGAAAATCCAAATTTTCGAACCTGCAAGCTGAAAAACACTGAAAACAGGCAAAATCAAAGCAACTAGTAGTCTCAAGGCAAACACATCATCCAAACATAAACATCCTAAGAAAATCAAAAGAAAAAGTGCAAAAGAAAAGTGAAAAAGAAATACAAAGAACCGTAGTCTAGAGATGCCAATACTCAATCACTCATCCTCCATCCCATCAATACGATCTGTACCACTCGAAGAACCGGGAGTCGGAGAGCGTTGTCTGCGTCGAGAAGGTCCTGGATGGTGTATATGTGGCTGTCTCCTGCAAGTGCAGGTACGCATGAAGTTCCAGACGACCCGTA
Source organism: Orychophragmus violaceus (assembly GCA_030180135.1). Classification (NCBI taxonomy): domain Eukaryota; kingdom Viridiplantae; phylum Streptophyta; class Magnoliopsida; order Brassicales; family Brassicaceae; genus Orychophragmus; species Orychophragmus violaceus. The sequence goes on from CM058235.1 coordinate 84,204,098, forward strand.
GAATACCATCTGAGAGCTCTCTCCACTCTGCCTCAGACATATCACCATAAGGCATTGTGGGCTCGGGAAAAGGTCCAATGTCGTCGACAGGGGCAGCAGGTGCAGGTGCAGGCGCAGAGGAGGTAGAAGCTCGTGTAGAAGGCTCTCCCAACGGATGAGCTATAGAAGGGACTCTGCGCTGCTCGCTCGTAGGAGGCTGAAACCTCAAGGCATCCAGCGTATCAACCTGTGTAAGACCAGGAGCAAGAAGATCCACACCACACTTCACCGTAGCAGGGTCATAATAGACCCATACTCGTCCCTCCTTCAGCCACGTAGCACTCTGCAGATGGCTGAAATCAAGGAACTCCAAGATGTCACTACGCTCCGTTCCCTCTAAGGGAATCCTGCAATGTCTGAAAATGGGAGTAAGCAGACTCCCTACTCTCTCAGTGCTCACACCATCAAATGGCTTCTTCTGCAGCTCGCATAAATGGTAAGCGAAAACAGCTCCCAAGTTGAGTCCCTTAGTGGGATCTCTCAGAACTGTATCCTCAAACTGGTCCCTCAGTCCAATAAACAGCATCTCCATCTCAGTCTTACGCATCTTGTTGGCTTCGGACTTGCACAACAGAGTAGATCCCAAGATGCGCAAGACGTATCTAAGAACCGGATGCCTAACCTGAATCACCGGTGTGGTCCTCGAGTTGTATCGACCAGTGCCAATACACTCCCAGAAATACTGAGCTTCATCCACATCCCACTCAAGTGACATACCAATGCGCTGCGGCTCAGTGCTGAATCCAAAAATCCTACCGATATCGAGAAGGAGAATCCGATACCTGGCTCCTAAGCACATGAAGGTAAAGAAACCTCCTGAAGCCTTCCTGCTGTCTGGTGTAGGATATATCACTCTGCAGGTGGCGAGCAGCTGTCTTACCAACTCTGGGTACATCTCGTAAGGCTGCATTGGCATTGTCCCCAGACCAATGCCCTTACACAGTGCAAGAACCTGCTCATCAATGCCCAGACTCTTGCAAGTCGAGTAGTCTGCAAACTTGGTTGGCTTAAGCGTCATGTTACACCAACCATTGTACATCAATGTGTCAAAATCATCCCACCGATCAAGCAATGGCCGCTCTGTGAAGGTATCGGTCTTGAGAAACTCATATATCTCCACGCCCCAGACCCTATTTGTCGGAATCAGCAGCGCATCTGCTCTAGGCTATGGTGGCCGTATCGCTTCCTGATCTCTCTGATAATCCTCGGGAGAATCCGAGTCTCAATGGAACCACTCAGGTGGCGGCTGATGGTGAGCTGTAGCTGCTGCTGCGGTGGTTCTACGCTTACGGGATTGTCGAGGAGGCATCTGCATTCAAGAAAATAAAACAATATTAGTCTCGGCAGAAAATCCCTGTGAAATCGCAATGCAACGACCGTTGCACAAGTGCAACGATCGATGCAGGGCGATTTCACAGCCGACAATGAGTCCTCAAAATTGTTTCTAAATCCATTCTTAAATCACTCAATCAGCCAGAATACATCACCAATCATCCCTAATCATGTCTAATCAGTACGGGTTCATCAATTTCAAGCATAAAAATCCCTAATTTCCAAACCCTAAAACCGAATCCGAAAATTTTGAGAATGAAAGTTCTTACCTTGGATTCACTGCAATTGGGTCAGAGAAATAGATAAGGGATGTTAAAATAAGTAAAATCAAGCCTTGAATCAGAGAAAACGATGAAGATTTGAGAGATTTAGGGTAGGGGAATCACGGTTGTATGGACAGCGGAATGGGGAAGAAGAGAAGAGAAAAGGGTTTAAGGCACTTACTTGGTCGTGAGTGCAACGATCGTTGCTGATGAGCAACGATCGATGCTGTTGAACCGAATTGATTCCGTTTAGCATGCGTACCTTAATTTACAATTAAACCATTTGCAACGACCGTTGCACAGGACCGCAACGATCGTCACAAGGCGATCCCATCTCTTCGTCAAATCTCCCTGCAACGACCGGTGCACAAGTGCATCGATCGTCACACATCTCCAGACTCGAGTTCTGTATCTAAAAACTTAGCAAAAACAAATCAAAACGTAAGTTCCTAAGAAAAACACCAAAAATAAGAAAGAAAAATACTAAAACCTAACAGTGGGTTGCCTCCCACTCAGCGCTTGTTTAAGGTCATTAGCTTGACCGGACGAACAAAAATCAGGCACCGTGAGATCTTGACAGAGACTTTGATTTTCTCTATGCAAGTCTCCTCATCCAAGGCGGAGAGTAAGCTCTATCAGTATGGACGCGTCCAAGAAAAGAAGGAGTGAAATGCTCCCCAGGATCCAAAACCGTAGTGTGACTTGACTGCTCTTCATCTTCATCCATAATGGTGAAGGTCTGCCCATCAATCAGTGGCTTGCGCAGCTTGTCCATCTCAAAGTGCAGCGGCTCATCTCCCAGATGGAGATCTATCAAGCTGTGTCTCACATCTATTACTGCTCCATCTGTAGCCAAGAATGGTCTACCCAGTTTCAAAGCATTATCCTTCTCACTGTGGTACTTAAGAACTAAGAAATCTGTTGGAACCAAGTAGTTTCCAACTCTCACTGGGACGTCCTCAAGAACTCCTTCAGGAATCCTTATCGACTTATCAGCTAGGACAAGAGAGGTCCTAGTAGGCGAAAAATCCATCATACCCAGCTTCTCTGCCACAGAGTATGGCATAAGACTTCCAGCAGCTCCTAAATCACAGAGAGAGCGCTTAAAACTATCCTCGAAGATAGAACAACTCAGCACAAAAATCCTAGGATCAGGTAGCTTCTTGGGAACCTTAGTCAATAGCACATCACTTATATGTTGAGGAACAACTATTACCCAATCTTTCAGCTCATCATCCAATGGCAACATCTTACTCAAGTATCCCTGCACACAAGAGTGATAAGGTGGATCATCAGATGGTGAAATTTCTTCCAACTCTTCACCAATATTTTCTAGCTCTTTAAGCTCATCAATCTCTTGTTGGATTACCTCAGACACCTTAGGATATAATCGAATTGATTGTGCATAGATCTCCTGTTGAGTTATCTCAGACACTCCAGGGAATAAGCGATCAAGCTCGGAATCTGCATCAATGTCATAAGAATCCTGTGAATCTGGCTGTCCACGCCTTGCAACGATCGACGCTACAAGTGCATCGATCGATGCAGTCAAATTTTCACAGATTCTACCCGAGAGATTTTCCTCAAAATCCGAAATTCCAGCCTCTTCTACCACTTCAGCTGTACTTAACTCAAATCTTTCACCTAGGTGTGATCCATCATCAATGTACACTGACCAGGCCTTAATATGGGTGTCTACAACACTCTTTCCCTTGATGGAGCTTGAAATTTGGCTCACCTGAGTGCCCAATTGCTTCACATGAGTGTTTAGAGACTCAAACTTCCCATTGAGATCCTCATAGACAGCATCCAACTTCTTGTTGCAGTCCACATCAATCTTAGTCTGTCCTTCCAGCAGTTGTTCACAATGGGGAAAAATCAGAATGCTAAGGAAGGGAAAAGAGATCCTCATAGACAGCATCCAACTTCTTGTTGCAGTCCACATCAATCTTAGTCTGTACTACACCAACGAAGTGGTGAAGAAGGCTTCAGAGGGGATATTGACCTTCATGGCTAAGGGCAGGAGATACAGGCTCAGACTTCAGGAGCTGTGTGATATCTATGAGTTCGACAGGACGTGAGAGAGGGTCAGTTTGCCTGAGCACTGGTCAGATGTGCAGCTTTTCTGGAAGCATTTTGGGACTGGAGTATATGATTCTCAGACTACTAGGCAGTCCGCTGTGCGACATCCGGTTCTACGGTATTTGGTAAGGGTGTTCGCCAACACGATCCTGTGTAAAATGGAGCCTGGTATGATGGGGATAGCTAAGCTTCTGTTGCTCTATATTGAGATTGGTGACAACATTGATGTCGCTGAATTTGAAGATGCTCACCTGGAGCTGGACGTCAACATGGGAGCTCTCTTTGCTCACCATTTGGAACATTTGAGAGTGACGAAGCCTTTCGCTGGAAAGGCGGCGAAGACGAAGTCGATTGGGAGTTTTTTAACTCCAATTTTTGATCACTTTTAGTTGGACAGGAGTCAGATGAAGATCTGTCTTGCGAGGCCTACTATGAATTTCACTCATCTGAAGAGCATGCGTTGGATTAAGGGAGATATCAAGGGAAGGCAGTTCCTGTGGAACTTCATTGACATACATGGCGTTGAGCGCCTCTTCCCGCTCCCATGCACCGAGCTTACAAGCATCACCAACGCACCGCTTTCACTCACTTTTCAGCCCAGCGTTGATTTATATCAGCCTGCTCCGCGCCGAGCTACTGTGCTCTGAGGCGCATCTTCTGGGGATGCTGCTTCTGCTGCTGAGCATGAGCCTGTCCATGCTGATGATCCTGATGAGACCTATGGGTTTCCTGAGCTTCCCGGACCAGCAGAGGACATGCCACCACCGCAATTCCAGAAGTGGGCAGCAAAGGTACTTAAGGGCATCTGGAAGACGGTCCACAAGATGTCCTGCCAGCGATCCCAGGGTGGTCACCATCCACAGCCACGACGTCACGCACCTGCACCAGCTCCTATGCACGTCAGCTCAGAGGAAGAGGAAGTAGAAGTAGCTGCTGACTCAGATGAGGACATGGATGATGAGGACTCCCAGGAGTTCTAGACTTGCAGCTGCTACTGGTTTTGCTTTTCTTTTCTTTTCTTTTTCACTTTCTTGAGTCAGTTTTCATGCTTCTTTTGAGTGAGTTTTTCAGTATGTTTGCTTGGACCTATGACTATTTTGAGTTTATGCATCTTCATTGTTACTTTTGATGTCGTTTTGAGTGATCTAACGCAGCTAACAGGTGGGAAATTGAGTGCTAACTCGTGATCTTAACCACGGACAGATTTACTACATTGCGTATGCTCACATGAGCTCGATGTCGGTCGACACTGACCTTAGTGTCGGTCGACATCGACCGTGAACATGTTCGGATTTTTAACTCAAAATCTCTATGGTTCCAATTTGCTTTGTACCGAGCTCACACTACAATTGCACTGGGGACAGTGCAGTTTAAGTGTGGGGGAGGTAGATACTGACATTGTGTTCTATTTTCTTAGAGTCAGTCCCATGTTTTCACTAGTTTTCAAAATTGTTTTATTGAGTCAAAATCAGTATGAAACTATGATTTTTCGAGGAAATTTTTCGCTTGAACAGGAACTAAGTGACCATTGGACAGACTTGCAGGATCTCTATGACTATTAGAAAACCCCAAAAGGATCAACTTATCAAGGACACCCATATCTGACCAGGTATTCAGAGGATCCATCACTAGTCTCGCACTTAATATTGACTTTAAATTATCGCTTAGGGGCTTGGTAATATTTGGGTCGGATTCCTTTGATGTGTTTGGCACAGCCTATGATCCTGTTCCAAAGTATGGTTTCTGATTTTCCTCTCCCTTTAAAGTAAAAAAAAGAGATAAAAACCGAGGATAAGCTAGTAGCTTCGAAGTGGTCACGAGAGTGGTAGAGACCCCTATTACCTCCTATGTATCCATGGAAAGATCCAAAGTTTAAACCCCAATAAAAAGGGAAGTGCACTGATAGAAAAAATAAAATGATACCCAGTGGGGAAAAATCAGTGCTAAGGGAGAAAGGGAAAAGAAAGAAACCAGAAACCGACAATTTGGTGGTCAGGCACTGAATAGGTTGAGTCCATGTGTCCTTTGATTCGATACTCCCTCTGTGAGACTGCACCTAATTGTACATAGAGGCTAGTGCGGTGAACTTGAATGTCCTAACTTGATTGTGAAGTTTACTTGAGACAATTTCTAAGTGTGGGGAAAGTATATTGTGGTCTTGAGTTATGTAGGAAAGTTTTCAGTGGTTTACTGAGTGAATGTGAATGCGAAAGTTCCTAAGACGAAATGAGTTTCTGAGTTTTCAAACCTCTTTTCTTATGCTTTAGTTCTTTACTTGCTTGAGGGCAAGCAAGAGCTAAGTGTGGGGGAGTTGATATATCATGGTTTTTCTAGGTTTTCAACCATGATATAGTTGTATATATTGAGTGTTTAACCTGGGTTTTAGAGTCTATCGAGTCTTTTACAGGTAAGCTTGCGTTTGGAGCAAAGAGAGGGATTTTGGGGCATTTCTGGTGATTTGTGCAACGAGCTGAAGATGGTGTCTCGACCACGATGGAGTGTCGACCGACACTACCTTTGATGTCGGTCGACACCGAGCCCGTGAGAAGTTATGCGCCGAGTTTAGACAAGTTTTGAAGAATTGCGCAAAAGACCCCGAAGTTTCCCTATATTCTAATCTGACCCCAAAACGTGTTTAGAGAGTTTTATTAGGGTTTCAGACTTATTATTCTATTATCTTGTTCCTCACTTGTTCTGTTTTTAGCGAGATTGAGAGATATTGAGTTGGGGCTGATTCTTGCTACTTGTAACCTCGAGAGAAGGATTTCGAACCCCTTTTGCTTTATCTATTCAGTTTCTGGTTTTCTATTCATGATGTGTTGTTTAATTGCTTCTATGTTTGAGTAGTAACCTAGTTAGATTTAGGGATTCTCACAAAGGTTTTATGCTTGTTTGATAACTGGTTGATTAGGATTCACTATCTTATCGTTCATCACCTAAGTTGCGCTTAATTAACAATAGCACGAGAGTGTGAGTGATAAATCTGAGATAATTAACAATAGCACGAGAGTGTGAGTTATAATCTGACCTAGACTTAGAGTGAGCAATTTGACTAGGTACAAAGAGATTTGGTCTATGAAAATTGTGAAACGATAGAACCTGTTCTTAATGCTTGTTTAGAACTCTAGGATCGCAAAGAGATTTGGATCACTAGGTTGCTAGATATAGAAACAATTTCAGCGAGAGTTGGATTGTTTAGTATTGTGTTTCTAGTTCTTGAACTGCGCTTAATTTGAATCCTGTTAGTTAAGTATCCGGCATAGCATAATTCCCGAGAAATTCCTAAGTCTGATGCTTTTCTCCATCTGAAAACACTTTCTAGTTTATTGCTTTTGTTTATTGCATTCTCTGGTTTGATTTAGCTTAATTCGAATACATACAATATATCGTGTGACCGTGAGTCCTTGTGGATTCGATACCCTAAGTACTACAATAGCATAACTGTGCACTTGCAGTATAATAGGGAGTAAAACTTTAGACCTATCAACGCTCTGCTAGCGTTGGTCGACACACTTCGCGTAAAGCAGAGTTCATGCCTGATCGCGCACTAAGGAGTCATTCGGATAAAGAAATCATTTTTTCTTCAAAATCAGGAGCTTGCAAGGCTAGAGAGATAGAGAACAGGAATGCTCAGAAGCTACTAAAGATGTTGAATCCCAACGCTGTGATATTAACTCGGGATGAACATGGTGTGCTGAGGGATCTAGAAAACAATGCTTACAACAACCAGGGCCAGAGAGTTGATACAGATGGAAATGTCATTGTCCAGCCAGTTGTTGTTGAGGAACTTGTTGTTCCTGTGGGTGCATGACAACAAGGTGGGGGCGCAGAAGGTGGACAAGAAAATTCAAGGGTTGAAGTACCACCTAATGCGCAACCTGATGCACCCGTTGGGAGGACACTTGCTGATTATAACATACCTAACGAGTTCTATGCTAACATGTATGTGATTGTACCTCCTCCCATTCAGAGGAATAATTTTGAGCTGAAGACTTCTTACTATACGCTTATGGGACATCACCTCTTTCATGGACACCCACATGAGCACCCTATGGATCATATAGAGACGTGAGTTTTTGGTTACTGGAATGAAGCCTAATGAAGTGAGGTATGACTTCCTGCTTTGTAAGATTTTCCCGCACTCTCTTGGAGGAGAAGCTGCAAATTGGCTAAAGCAGATTCCCCGTGGGTTTCTCACTACTTGGGATGCATTTAATAGGAAGTTCCTTAGACACTTTTATGACGATGCTAGATCTGATCAGCTGAGAGAGGATCTTCTACAGTTCAAACAGGGACCTACATAGCCCTTGAAAACAGCGTGGGTAAGGTTTAAGATCTACCAGAGAGATTGCCCTCATCATGGTTTCTCTGAAGTACAACTGCTGGGCATTTTCTTCAGAGGTGTTGATTTGTGGTATCAGATGCTTTGGATGATGCTAGCAATAGGAACTTCAATACTAAATCTCTTATAGAAAGCTAAGGGGATGATTGAGAAGTTAGTGTGTAGCAATAACACTAAGAATGCTGATTTAGAGAGGAAGAAATTTGGTGGAAAGCTTGATAGTTCGCAGATAGCAGAAATGAAGAACAAGATTGACTATGTCCATATCATTTTACTTGGGAAGAAGCAAGTCCATTTTGCTGCAGATGTGGAGACTTTTGGACAGGTTAATGAGTCGTAGAACATCAATTACATAGCTGGAATTGGTTATCAATGTCAGAGATATGGAAATCAGCATGGAAAAACTTCTGGTTACACACCAAAGTCTACATTTAAGAAAACCTTTCAGCAGAACAACTCATTCTCCAGAGACTATGGTTCTTCTTCATATCAGACTCCTCCTCCACAAAATGAGCAGTCTGATAAGATGATGGGTCTGAACAGCTTTTGGAAGTTCAGCAGAAGAGTATAGTGGACTTCAATGGAAAGATATATGCTCTGTACCTGGATTTGAATGGGAAGATTGAGTCTCTGAGCACTCATGTGAAGAAGCTAGATGTTCAGGTTAAACAGATTGTTGGATCAACGCAAAGGCAAAATGGAGCTGGAAGAACTGAGCAGAAGTTGTACGTCAATGTTGTCATTGTAGAGGATGACGTTGATCTAGTACATGAGGAAGAAGACATCATAGATGCGTTTTTGGACAAATTATCTCTGTCCGCCGGAAGTGTTGATTTACACACACCTGGCACGAAGGATGAATGTGCTTTTGAGAAGATAGCGTCGACCGACACTCATTCTGCATCGGTCGGCGCAAGTCGCAGACGAGACCAGAAACCTGAAAAGTGCCAGAACGAGTCTATAAGCCTCCTATGTCCTATCCTAAGGCTCCTAAGAGGTCCAAACAAGAGCTAGGAGAAGCTAAATGCATGGCAGTGATGGATAAGAAGCTTGTTAAGATCTCACTAGCTGATGCTCTGAAGAAACACCCTTCTCTGCAGAGATATGCGAAGAAGATGATCTCCACGGATGGAGATTTGAAAGAAGAGGTGTTTTAACTATCTAAGCAGGTCAGTGCAGTGCTACAGAATAAGATTTCAGAGAAGCTTCCAGACTAAGAAGTCTTTGTGCTAGACTGTTCTATCTTTAAGGACAACTTTAAGCATTCTCTGTGTGATTTAGGATCTGGTGTGAATCTCATGCCATAATTTGTGGCTGTGAGATTGGGACTGATGGATTTCTAGCCTACTGGGATCTCTCTTATCCTAAATGATCGGCTGAAAGAGGACATTCCTATTAGAGTTGGAAATCACTTGATTCCAACAGACTTTTGATAGGTCTAAAGTTTTACCCTATACTGCAAGATCACATTATATCAATGTAGTACTTAGGGATCGAATCCACGAGGACTCTAGGCAACGATAGGATTAAGAACTTAAAGAGATTAAAACTAGGAGAAAGCAAAAAGCAAATTGTAATGAATAAAGAGCAAGCAAGAAAGTGAAAAAGTAGCAGGTTGTGGTTGTAAGCAATAAACTAAGGGCGCTAAGTCTAGGGCGTTCTCAGGAAATCAGACAAGCAGATAAATCATTCAGTCAGGATCAAATTAAACACAGTTCTAGAACTCAAACACAGATATAGAATTAACCAACTGTCGTTGCGAGAATTCTCTAAGTCTAAGTGCAGCAATCCAAATTCCTTTGCAATTACTAACAGATTAAACCAGCTTTAATTCCAAGTGCGATATGTTCACAATCTAATTAAACCAAATTCCTTTGCGAGTAATTAAATTGCTCAACCTAAATAGTTCAGATTCTAAACCACACTGTCGTGTCGTATTTAGCAACCTAAGATCTAGATTCTAATTGATCAGGTTAGAACTAGCATTAAACACAATTTAGTTTGAAGAACATCTATTGATGTGAATCCTTAACTGAATTAATTATATCTAGCAAGTCATGAAATCCCTATGAGAAACCCTAAACCTAACTATGAAACTACTCAGACATAGATGATGTAAACATAATCAATGAATTAATAGAAATCATAAAAGAGATTAGAATATAAAAGGGGTTCGAAAACTTCTCCAAAAAAAATGTAGTACATGATCAGATCAGCCCCAAAAGCTCTAAAAACTCTCTGCTCTAAGTTATGATAGCGTATATAAAACTGAAGTTAAAAACCTAATTAAATAGCTAAAACACGACTTGGGGCTTCTGTGTAAATATCTGGAACTTCTGGATATCTTTGCAATATCAGCCTTCTTCATTAAACCACCGAGAATCTGGCCCAACTCGCTGTGCATCGATCGATGCAGGTGTGCGTCGATCGACACAGTACTCAAATCTGGACAGTGAGCACAACCTCTCGGGTCAAATCTCCAAAGTGCACCAAATAGCTCCATAATCTTCACTTCTGCTCCAAACGTACGTGTACCTAATAAGACCTGCAAAAGACTCTAAAGAAACACTAATAGACTCTAAAACAGACTTATATCATGGCATAAAACCGGTAAAAACCATGATATATCAACTCCCCCACACTTAGCCTTTGCTTGCCCTCAAGCAAAACAGAGAACTAGAACATGGTGAAGAGGTTTGAAAACTTTCAGAAACTCTTTTTGTCCTAGAAGCAACAACACTCAGATTCCCCATAGTAATCCACTGAAAGAATCACCTGCAAGACATCGAGACCAACATATACTTCCCCCACACTTAGCAACTGTCCTAAGCAAACTCCACAATCACATTCACGCATTCAAATTCACCTTACTGACTTCTGCAAGTATTTAAGTGCAGTCTCACCTAAGGAGTATCGATCAAAGGGCACATGGACTCTTACCTTGCCAGCTCTAGACCACCATACTATCTTTCTCTAGTCCCTTTCTTCTCTTTTCCCTTCCTTAGCATTCTGATTTTTCCCCATTGGGTATCATTTTTTTTTATCAGTGCTCTTCCCGTTAAGGGGTGTACTTTGGACACATTCCATGGATCGCACAAGAGATAATAGTGTTTGCTACTACTCCCATGACCACTTCGGAGTTACTAACTCATCCTCAGTTTATTATTCTTTTTTTTTTTTTACTTTATGGAAGGGGAGAAGGGAACCAAATAGGACAAGTTTACAGGCTGTGTCAGAACTAACAAAGGAATCCGACACAAGGTATACCAAGCCCTTAGGTGAGAAAATTAAGTCAGTATTAAGGTGAAGTCAGTAAAAGGATCCTCTGATACCTGAAGTGATGTGGGTGTCCTCAGTAGGTTGATCTGTGATGGGGTTTTCTGATAGTCATAGATAGATCCTGCAACTTCATCTCGATGGTTACTTAAGTTCCTGCAAGATATTGTTAACTCCTCCAAAATTCATTGTTTCTTACTTAAAATGGTTTTGACTCAATAAAACAAATTTTTTGAAAATTGGACTGACTCTAAGAAAACAGAAAGATAAAGTCAGTAGCACCTCCCCCACACTTAAGACACACTGTCCCCAGTAGTGTCAAGCAAAGGGTTGGTAAAAGAAAAGAAAAATGTTATGGATGTGTTGAGTTCTGTCTGATTTTTACCTCTGTCGCACAGGCATCGATCGCTGCATAAATGCATCGACCGTTGCTAGGCGATTTTTCGTCGTGTGTCGATCGTTGCTCAGGACCGCAACGATCACTGCAATGCGATTTCTTTCGTGTTTTGACGATCGACACAGGTTGTGTCGATCGACGCACTGCGATTTCTCGGATCAGTCAGCAAGTTAGCAGGTTAGTCCGTAAGAAAATCCAAATTTTTCGAACCTGCAAGCTGAAAAACACTGAAAACAGGCAAAATCAAAGCAACTAGTAGTCTCAAGGCAAACACATCATCCAAACAAAAACATCCTAAGAAAATCAAAAGAAAAAGTGCAAAAGAAAAGTGAAAAAGAAATACAAAGAACCGTAGTCTAGAGATGCCAATACTCAATCACTCATCCTCCATCCCATCAATACGATCTGTACCACTCGAAGAACCGGGAGTCGGAGAGCGTTGTCTGCGTCGAGAAGGTCCTGGATGGTGTATATGTGGCTGTCTCCTGCAAGTGCAGGTACGCATGAAGTTCCAGACGACCCGTAGAATACCATCTGAGAGCTCTCTCCACTCTGCCTCAGACATATCACCATAAGGCATTGTGGGCTCGGGAAAAGGTCCAATGTCGTCGACAGGGGCAGCAGGTGCAGGTGCAGGCGCAGAGGAGGTAGAAGCTCGTGTAGAAGGCTCTCCCAACGGATGAGCTATAGAAGGGACTCTGCGCTGCTCGCTCGTAGGAGGCTGAAACCTCAAGGCATCCAGCGTATCAACCTGTGTAAGACCAGGAGCAAGAAGATCCACACCACACTTCACCGTAGCAGGGTCATAATAGACCCATACTCGTCCCTCCTTCAGCCACGTAGCACTCTGCAGATGGCTGAAATCAAGGAACTCCAAGATGTCACTACGCTCCGTTCCCTCTAAGGGAATCCTGCAATGTCTGAAAATGGGAGTAAGCAGACTCCCTACTCTCTCAGTGCTCACACCATCAAATGGCTTCTTCTGCAGCTCGCATAAATGGTAAGCGAAAACAGCTCCCAAGTTGAGTCCCTTAGTGGGATCTCTCAGAACTGTATCCTCAAACTGGTCCCTCAGTCCAATAAACAGCATCTCCATCTCAGTCTTACGCATCTTGTTGGCTTCGGACTTGCACAACAGAGTAGATCCCAAGATGCGCAAGACGTATCTAAGAACCGGATGCCTAACCTGAATCACCGGTGTGGTCCTCGAGTTGTATCGACCAGTGCCAATACACTCCCAGAAATACTGAGCTTCATCCACATCCCACTCAAGTGACATACCAATGCGCTGCGGCTCAGTGCTGAATCCAAAAATCCTACCGATATCTTGAAGGAGAATCCGATACCTGGCTCCTAAGCACATGAAGATAAAGAAACCTCCTGAAGCCTTCCTGCTGTCTGGTGTAGGATATATCACTCTGCAGGTGGCGAGCAGCTGTCTTACCAACTCTGGGTACATCTCGTAAGGCTGCATTGGCATTGTCCCCAGACCAATGCCCTTACACAGTGCAAGAACCTGCTCATCAATGCCCAGACTCTTGCAAGTCGAGTAGTCTGCAAACTTGGTTGGCTTAAGCGTCATGTTACACCAACCATTGTACATCAATGTGTCAAAATCATCCCACCGATCAAGCAATGGCCGCTCTGTGAAGGTATCGGTCTTGAGCAACTCATATATCTCCACGCCCCAGACCCTATTTGTCGGAATCAGCAGCGCATCTGCTCTAGGCTATGGTGGCCGTATCGCTTCTTGATCTCTCTGATAATCCTCGGGAGAATCCGAGTCTCAATGGAACCACTCAGGTGGCGGCTGATGGTGAGCTGTAGCTGCTGCTGCGGTGGTTCTACGCTTACGGGATTGTCGAGGAGGCATCTGCATTCAAGAAAATAAAACAATATTAGTCTCGGCAGAAAATCCCTGTGAAATCGCAATGCAACGACCGTTGCACAAGTGCAACGATCGATGCAGGGCGATTTCACAGCCGACAATGAGTCCTCAAAATTGTTTCTAAATCCGTTCTTAAATCACTCAATCAGCCAGAATACATCACCAATCATCCCTAATCATGTCTAATCAGTACGGGTTCATCAATTTCAAGCATAAAAATCCCTAATTTCCAAACCCTAAAACCGAATCCGAAAATTTTGAGAATGAAAGTTCTTACCTTGGATTCACTGCAATTGGGTCAGAGAAATAGATAAGGGATGTTAAAATAAGTAAAATCAAGCCTTGAATCAGAGAAAACGATGAAGATTTGAGAGATTTAGGGTAGGGGAATCACGGTTGTATGGACAGCGGAATGGGGAAGAAGAGAAGAGAAAAGGGTTTAAGGCACTTACTTGGTCGTGAGTGCAACGATCGTTGCTGATGAGCAACGATCGATGCTGTTGAACCGAATTGATTCCGTTTAGCATGCGTACCTTAATTTACAATTAAACCATTTGCAACGACCGTTGCACAGGACCGCAACGATCGTCACAAGGCGATCCCATCTCTTCGTCAAATCTCCCTGCAACGACCGGTGCACAAGTGCATCGATCGTCACACATCTCCAGACTCGAGTTCTGTATCTAAAAACTTAGCAAAAACAAATCAAAACGTAAGTTCCTAAGAAAAACACCAAAAATAAGAAAGAAAAATACTAAAACCTAACAGTGGGTTGCCTCCCACTCAGCGCTTGTTTAAGGTCATTAGCTTGACCGGACGAACAAAAATCAGGCACCGTGAGATCTTGACAGAGACTTTGATTTTCTCTATGCAAGTCTCCTCATCCAAGGCGGAGAGTAAGCTCTATCAGTATGGACGCGTCCAAGAAAAGAAGGAGTGAAATGCTCCCCAGGATCCAAAACCGTAGTGTGACTTGACTGCTCTTCATCTTCATCCATAATGGTGAAGGTCTGCCCATCAATCAGTGGCTTGCGCAGCTTGTCCATCTCAAAGTGCAGCGGCTCATCTCCCAGATGGAGATCTATCAAGCTGTGTCTCACATCTATTACTGCTCCATCTGTAGCCAAGAATGGTCTACCCAGTATCAAAGCATTATCCTGCTCACTGTGGTACTTAAGAACTAAGAAATCTGTTGGAACCAAGTAGTTTCCAACTCTCACTGGGACGTCCTCAAGAACTCCTTCAGGAATCCTTATCGACTTATCAGCTAGGACAAGAGAGGTCCTAGTAGGCGAAAAATCCATCATACCCAGCTTCTCTGCCACAGAGTATGGCATAAGACTTCCAGCAGCTCCTAAATCACAGAGAGAGCGCTTAAAACTATCCTCGAAGATAGAACAACTCAGCACAAAAATCCTAGGATCAGGTAGCTTCTTGGGAACCTTAGTCAATAGCACATCACTTATATGTTGAGGAACAACTATTACCCAATCTTTCAGCTCATCATCCAATGGCAACATCTTACTCAAGTATCCCTGCACACAAGAGTGATAAGGTGGATCATCAGATGGTGAAATTTCTTCCAACTCTTCACCAATATTTTCTAGCTCTTTAAGCTCATCAATCTCTTGTTGGATTACCTCAGACACCTTAGGATATAATCGAATTGATTGTGCATAGATCTCCTGTTGAGTTATCTCAGACACTCCAGGGAATAAGCGATCAAGCTCGGAATCTGCATCAATGTCATAAGAATCCTGTGAATCTGGCTGTCCACGCCTTGCAACGATCGACGCTACAAGTGCATCGATCGATGCAGTCAAATTTTCACAGATTCTACCCGAGAGATTTTCCTCAAAATCCGAAATTCCAGCCTCTTCTACCACTTCAGCTGTACTTAACTCAAATCTTTCACCTAGGTGTGATCCATCATCAATGTACACTGACCAGGCCTTAATATGGGTGTCTACAACACTCTTTCCCTTGATGGAGCTTGAAATTTGGCTCATCTGAGTGCCCAATTGCTTCACATGAGTGTTTAGAGACTCAAACTTCCCATTGAGATCCTCATAGACAGCATCCAACTTCTTGTTGCAGTCCACATCAATCTTAGTCTGTCCTTCCAGCAGTTGTTCCATCATTGCCTCCATTTTACTCTCATGAGTAGTAGCTACAGGAGGTGCTTGGTAAGAGGAAGATCCATAAGTCCTCTGATTACCTTGTTGGAAAGGTTTCTGAAATCCACTAGTCTGTCCAAATCCAGAAGAGTTTTGGTTGCTGTTGAAAGCACTCTTCTGTCCTCAATTGAAGAACCTATTACCAGACTGATTACCAAACCTGTTTCCTTGGAAACTAGATCCTCCAATGTAATTCACATCCTCTTCCTGATCATCTCCTTCATCATTGATCATCTCAACATCTTGAGCAAAGTGGACAACTTTCTTCCCAGCTAGAAGATTGCAAACAGTGTCCAACTTAGATCTAATATCAACTATCTCAGAATTCTCCATCTTCCCACCGGACTTCTTCCTTCTCTCATCAGTAGTCTTGCAGCTATTACTGCTTACCAGATTATCTATCAACTGCTTAGCTTGAGCAGGAGTCCTAGTGTTAAAGTTGGCATTGCTAGAATTGTCCAGCGCAGTCTGATATGGAAGATCTATACCTCTATAGAAGATGCCTAAAAGTGTTACCTCGGTGAATCCCTGGTGCGGGCAGTCACGTTGGTACTTCTTAAATCTCATCCAGACTGTCTTAAGAGGCTCTGTAGGACCTTGGGTAAAGGTAAGAATGTCATGTCTGGACTGATCTGAGCGAGCATCATCATAGAAGTGACGCAGGAACTAACTCTTCAGAGCGGCCCAAGTAACAAACATCCAAGATGGAAGTTGTTTCAGCCAGGCTGCAGCATCTCCAGCCAGAGAGTAGGGGAAAAGCTTGAGGAACTTATAATCTTGGTTAACTTCATCGTACTTTATTCCAGTGACTATGCCCTCAAACTCATCTATGTGATCCATCGGCTGCTCACTTGGTGAGCCATGGAAGGCTTTCTGACTCAGGAGAGAGTAGTAGACGGTCTTGATTTTAAAATCATTCCTCTCAAATTCAGGAAGTACAAGAGCTGACCGGTTAGCATGAAACTCATCCGGACGGTTATAGTCAGCTAAAGTCCTCTCATGGACAACCATCTGTCTACCTTGGCCCTGTCCTTGGCCTTGTCCTTGGTTCTGCTCCTGTTGCGGCTGTGGTTGCTCTGGAGGATCAAGGATAACATTCCCTTCAGCATATATCGGTTCTCCAGCAGCATTGTAAGGATTGTTGTGTCGGTCCCTGAGGGTACCTTGAGCATCAGGCTTTATGATCACACGTTCAACAACAACCATCCTTGTTCTTCTAACTCTTCTGTTGGTCCTCTCTAGTCTAGCAAGCTCTTCAAGTTGGAGGTTTACGAGATTAGTGTTCGGATTACTTCTGGTATCATGCGTCTGCATAAACCGTCTGTAATCGCCAAGCAACGATCGATGCTAACAGTGCAACGATCGATTCAACTCCAATCGCCTAGCAACGATCGACACAAGAAGTGCAACGCTCGATGCTATGCGATATCAGTACCTGCGACAGAGAGAAAACAGAGAAGAAAAATCAGTAAACAAAAGATAAAAATCCTAGTAAAAACCCTAAGTTCGAAGCTATCGAAGACTCTAAGAGTCCCCGGCAACGGCGCCAAAAACTTGATAGGTATAAAGTTTTACCCTATACTAACTGCAAGTGCACAGTATATCAATGTAGTACTTAGGGATCGAATCTCCACGGGGACTCTAGGCAATGATAGGATTAAGAACTTAAAGAGATTAAAACTAGGAGAAAGCAAAAAGCAAATTGTAATGAATAAAGAGCAAGCAAGAAAGTAAACAAGTAGTAGGTTGTGGTTGTAAGCAATAAACTAAGGGCGCTAAGTCTAGGGCGTTCTCAGGAAATCAGACAAGCAGATAAATCATTCAGTCAGGATCAAATTAAACAAAGTTCTAGAACTCAAACACAGATATAGAATTAACCAACTCTCGTTGCGAGAATTCTCTAAGTCTAAGTGCAGCAATACAAATTCCTTTGAAATTACTAATAGATTAAACCAGCTTTAATTCCAAGTTCGATATGTTCACAATCTAATTAAACCAAATTTCTTTGCGAGTAATTAAATTGCTCAACCTAAATAGTTCAGATTCTAAACCACACTGTCGTGTCGTATTTAGCAACCTAAGATCTAGATTCTAATTGATCAGGTTAGAACTAGCATTAAACACAATTTAGTTTGAAGAACATCTATTGATGTGAATCCTTAACTGAATTAATTATATCTAGCAAGTCATGAAATCCCTATGAGAAACCCTAAACCTAACTATGAAACTACTCAGACATAGATGATGTAAACATAATCAATGAATTAATAAAAATCATAAAAGAGATTAGAATATAAAAGGGGTTCGAAAACTTCTCCAAAACAAATGTAGTACAAGATCAGATCAGCCCCAAAAGCTCTAAAAACTCTCTGCTCTAAGTTATCATAGCGTATGTAAAACTGAAGTTAAAAACCTAATTAAATAGCTAAAACACGACTTGGGGCTTCTGTGTAAATATCTGGAACTTCTGGGCATCTTTGCAATATCAGCATTCTTCATTAAACCGCCGAGAATCTGGCCCAACTCGCTATGCATCGATCGATGCAGGTGTGCGTCGATCGACACAATACTCAAATCTGGACAGTGAGCACAACCTCTCGGGTCAAATCTCCAAAGTGCACCTAATAGCTCCATAATCTTCACTTCTGCTCCAAACGTACGTGTACCTAATAAGACCTGCAAAAGACTCTAAAGAAACACTAATAGACTCTAAAACAGACTTATATCAGGGCATAAAACCGGTAAAAATCATGATATATCAACTTTGTGGTGCTAAAGTATGAGGTTGAGCCACATGATCCTTGCTGCTTGGTAGATCCTTCTTATCTACTGCTGGAGAAGGGATTGATGTGAGGCATGGTCTGATTGATCTCCACCTGGGATATAAACCATTGCAGTTCAAGATGGATAAGCTGCAGAAATCCACCATTGATGAACAGAGCTTCAGTGTTGAGGTGCAGCCAGAGATTCAGATAAGAGAAGAGAAGATGGCGGTTCATCCTGAGCCTGCTCTAACATCTTCAGATGCTGCAACTTCTCATAAGCAGAAAGATCCAAACATCTCACATACACGAAAGCTAAGGTATGATACCTCTAGATTTAAAACTTCTAATCACATTGCTATGAATGCAGGAAAACGCAGTATCCCACCCACGCTTCGCTCCCACTCTGGTTCTATTCATTCATTCCTTGGGAAATCTCATGATCCTACTGCTTATACACCACCTTCGATGAGGAGACATTCACAGAGACACTTATTGTCTCTGTTGACTCCACCATGAGTCTGATCTCCTTCTCATAGTCAAGCTAATGACTTAAATCAAGCGCTGAGTGGGAGGCAACCCACTGATGAGTCTGCTTTCTTTTATTTTTCTTTTTAGTTTTTGTGTACTTTGATTTTTCTTGTTTTGGTGTGTAAGGCGTGAGAACAAGTCAAGATTAGATGCGTCGATCGACACGGTCATGAGTGTCGGTCGACGCCGAGGTCACATACGGTTTGACTCACGGGTTATTAAAGTTTTTACCATGTGAATTTCGGTTCGGGCAGCGGTTCATTTCAAATCGCGAGGAAACACGAGATGTGTCGATCGATGCGGTCCTGAGCATCGATTGACACACATCCGCGACAGGTAAGCGTTCTGCCTTTTTCCAATCTGTTCAATCTGATTCTTGTTATTACGAGCCTAAGCTTCGATTCCAGTGAGCACAGTGTGTTTCAAGTGTGGGGGAGGTACCTGCTGACGCACCATTTTCTGTTTTCTTTGAGTAAGTTTAGTCTGTTTTATTAGTTAAATTTGAGTAGGAAAAAGGACTTTTTGAGGAGATCGCTACACTTTCATGAACTTAAGTGACCATTGGATGAACTTGCAGATGATCTCTGACTCTTAGAAAACCCAACACAGATCAGCTTACTGAGGACACCCATATCACTTCAGGTATTCTGAGAATCCATTGCTGACTTCACCCTTAACTTGACTTAATTTTTCTCACCTAGGGGCTTGATATACCTTGAGTCGGATTCCTCTGTTAGTTCTGACACAGGTTGTAAACCTGTCTAAGTATGGTTCCTTTCTTCCCTTCCTTAAAGTAAGAAAAAGATAAATTGTGGATAAGCTAGTAGATTCGAAGTGATCACGAGAGTGGTAGAGACCCCTATTACCTCTTGTG
Organism: Orychophragmus violaceus; assembly: GCA_030180135.1. Taxonomy (NCBI): domain Eukaryota; kingdom Viridiplantae; phylum Streptophyta; class Magnoliopsida; order Brassicales; family Brassicaceae; genus Orychophragmus; species Orychophragmus violaceus. Next base: position 84,224,061 of record CM058235.1, read on the forward strand.
CATTCATGGAATGTGTCCAAAGTACATCCCAATGCGGGAAGAGCACTGATAGAAAAAATAAAATGATACCTAGTGGGAAAAATCAGTTGCTAAGGAAGGAAAAGGAGAAGAAAGGAACCAGAAAATGATAGTAAAGTGGTTAGATGCTAACAAAGTAAGAGGCCATGTGTTCTTTGATCGATACTCCCTAGGTGAGAACGCACTTATTAGATTATAGACGTCAGTATGGTGAATTTGAATTCTCTGAATCTGATTGTGGAGTTTACTTAGGACAGTTGCTAAGTGTGGGGGAAGTACATGTTGGTCTTGATGTCTGCAGGTTCATTTTTCATGTGGATTACTAAGAGGAATATGAGTGTGGCACTTCGACGATGAAATTAGTTTTTGAAGTTTTCAAACTTCGTCTTATGATCTTGGTTTTATGTTTGCTTGAGGGCTAGCAAAGGCTAAGTGTGGGGGAGTTGATATATTATGGTTTTTAACCATGATATAAGTCTTTATTGTCGAGTCTTTTATTATGTTTTGGAGTCCTTTCCGGTGTTTTACTTGTTTATGTACGTTTGGAGCATATTTGGAATTTATGGTGCATTCTGGAGCTATTTGGAGAGTTGGATCGAGAAGGAAGAAATCATAGGCGATATCAGAGCAGTGTGCCGATCGACACTACTTGGCATCGATCGACACAGACGCGGATCAGACATATCTCGCCGATTTAATGAAGACTTTGGATATTTGCAGTTTGGTCCAGAAGTTTCACATAATTACAAATAAGCCCAAAATGCGTTTAGACTATTATATTAGGATTTTATGCCACTGTGTAGACAACGCTTTACTTATCAGAGATTTAGAGATTTTGGGGCTGGTCTTGTACTCGAGAGAGAAGATATTCGAACCCTTGTTTATCCATCCCCTTTATGTTATTTGGTTTTCTATTCATCATGTCCGTTGTTATTATTGCCATGTCTAAGTAGTTCTCTAGTTAGGTTTATAGATTATCATTAGGGATTTCATAGAATATTAGGTTAATTAATTAATTGGGATTCATAACTTCTAGTTTTTCATCTAGGGCTGATCTTAATGCTTAATTTGAACTAGCTACCCAGATTATTGTTATTAGGTTGATTTTCGCAACGACAATTGGTTAATTAGCTAGAAAGAACCTAGATGAGCAATTTATCTATTCGTAAAGAAATTTGGCTTAGGAAAATTGTGAACAAACGAACCTGAGACTAATGCATGTTTAGAATCTCTAGAACTCGCAACGAAAGTTGGTTTGCTAGGTTGATAGACATAGATAATACTCACAATGAAAGTTGATTTTTTATACTTTTGTGATTCCAGTTCTAGAACAATACTTAATTTGATCCCGATTGATTGATTAGTTTATATTCCTGATTTCTTGAGAACTCCCTTGACCTAGCGCTTCTCTTGAGTGATTACACCATTTGATTTACTTTCCTGCTTGTTTACTGCTTTATTACTGTTGCTGCCTAGCTTTATTCGACATTCTATAGTCTATCGTAAGATTCTTGAGTCTCTGTGGATTCGAACCCTATATACTACAATCACTTTCTGTGCACTTGCAGTGTAGCTCTAGGGATTAAACTTTGAGCATACCACAGTACCAAACTTGGATTGAAAACAAAGGACAGAGAGTCATCACAGACGATGGAACGACGCAGAATGCAAAGATTAGTGACGTTTTCAGAGAGGCAACGAATGAGATGTTGGTTATAGGAGAGTTGCCACTGTCATCTGTTGACAGTGCGGCTTGGAGACACTTTTGCTCTCGTGTCAACCTCTACAAGACGCATTATAGGAGATCAGCAAGCAGAGATATCGTGAAGATGTATACGAAGAAGAAGGCTCTGTTGAAGAACTGGATTATTTCAACGAAGCAAAGGGTATCTCTTACTATTGACATATGGGTTGCCCCTACTACATGTTTGCTTCTTGTTTATATGTTGTTTTATTTTGTATAAGTTCAATATATAGAGCTTACTAATCATTGTATTGTTTGATTTAAACATGTGTAAGCTACATGGTCATTACAGCTCACTTCATTAATGCATTGTTGCTTATGAAGAAATTCATAATCGGATTCAAGTATGTGATAGATCACAGAGGATCAACGATTGCAACTACACTTCAAGAGTGTTTGGCTGAATGGGGGATTAAGAAGTTGTTCTGCATCACTGTTGACAATGCGACATCCAACACATCTGCTCTGAGGAAGTTTCACAGTGAGTACAACTTGAATTCTGATGATGCTTTTGTGTTAGATGGAGATTATATGCATGTCAGATGCAGTGCTCACATCATTAACTTGATTGTGCGTGAAGGGCTGCAATAGTTAGGAAAGAATGTGGAGAATATACGCAATATTGTAGGCTATGTTAGGTCTTCTCATGTTAGGCAGAAGACCGAAATACCCGAAAACTAAATGGGTGGAACCGAACACCGATTGGGTATCCGATTGCCCATAAATACTCTCTCTTTTGCAACTTGTACATTTAACTCCATCCAAACAATTGTTTAAAACAAGGGATGGACAATCCACACACAATGAATTGATACTTAATGGTTTATGGTGTTTTGTGGATGGATCTTGGAAGGAAGGGGACCAATGGTCGGGACAAGGATGGTATAGACGTTTTGAGAGAGATGAGAATGTTTTGATGGGGTCAATGAATATTAGAGCAAGTATATCACCACTACATGCAGAATTCGAAGCCTTAGTGTGGGCTATGGAGTGCATGAAGTGTCATCAACATACCCACATCACGTTCGCAACGGACTGTTCAGAATTGGTGAAGATAGTGTCGGAACCAGAAGAATGGCCAGTTTTCTCGAGTCACATAGAAGAGTTTCAAGTACGAAGAGAGTTCTTCACGGAGTTCAAACTCATCCATATATCGCGCACAAAAAATTTGATGGCAGACAGACTGGCACGGAGTGCTCGTCTCAGACCGTCACACACAGTCCATATTGGACCGGAGCTGCCAATTTGGATTAATGATATTTAGGTTTCGTTAGTGTTTTCTTGTTGACAAAAAAAAAAAAACAAAAAAAACAAAAAAAATTTCACATTGTTTAAACTTGTTTTTATTTTAACCCTTTTTCATATATCTATACTCTATTATTCGATTTCTAATCCAAATCGAAGAAAAACATGTGATTTCCTTTTTCTTTCCAAATTTTTGGCTGATTTGAGCAAATCCCGGTGGTTAGCCGCTGCCGGACATTTTTCCGGCGATTAAACGAGTCTCGGCGGCGCTTTTTTGAACAAGGGATTACTACGTCAAAAGATGGATAATTTTTTTTTGTGAAATGATATGATATTTTTAAAATTAATTATAAAATAGTATAAACTCATAAATTTATATATAATATAATTTAATCACTTTTCTTTTTTCTTTCTTTTAAGTCTGAATAAATTTAAACTTACATGATAAAATAAATATGTGACATATTGAGTCTGAGTTCCCAAAATTTTCTGTGAAATTTTTTATCTTACAAATTGGATATTTTAAAATACGTTTTATTACTAAAACTGAATTCGAGTACATAAGTAGTTTTACAATAATTATATATATATATAACTATACAATATAATTTCTATAATTAACATTCATAAATTATTAACTTAATAAAATATTAAATATAATTAATTATAAAATAAAAATTTTATATAGTTAACTATTTATATATTATTATTGATAAACTACTAAAATATTATAGTTCCATGTATAATTTATAACGTTTTTAGTAAAACTTATGTGGTGTAGTGACCAAAGGACGCCCTTAGTAGTCACAGGTCACCAGTTCAACCCTCCTAAGACGTATTTTATATTAACAAAAAAATTTATAAAGATTTTACTGCATAAATTTACAATTTTACAATAAACACATATAATTATACAAGATAATTCTATAAATTAATATTCGATAGATTAATAAATTAGTAATATTTTTAATTATGAAATACAAATTTAGTATAGTTAATTATTTATAAATTACTAAATATTATAGTTCCATGTATAATGTATAAAGATTTTACAGTATAATATTTACAATTTTTTACAATAAATATAAATATTATTATACATAATTTCTATAAATTAATATTCGATAAATAATAAATTAATAATATTTTTATTTATGAAATAAAGTTTAGTATATTTAATTATTTATAAATTAAAATATGATAGTTCCATGTATAATTTTTAAATATTTTACGGTAAAATATTTACAATTTGATCAATTGATTATTAATTTATAATAACCAATACAATATATTATCAGTAAATAATTCTTGTCCAAAATTCTATCACATCTCTTTACTCTTTTTTTTTATCAATATATCATATTTAAGAAATCATGGAAGAAGGATAAGAAGAAAAGAAACTGTCGATATATATATATATATATTCATGAGTAATTGCACCATATATACAAGATTTTGTTTGTATTTAAACAGATAGACAAATACTGTAACTTTTTATTTTAATACCAGATATACCCCTATACCCTAATTACACCCTACGCTTCTTTTGTTGTGACAAAACACGGTTCTTCTTCTTTTTTACTTTTTTCTTCGCTCAATCACAACCTGATACTCTGAAACTAGAGCCGGTGAAATTCAATCGAACGCCGCATAATCAAAATCCCCTGAAAGTTTCCCCCAAATCTTCGTTCCACATCCTCTTGGTCTTCTTCAAATTTGATATCTTATCAATCCCTAGTTTTCTCTGTTGATTTCCATGGGATGGTCACTAAGAATTCTCACAATTGTATTATGGGCATGACCAAGTCCATGAATTTCTTTCATAATATCATTAAACCTTTCAAACGCAGCTCCAATAGAGGTAAATTCTCGTTTGATTCAAGCTTTTTTTTTTTCGGGATTCCCAGCAAAAATAGATTAGGGTTTTCTAAATTGACTCACTTCTTCTTCCTTGACACAAAGATATCGAAGACGGTATCGAGAAAATCGCTGCTCTGGAACATAAAGTTTTCCCATTTCAAGTCTTAGTTTCTGCTACCAAAGATTTCAACCCAACCCACAAACTCGGCGAAGGTGGACCCACAAACTCGGCGAAGGTGGATTCGGACCCGTCTACAAGGTAACCCCACGACCACAGATCAAACTTTCCATTTTTTTATTAGAGACAGTGAGTGTCTTCTTTAACGATGGTGGTTCCGTGGTTGTGATATCAGCAGAATCTTTTTGTTTAGCTTGAAGAGTTTTCTGTCATGGACTTTGTTAGTTTGGCTGATGGGATTAAATGCTTTGTGTAATTAGGGAAGATTACCTGATGGGAGAGAGATAGCAGTGAAGAAGCTAGCTCAGGCTTCAAGGCAAGGGAAGAACGAGTTTGTAAACGAAGCCAAGTTGTTAGCTAAAGTCCAACATTAGAATGTCGTTAATCTGTGGGGTTATTGCACACACGGAGATGATAAACTCTTGGTCTGTGAGTACGTCGCAAATGAGAGCCTTGACAAGGTCCTCTTCAGTAAGTTTTCTTCAGTAAGATCAAATTAAGGAACTTTCTTTGCGGTATTAGTCCAAGTTAAGAGCTTGTCCTAATGGGTGAAAATTCTTGTCGGTTCTTGGGGTTGGTTGGTTTCTTTAAAGGTTGGACAAAAAAAAATTGTGTTATCGCGTTAAGAAATTAATTAGCAATGAACTTATGCATTTTACATGATACATAATACCATGAACACAAATCCTAAAAATTAACTAGCTAATAAATGTGTTAACACGAGTAAGTTAGCACATGTATAACTGTGCTAACATATATTTAATGTACAGAGTCAGCTTAATGAGTCTCTGCTGTTGGAGTCTTGTGTGAATCTGAAGTCGCTTGAGCATTCCAAGAAGGTACACGGTCATTTCCTTCGGTCTAAGTTTAGAAATGATCCGAAACTGAACAACACAGTGATTAATATGTTTGGAGAGTGTAAGATTGTCAATGAGGCTAAGAGAGTGTTTGATCACATGGCCGATAAGAATATGGATTCTTTGCTTTTGGTAATGCGTGTATACTGTGATAACGGAATCGTAGATGGTGCATTGCATATGTTCGAGGAGATGACTAAAAATCAATAATAACAATTGTAATATCCTGCTAAGCAATCATTTAGTTTGTAAATTTTACATTTGTATGACAGTAAGTCTTCCTTATCGCTGCTAATTAACATTTTAACCCTATATCATATCTATTATATCGGTAAACTTATATATTTTATATGATATAAACAAACTTGAACATACACCATAAGAATTAACTCGTTAATAATTGAATTAACATGCATTATGATTGTGTTAATACGTACCTAATGCATTGAATTGACTCATTGTTATTTGCAACAAATTATCGATAAACTTATATTTTATATGTAACATAATAACTTGAACACACACTCTAAATTAATTAGTTAACAATGAAACTAATATGAGTCGTAATTATATTAACATATATCTGACCTAGAATTGTTTGAATGAAAGAGAATACTTTTATGTGAAATATTTGCTGAATCACTCATTAATCATCGTGCATATGTTGAGTTTCAAATTTGCTTTAGTTAGGAGAGAGAAGGGAGTGAAGACAAATCAACAGAAAAAGAAAAAAATAAAACAAAAAGAAAAGAGAAAAAAAAAACAATGGGCCACTTGTATGAAAGTAGGGTTAGAATCGTCATTGTAGGAGTTCTGAAATGACCTTATGTCAAATCATATATAGTCATCGAGTTTTGGCCCTTTTTTTGATTATCTGCCCAATTCACTCAATATTCATTGCTTTCAAAAACATCAAGGTTCAAAAAAAAAAAAAAAACATCAAGGAGAGCAAAAAAAAGAAGAAATTGGTTGGTTTGACGAAAGGAAAGAGCACTGGTTATGTCTGCCATCACCGAATTTATAAAAATCAAAATATATATTTTTTTAGAGCAACCAAAGTGCTTTGTTAGAGCAACCAAAGTGCTTGACAAAAAAAAAAGAGCAACCAAAGTGCATGTAATTAAATAAAAGTGTATACTTTATAAAAATAAAGTATATATTTATATTATTAGAAAGTATTTTTAAATTTTATTCACTTTTTAAATAGTCGATTGATTACTTATTTTTTAATAAAATTAAGTTTTTCTATGTTAACTTTAGATTATATTAAATTTTTTGGTATTTATTATTTTATTTTAAAAATATATATAATTTTATGATGATCTGCATTACATCAGTGCAATATAAAATATTATTAAATGGACAGCCGAAAGGGTTAATCAAGCCAAATAGGGGATTGCGTCAAGGGGATCCATTATCCCCATACCTCTTTATCCTATGTACGGAAGCATTAGTTGCCAATATTAAAAAGGCAGAACGAGAAAAGGTTTGGACGGGTTTGAAGGTTGCACGAGCATGCCCTCCGATCTCACATATGTTATTCGCGGACGATAGCTTATTCTTCTGTAAAGCAACTGCAGATGAATGTAAAGCTATAATTCACATCCTGAAAAAGTATGAATCGGCCTCAGGACAGCAAATAAATTTTGATAAGTCATTGATATATCATGGTTTTTACTAGTTTTAGACCATGATATAAGTGTGTTTTTAGTGTCTTTTGTCTTTGTTTAGAGTCTTTTACAGGTATAATCAGGTTGGGAGCTGAATTGGAGATAATGGAGCATTTTGGAGATTTTTGGAGTGTTTGGCCGAGAGATAGAGTTCACTGTCCGAAACAGAGGAAGGTGTCGATCGTTGCACTCTAGCATCGATCGATGCACCAGCGAGATGGGCCAAAAACTCGGCGGTTTAGAAGAGTGAAGAATTTGCACTTTGATCCAGAAGTTCCTGATATTTACAAAGAAGCCCTTGGCCGGGATTATGCCTATATAATAAAGTTTTTAGTGTTTTTATTAGATACGCTTTATACTTTTTACCATACACTTTGATAATTAAGAGCAGAGGATTTTAGAGCTTTTTGGGGCTGATCTGAACCTGTTACATCATCTGTATTTGGAGAAGATTTCGAACCCCTTTTACTCTTATTCTTTTATGCAATTTATTCATTCTATGATTATGTTTTCATTATCTATGTCTGAGTAGATCCATAGTTAGGTTTAGGGTTTCTCACATAGGATTTCATGACTTGCTAGACTTGTTCAAATTCAGTTAAGGATTCATAACTATATATGTTCTTCAATTTAATTGTGCTTAAAGCTAGTTCTAACCTGATCAATTGGAATCTAGATCTTAGGTTGCTAAATACGTCACGGAAGTGGGGTTTAGGAATCTGAACTAATTAAATTGGGCAATTAAACTTTGCGCAAACGGAAGTTTGGTTTAGGATAATTGTGAACATATCAAACTTGGACTTATTGCTAGTTTAATCTGTTAGTTCTCGCAAACGAAAGTTTGGTTTGCTGCACTTAGACTTAGAGAATTATCGCAAAGGAATTTGGTTAATTCTATATCTGTGTTTTGAGTTCTAGAACCGTTCTTAATTAGATCCTTGCTGAATGAACTGTCTGCTTATCTGATTTCCTGAGAATACCCTAGGCTTGACGCTTTTAATTACTTGCTTCACAACCGTTAATCTCTGCTACTGATTTACTTTCTCGCACCGCAATTTATTTCATCCACTACTTGCTTATTTCTAGTATTTATTCCTACAGTTTGATTCTCTTGAGACCGAGTGTCCCTGTGGATTCGATAACCCTATATACTACTTTGACATTGCTGTTCACTTGCAGTTTAGTATAGGGAAAACTTAGAACCTATCAAGTTTTTGGCGCCGTTGCCGGGGACTCTTTGAGTCTTCGATAGGACCGAACTTAGGGTTTTTACTAGAAATTTTTCTACTAGGTTTTTACCGCAAAAAGGCAGAGCGAGAAAAGGTTTGGACGGGTTTGAAGGTTGCACGAGCATGCCCTCCGATCTCACATATGTTATTCGCGGATGATAGCTTATTCTTCTGTAAAGCAACTGCAGATGAATGTAAAGCTATAATTCACATCCTGAAAAAGTATGAATCGGCCTCAGGACAGCAAATAAATTTTGATAAGTCATCAATACAGTTCGGGCACAAGGTTAATCAAACCATCCGTGGGGAAATAAAAGCAACCTCAGGTATTATGAAAGAAGGAGGAATGGGGACCTATCTGGGAATCCCGGAGAGTCTTGGGGGATCGAAAACAAAGATATTTAGCTTCCTTCATGATAGACTACATACCAGAGTCAATGGATGGACGATTAAATATCTTACAAGAGGAGGAAAAGAAGTTTTGATTAAATCGGTAGCTACGGCATTACCCAATCATGTAATGTCATGTTTTAGACTACCAAAAACGGTAACGAAAAAGCTGACCAGTGTTACGGCACAATTCTGGTGGAGCACGAACGGCAATCAAAAAGGGATGCATTGGATGTCTTGGGATAAGTTATGTCGGGACAAATGTGAAGGGGGAATAGGCTTCAGGGATTTGGAGAGCGTCAATACAGCCTTCTTAGGAAAACAACTATGGAGATTGATAGAGAAACCAGAATCCTTATTTGCGATGGTATTCAAAGGCCGATATTATAGGAATGGGGGTCCTTTAGACCCATTTAAGTCATACTCTGCATCTTATGGATGGAGAAGTATCACTTCTGCTAGATCTTTGGTTAACAAAGGACTTATCAAAAGGGTTGGAACAGGAGAGACCATATCTGTATGGAATGATCCCTGGATTCCAGGCCACCGTCCGAGACCAGCAACCAGTAAAACAATTTCTTTTGATCCCTCACTAAAAGTGAGCCAATTGATTGATCATACAAATCATATTTGGGATGAACAGCTTATTAATAGCCTTATCGACCCAGAAGATACAGCACTCATTATTGGTTTACCAGTTAGTAAAATCTTTAGACCGGATAATATTGGCTGGCATTACACAAAGAGCGGAAAGTATTCGGTAAAAACGGGTTACTTTTTAGAAAGGAAATTCCCGGATAAAGGATGCATAAATACGGTGTATGGACCAGATGTAAAACGACTTCAGGAACAGTGTTGGAAGATAAGGTGCCCGCCAAAAATTCAACATTTTATTTGGCAGGCAATCTCGGGATGCCTATCGGTTACAAAAAATTTAATAGCCCGGGGAATTAATTGTGACACCCGGTGCGGCAAGTGTGGGACACTTGAGGAATCAATAAATCATGTTCTGTTCGAATGCCCGCCGGCTTTGCAAACTTGGGCCCTCTCAAGTATACCATCAAATCATGGAAGTTTTCCATTATCCTCCCTGTTTACCAATATGGATTATTTATTTTGGCAAGTGTCATCAGATGTTGATATTAGCTACTTCCCTTGGATTATTTGGTATAATTGGAAGAGTAGAAATGATAAACTATACAGTAATATTGATCGGGATCCACGTGAAATTTTACGTCTGGCGGAAAGCGAATCAATAGCATGGAGAGAGGCACAAACTTCGGTTTTATTGGGTAACACAGGAGCACAAAGGAACCAGGATGACATTGTTACAATACCGACACGGGTGGAGATTAAAGGAAGATGGTGCTTCTTGGATGGTTCTTGGAAGGAAGGAGACAGGTTTTCAGGACAGGGATGGTATAGCATTTATGAAGGAGACAGATATATCATGATGGGAGCAAGGAATATCAGATGCAGCTTATCTCCACTTCATGCAGAGTTCGAAGCACTTATCTGGGCTATGGAATGTATGAAGCGGTGGAACCAAGACGATGTAACCTTTGCAACAGACTGTTTAGAGCTGGTGAAGATAGTGTCTACACCCACAGAATGGCCTGCGTTCACGATATATTTAGATGAGTATGAGAGTCGCAAGAGTTTCTTCACAAGGTTCGTTATCACTCACACTCTCCGAGCACACAACACAAAGGCGGACAAACTAGCACGTGGTGCAAGGATTCAGCCTTCTTATTTTGTTTATGTAGATCCTGTTTCACCGTCTTGGCTAGCCGAGAATTGGTAGAAGCATTTGTTGTTGACAAAAAAAAAAATATATATATATATAATTTTATATAAAAAATAAAAGTAAAAAGATAAGCATGAAAACATTTTTGAATTATTATATTTAAATATTGATAAATATAATTATTGTACATAATACGATTTTGTATAGTATATTTATATTATTTATATAAATTTTGAATCTAGATAAATATAAACAATAAAATATTTATAATAAAAAGTTGCATATATTGATTTTTATACATATATAATTATAATTTATTATAATAAATATAAAATATGAAGACAAATTAAATTTAAAAATATATATATAAATAATTTTAGATAATAATTTATTTTGGTACAATTAGTTCACAATATATATATCTAAAAACTATAAAATATTTTAATAAAATATAAAATAAATAACTATAAATAAGTTTAATTATAAATTAATATGATATAAATAGTGTTTTAAAATATTTTTGATGATAAATTGAATTGATGATTTTTAACGTGTGTAAGTATGATATAAATATTTTTATAATATTATTGATAAATTAATTTGATAATTTTTAAAATGCTTTTTAATTAAAATTTGTGTTCGTATATAATGTGAACAAATTATATTAATATTTTATAAAATAAAAAATATTTATATACTGCTCCAAAAACAAAACATAATGCAACCGAACTGCCATTAGGAAAATGGCAAAAGATTCTTGTCTTCATATTGAAGAATATAAGCTCTCCTTTTTCTTTTATAGATAATTTTGCACTTGGTAAGGAAGAAAATAATTAACCAACCAATCATCCAATAATTTTATAACTAATTAATAAATTTGTTCCTTTATTCACCAAATATACAAATTCATCTGAAGATTGCTAGTCATAATATTATAATTATTAGTACATTATAAATGGTTTATATTTAGATGACAAAGCAAGGACATTGTTACTAATATTTTTCCGGTCAGATCCATACATGTTTATCCTTAATAGTATATTCGGTATATAGCATTATCCGGAAAATAAGTAACCATCAAATTGTTTTTTTTTTTTTGATTAACTTGGGGTATTCCGAGTCTATAGAGGGGCTTATACTAATCTCGAGGTGGAGGTGTAGCCCATGAATAGACCTTCTCTCCGGGTACTTAAATAGGCACCTAAAGCAAAGCCCATATCCATGTGGATGTCCTAAACAAATATGATTTAATTTCGAATGACAGGAGGATCGAACTTGGAACGTGATAGCGTCCAAGGCCCGTCCCCAACCACTTAATCACAAGAGTCAGGACAAATAACCATCAAATTGTTTCCCCAAACATTTGTATTATAATTTTTCTATAAGAATCTCATGTTTATTTCAAGAATCTATTATTGAATTCATCCAATTTGATAGTGGCCGTTTCGTTGACGCAGGTGGTTGTGGCTGCGACAGCAATAATATCGTCGCAGGTTGTTGTTCGTTTCGCTCCGTAGATTCTGCCTCAAGCTGCAACCGCAACCACAAATTGTTGTTTGTGTTTAAGACGTTGAGGCTGACGCCGATGCCGACACAGCCTCAAGATGCAAATTGTTGTTCGTTTTATAGACGCTGCGACAATTTTTAACTTAATTCATAATTTATTTTTGTAAATTTGTATAATTATATTTTAAATCAACAAAATGTAATTTAAATATATTAACATCCATAAAAATATTGTATTTAATTAGAGTTAATTTTTAAGGTTTATATATAATTATAACAACATATTTTGTGATAAAATCATAAACTAAATTAACCAAAATATATAAATAAAATAAAATAAAAGTATTAAAACAAGTCATTAACTAAAACAATAAACGAAATCTTAAACTAAATAAAAAAACTAAGATATTAACCAAAATATTTAATGAGGTAAACGATCTCTGTCGTATTCATTTGTGATGTTGTCACGTAAAGCTTCCATCACTCTATCACCAATTGGCTCATATGCAATACTATCAGCTTCTTCTTCTCCTTCTCCTTCTCCTTCATCTTCATCTTCTTTTTCTTGTCCTTGTCCTTCTCCTTCTTCTATTCTTTGCCAATGTAGAAAATAATGGTCTTCCCGATGTGAATCATGTATGAAGTTGTGTAGTGCCATCGTCGCTGTTAAAAGCTTAGTCCACTTAGTCATACCATACTTTGGATGCCTACGATCCAAAATCCTCCATTTCGCTTTCCAGAATCCAAATATCCTCTCAACCACTGATCGCAAACCTGAATGCTTTCGGTTGAACAACTCTCTTGCATTTACTGGTGGTCCTCCTCTAGCAAACTGACCAAGTTGATATCGCATCCTACGATGCAGACCAACCACATTTACTGGTGGTCCTCCTCATCAAGCTTCCTTTTCACCGTATCCAATGACCGTTGATATCTTTCAGCTATATCCCACATAATCTTATCCTGACCAACCACCTCAAGAAACATGACATCAGATTCCTCAACGTAGACATTTTCAGACTCTTGTAATTCATATTTCCTAGTTAGAATCTTACATAAAGCTTAAAATGTTCTTTGGTTCATTCGAATAATGTCATAACAATGCTGATCGGATCCATGCATAAGTTGTTTAACATGATGCCATCTTCCTTTTCAATCTGTTCTATTACTCAGTCTTTCAGTAATAAGTGAATCAAGCAAACCAAGTTCATCATCATCACCATCATCATCATCATCACCCAATATTCATCTTCTAATCATTCGCAAAACCATATAAGAGAAACAAGATGTTTAATATCATCAATATTTGATGCTTAAAACCACACAAAAGAAACAAGCTGTTTAAAACCATAGTAACCAAGAAACAAGACCTTTTCAAACAGAGAAGTTCATTATTATTTCATAACTAACCATAATAACCAAGAAACAAATATGTATACTAAGAAGTTGAGAACACTACAAAATAAAAAACAAACATTTTCAATCATAAAGGTTTCTTCTAGTCCTAAGTTCCAAAAATCTAATCTTATCTCAGCCCTAGGAAACGCTATAAAACCCCGCCGGTTCACTTCATCAGCTAGAAGATGCTCAATTGCTGCTTCATGAAATTGAGACCACATCCTCATCCGGGAAATCCATTAAGTGTCTCTAGTACACTCTCAACACTATATGCATGCTCACGCTCCAACATCTGTTCTGCTATTATATTCTTCTTCTCAAATACTTCAGTCCGTTTTGCACAAGTTTCTACAACCAATCTTTCTCTTTGCACCTTCTTTTTGTTCTTGAACTTCCGACATGGGTTTGTGTCTGAGTTTGTTCCTGGGTTTGTGTATGAGTCTGTTTCTCTACCACTGGGATATCTTTGTCAAGAGAATCAGATTCATCGTCCTCATATCCATTCACTCTAGAATTTAAACTAGCTTCTCCAGTTTGAGCACTCATCCTTCAGCTCCAATTACTACTACAACACGAAATTCTTCTTCATACACATCCATATTAGGAACCAATTTGCCTCTGAATTTTCTGAAGTTAGGACATTCCTATACAACAAAAACAAAGAAAATCAGTCCAGAGCAAAGAGATATCAGATTAGAAGAAGAAAACAAAGTGCACGAAGTTTGTTCGACTATTCCATCATGTTTATGAAGAAACATTTTTCGATATTTCTATTATGTTTTACCAATATATGCATTCCAACTTGCAAGTAGCTCATTTATTCTCAAAATAACTAATTGTTTCTGTAATCTCATATGTAGCACAAACATATAGTGACATTAAAAAATATCAAGAAAAAAACCCATAGCTGGTCAGGTAGAGTTACCATTCGTGACTAATCTGTTAAGTACAGAAGGATCCATATATATTTTAGACTAATGTCATGAATGTTTGAAAAGATCGTCAATAGCAACATTTGTAGGTTTAAAGATCGTCCTTAAGACAAGTTATACACATGATCAAGAAGTATAGAGATTCTTAAGCAGAAGACAATACTAAGAACTCGCATCTAATCCCACAAAAGTTTGACTCAGAATCATAACTCTAAGATCACTGGTCAAGAATGTAACCCAAAGATGTGTCAATGAATCGTAACTAGCTAGCTATATCTGGATCCTTTTGTATTTACTGAAATGTTTTACCAATTTCAGAGTTACCATTTGTTACTAATCAGCCTAAAACCATCAAACACAAGAAGCAAACAAAGGCTCATCTATACGTTCAATTAGAAAGAGATGGAGAGCAGTAAGCAAAAATAGAGTAAAGGCTAACAAAAGTTCCCTTTATACGTTCTTCTCACCAACTTTCTGGCATATCCAACCTTCCCATATCATCATACGAAAGCCCAATCCTATTGTGATTTAACATCCTGAAGTTCATGTAATTTTTTTTCACATGAGTCTTACTTGTTTTTGAAAACTTCCATTTTTGATATCCCCTCTTAAATCTCTCTTCGAACATCTTCATGATAAAATCTTTCCCCATTTGATTCTCTCCTATATTCGTTCTATTTCCTTTTCTTCTCTCATCCTTGAAAAGTTTAAAAATGTACCGAATTTCTTCATCGGTCCAATTCTAAAGACGATGCATAAAAAACTCTAAAATCAAAACCAAAACACTAAGATCAAAATCAAAACATTAAGATCAAAACCATAACACTTAATCTTAAGCCATCGTCTTCTCAAAACCTGAAAACATACAAAAATTGATAAAAAAAAATCATGCTTCCTTGCGAATCTATAGTCATCTAAAAAGGCACAAGAAAGTAACAAAAACATGGACAAGAACAATCATAGTAGCAGTAGTTAACAACCCTAACAAAAGATACGGTGAACATGTGATGTGCAACCAATTTGTTTATAAAGCGAACTTTTGCACAAACGATAGTTGTAACATCGTGCAGTTAAGTAACTCATTCATGACAAATCAAGTAAGTTCCAACTATGAAACGAAGTTAACATGTCCAAACAATCTTATAAAGCATTTATCATTCCATATAGGTAGCTACATTTAACAGCGAGGTAATACATATATAGTGTTCTTAGTCTAACTTCCTCATTGTGAGAACCTGAAGATAAGTACATGCTACTGAAATATATTTACATCACATAACACTGAAGCTAACGCAGACATGAATCAAAGCCTATGGCACTGCATGTAACTCAAGCCATGTGTTTATAAAAGAGGTAAAGATATCTGTCTCATAAACGTCAATTCATACATAACGAGATTTCAACTGATGCTATATTGCGTTTAAACCAATATAGTCACAGTTTTAACAAAATCAAAATATCAATATAAGGCCTTGAAATTAAGATTCATACGTTTAGATATTGGTCGACTAGAATATCCACCCTGATTGTTCGCTGTACAATGAGACCGGACGAGCTACCAGGAGAGTTTAGCCAATTTGGTACTGGAGATGATGAAACAGATCTCTGCAAATGAAATGATAAACCAACAACCTGTTAGAAATAGAAGTCATGTCAACCTTAAATCATAAGAACATGCTACAGAAATATGACTGCAACATCAAAACCTGAAGAACATTATATAGATCTTATCAAATGTTTGTTCGACCGAAAAGAAGCAGTGGTATTGCGTTGTTGCACAACAACCTGTAATTGCTTATCCTAATTCATAAAATAATCTAAAATATTAGAGCATGTTATATCTATATGCCGGAGTCTGTCGCGTAGATTCCGGAAGGTCTGAGATGGTAACAGGACAACTCGGTTGACTCCAACTCATATGAAGTACTTGTAACAAAATCTCTCCGGATATGTCCGTGCTCAACAAAGTGTAGTGTCTCTAGACAGCTGTGATAAGTCACACCAACCATCAGTAACTGGTGACTCTCCGGTAGGGGCGGCTTGCATGATAAAAGTGATGATGCATCCGTTGGTGGTGGAAATGGTGGTGCAGCAGAAGGCAGCAATATAATGATTTACCTCTACTAATCTACTAGTAAGGACACTAGTAAGGCAAACAGGTCTGTAGTCTGGCACGAAGGGAGAATGAAGAATGACAAACTCAGGCCATAGAACGCCGGCTTTGTCATTCGGAGGACTTCTGGATTAGTGACCATGTTGGACTTAGATCGCTCGTGATAATAGTCACCTTGGCCCTTTATGTGCCCAAAAAGTGTCGGGCTAACTTATGATGTCGGTATCGTGATGGTACTCCAATATGAGAGTATTTCAAAGCTGCAGAATAGATAGTGCATAGGCATTGCCTCTAATAGAGACAAAGAGGATAATGTTTGAAGCGTAGGAGTGACTCCCCAGTGCGTAGGAGTGTCTCCCTTATCTGTAGGAGAGTGTGAAAGATGAAGGAAACTCTTGGGATATGTCCATGCAAGGTCGGCTTGATTTTGAGTCTTCGTAGATGGTTCAAATAGTTGACGTCGGGGTCCATGTGCAATCTCAACAAAGCGGACTGCTCGTCGAACTGGTAGTGGTGTTGGCATCAGCTCTCGTGGAGGTGATGGGACATCTTTGGGCCTCGAGCGCTTTCTCAGAACTCGCTGATAGAAAACGTTAAGTGGGACATCATCTGGTAATGAGGAATCATCACCCTTGCAAGAAGATTGGCCCGCTCAACTCGGACACTCTTCTTGAAACGGATTTGGCGCATGCGTGAGTGGTCCATAACTTGCAAAGCAAAATAAAATCTTGGGTAAAGACATGAATATGGTGCAAAAGAGAGGATTCAAAGCGCTTAGATACATGCCAAAAGTATATGGAAACTCAAACCAAATTCATATGACTTGTTTAAATGAACAAATTAGCATGGTGATAGTTCAAGTTCATTGGTATTCAAAGATGCATCACATAAGAGATTGTCCAAAAACTCATTTTAATGATAATTCTTATGCTAAATTACTTAGGTATGGTATACCTATAACTAAATGCATCAAAGATAGCTAATTTATGCAATTACAAAATCCAAATTCGTTTTTTAAGAGAGGGCAAATTTCCAAAATTCAAAAATCTGAATTCCATGTCAAATAAGCCAAAGTTTTGCTTCCTAAACAACCTATTAGCTCAATAAAAAACTATATAGTATTCCCTAACCATTCTAGAGTTTAATGAGTGTAAATCTATGAATTCCTAAAATTGGGGTTTCATGAAAAATTAGGATTTAGAGACAAACCTTAATTGACAGGGTGAAAGAGATGTAGATATGAAACCCTATTAGAAAATGAGTGCGAAAAAGGCAACATATATTTGTATAGGTTCATGCTTTGAAAATCTTGTTTTTTTGCTCAAAAATTCTCCAATCTCTTTGGGAGAGATAAAGAAAAATATTTTTGACGATTCTGGTTTTTGTCGGATCATACCTCCAAATGTCGCCGAATGGGACGGATCGGGCATGGATCGGGAAAGTGAGCTCACAAACGGAGGACAGTCGACCATAGCTTTGGGATGCACAGTCGAGGATGGATGGTGCTGGCCGAGAGTTGGCCTGGCGTGGTCGCGGGCTGAGGTTCATGGGCTGCGGGTTGGCAGTGTGTGGTCATTGGATGGTGCAGGTCGGCCACAAGCTTGAGGGTCTTGGTCGCGACCAAGCGTTTATCGGCTCAGGCTGATAGATCTTTGGTCCCGGCGCATGTGTGAGTGGTCCATAACCTTCAAACCAAAGTAAGATCTTGGGTAAAGCCATAAATATGGTGCAAAAGAGAGGTTTCAAAGCCCTTAGATACATGCCACAAGTATATAGAAACTCAATCCAAATGCATATGACTTTTTTACATGAACAAATTAGCATGGTGATAGTTCAAGTTCATTTGTATTCAAATATGCATCACATAAGAGATTGTTCAAAAAATCATTTAGTGATAATTCTTATCCTAAATCACTTAGGTATGGTATACCTATCACTAAATGCATAAAAGATAGCTAATTTATGCATGGTCGCGAGCGAGATAGTGCTTGCCGAGAGTTGGCCTCGCATGGTCGCGGGCTGAGGTTGATGGGCTGCGGGTCGGCCATGCGGGGTCATGGGATGGTGAGGGTCGGACACGAGCTCCAGGTGCTTGATGCCAAGCGTTTATCGGCTCGGGCTGAGAGATCTTCGGTCGCGTTTGAGTTTTCGGGCTGAGATAAATCGGCCGGGACGGTTGGGACGTCCGAGTCTTCAAGATGGTTGGTTGCGGCTGTTGAAACCTGATTTTGATCAAGTATCTTCACCTTTATTTTTGTATTTTCTGACTTTCTAAATTTTTGTTGGTTTTTCTACTTTTTATAAAACTGAAAACTAAGAGAAACAAACGGTTAAAAACATAAGATAGATAAAATAAAAGAAAAATGACTACTACCTAGATGGGCTTCCTCCCATCAAGCGCATTTGTTTAACGTCGTTAGATCTGCGTTTGGGGTGACTTAGGCGGGAGAAACTGATGTCTCGGGAACATTTGTTCTTAAAACTCTCTCATCCTTGTCATGGTTTTCACCAATTCTTTCAGCAAGGATCTTATCTATAAGAATCTCTTTGTTCTGTAAAACAAGTCTAGTGGCATCAATCATTTCTTTGATCCATTCCTTGCTAGTACCACTTAGCGTCACAAGAACTACGATTTGATCTTAGAAAATGATTTGTTCGGTGAAAAAGGTGGAAAAAATTGGGTAAGATCGTCATTATCTTTTGATTTCTCCATTTTTCGGGAATAAATGTTTCACCCTGAAAAGATCCTTCGGTTTGGATCATCAATTGGAACAGTTGGATAGAACTTCCTTTGATTCACATTTAGGAATACCACATTTTGGTTTTCATGATCAATGATAGCACCGACAGTAACAAGGAATGAGAGTCCTAAGATCAGCGGTCTTTTCTTATCATGTTCTACTTCAAGAATTTGAAAGTCAGTCAGAACTATATTATTGCCAACGAGAAGTTGGAGGTCTTTACTAGCTTCTTATGTTTTCTTTTGATACGAATCTCCAAATACTAAGTTCATATTGGATGGGATCAAGGTTTAAATTCCCAACTTTTCAGCAAATACTTTCGACATGATGTTGACATTAGCCCTGAAGTCACACAAACAATCTTTAAATTTGATACCAGTGATGGGAAAAGTAAAAGTGAAACGGCCATGATCTTTGACCTCTTTAAGTCTTTGAAGAGGTAGACATTTGGGTAGCTCGAAAGGTGGAACTCTCGATTCCTCATATTTCGTCAAACCTTTTTCATAGAGGGGAACGAAAGTAGGCATGTGCCTGGAATAGTCTTGACTTCCTCATTAGTACTTGCGGTTGAGATTGCATTACAACACCCTTTCGCGTTGTCTTCTACTTTCCAGGTAGGACTCCGGCTTGTCTTTTCATAGCCTCAACGGTTTGAGCGAATTGTATTTCTAACTTCTTGGTACGGGTATTCAGTGATTCAAAATTTCCATTCAAGTTATACATACCATATATTCCCGAGTTAAACTCCAGGGACATCTTCTGTTGCTCAGAATTGAGTTGTAACATCATTCTCTTGAGTTTGTCGTTTCTTGAGACGCTAGTGGGTTCTGGTGGAGCAGAAGTTTGCACGTTGAAGGGTGCTGAATCAGAGTGATAAGGAGCTCTAGATTGAAAGTTACCATTTCCTCCAAAGTTCCCCTTCTGAAAACGATTTCTGAAATTTTTGGGTTGAGGATAGAATTGATCTCGGGGATTTTTGATATATAATGGTTTGTATGGGTTTTTAACTATGATATAAATCTTTATTATGAAGTCTTTTGTGTGTGTTTGGAGTCTTTTTAAAGTCTTTTACAGGTTTTAGCATATTTGGCGCATATTTGGATATTATGGCGCATTCTGGAGCCATTTGGAGAAGTCATGCTGAAGAGAAGAAGTTAGAGTCTACATTTGAGACTTGCGTCGACCGACACACCTTTGTGTCGGTCGATGCATTGTCGAGACAGAAGGTGCCCAGTTTACCGTAACATTATTGGCCTAAGATATCGATATGTTGTGCCTGATATTCTCATATCACCTGAGCGTCGACCGATGCAACCCTTGTGTCGGTCGACGCAGCCCGGATTTATGAAGACCTTCCCGGTAAATGAAGACTTGTGAAAATTGCAGCTTAGCCCAGAAGTTTCTCATAATTAGAAAGATGCCCAAAAACATGTTTAGACATTATATTAGGGGGTTTAAGCCATTGTTTAGGCTAAGTTTTATTTCACACTTAAAGAGTTTAGAGAGAGAGAGAGAGAGAAAGAGATTTGGAGCTTTTTGGGCTGATCAGATACTCGATAGAGAGAAGATTTTGAACCTCTTTTAATTCTTCAATTGATCTCTTTATTCTTACTAATTTATACATGTATATTGTTATGATTGCCATGTCTGAGTGATTCTCTAGTTGGGTTTATGGATTTTCATTAGGGTTTTCATGGATTATTAAGTTAATTAATCTATACGAATTCATACTTTCTAGTTCTTTGTCTAGGTTGATCATAACGCTTAATCTGAATTAGCTACTTGAATTATTGATGTTAGATTGATTATCTCAACGACAGTTGGTTAATTAGCTAGACACAACCAAGAAGAGAAATTTGTCTATTCGCAAAGAAATTTGGCTTAGGAAAATTGAGATTAATGCATGTTTAGAACTCTAGAACTCACAACAAAAGTTGGTTTGCTAGGTTGTTAGACATAGTTAATATTCACAACGAAAGTTGGTATGTTATATTCATGTGATTCTAGTTCTAGAACCGTTCTTAATTTGATCTCGATTGATTTATTAGCTTATATTCCTGATTTCGTGAGAAATCCCTTGAATTGACGCTTTGTCTGCCTGCTTACAACCGTTTATTTACTTTCTGATTTGTTTACTTGCTTTTGAACTATTCTGCTTAGCTTAATTCGACGCTTTATAATCTATCGTAAGATTCTTGAGTCTTTGTGGATTTGACTCCTAGATACTACAATTGCATATATGTGCATTTGCGGTGTTAGCTCCAGGGTATTGAAACTTTGAGCATATCAAGTTTTTGGCGCCGTTTCCAGAGACTCTTTTGTGTCTTCGATAAATTTGAGTTTAAAGTCCAGACTAGGCTTTTATTTTTAGTTTACTAATTACTTTCTTATTTTGTCTAGTTCGTCTGTTTCATGTTCGACGAAGAACACTTGCGTCGATCGACACTCTTACAGCATCTGTCGACACAGTTTGGGAATCAACATCGATCGACGCTACACCTGTGTTGGTCGATACACTTCGCATAATCAGCTAATGCATGCCTAATCGTGCACTAAGGAGAAATCCACACAAATAAATTGTGTTTCTTCAGAACAAAGAGCTTGCAAGGCAAGAGCGAGCAAACATGAAAGCATAGAAACCGGTGAAGATGTTGAATCCTAATGCCATAGTGTTGATTCGGGATGAAGCTGATGTTCTGAGGTACCTTGATGGCAATGCCTACAACAACCAGGGTTAGAAACTTGATGGCGAAGGAAAACCAATTGTTGTATGCTATTGCTGCTCACTAAGTTGTCAATCAACGTCTTAGCTTGCTCAGGAGTCCTTGTATTGAAGTTTCCATTGCTGGCATTGTCCAATGCAGTCTGGTAATGGAGATCAATACCTCTGAAATATATGCCCAGCAGCGTCACTTCAGAGAATCCATGGTGAGGACAGTCACGTTGGTACTTCTTAAACCTCATCAAAGCAGACTTAAGAGGCTCTGTAGGACCTTGGGTAAAAGTGAGAATGTCTTGTCTCGACTGATCAGAGCGAGCATCATCATAAAAGTGCCTCAAGAACTCTCTCTTCACAGCATCCCATGTAGTGAACTTCCCAGGTGGAAGTTGTTTCAGCCAAGCTGCAGCATCTCCAGCGAGAGAATAAAGGAAAAGCTTGAGAAACAGGTAGTCATAGTTTACCCCATTGTACTTCATCCCAATGATGAAGTCCTCAAACTCGTCAATATGGTCCATGGGTTGCTCATGTGGGAGACCATGGAATGGATTCTGCCTCAGCATAGAGTAGTAGACAATCTTGATCTCGAGGTCATTCCTCTCAAATCCAGGAGGTACAATTGCTGACCAGTTAGCATTAAACTCATCGGGACGGTTGTAGTCAACAAGAGTCCTCTCAGCAGCAAGAGGATTAATCATCTGCCCTTGACCTTGAGGTTCAGGGTCAGGATCAGGGATCACACGTCCCTCAGCATCAATCCTTTGCCCAGCAGCGTTGTACGGGTTGTTCTGTTGGTCTCTCAGAACACCCTGAGCGTCAGGTATCAGAATCAAATGGTTGTTATTCATTCTTGTTCTTTGACACTTTCTGTTTGTTCTCTCTAGTCTAGCTAGCTCCTCAAGTCTGAGGTTCACAATTTCTTCGCTCTGGTTGCTTCGAGTATGTCGACTTGGCATACACAGAACTCAAAATCTCTGTCTCGAGCTCAGTGTCGGGCGACACTAGTGATTGTGTCGGTCGACACTAAATGCGTCTGTCGATTTCCTGCGCAACCTAAAACAAGCCAAACAAGAGAAAAATCAGTAACAAAGAAAATAAAAACGACTTAGACTCAACTCTAGGAGTTAATCTATCGGCGAACTCAAAGAGTCCCCGGCAACGGCGCCAAAAACTTGATAGGTCGTAAATTTTTATCCTATTCTACTGCAAGTGCACAATTAGTGATTGTAGTATGCAAGGTATCAAATCCACAAGGACTCTTGGCCACACGATGGATTATATGTATTCAAGTAAAGCTAAATCAATCCAGAGAATGCAGAAAACAAAAAAGTAAACTAGGAGGGTGTTTTCAATAAGAAGAAAGGCGTCAGACTTAGGAAGTTCCCAGGAATTATGCTATGCAAGATATTTAACTAACATGATTCAGATTAAGTGCGGTTCAAGAACTAGAAACACTATGCTAAATAATCCAACTCTCGCCGAGATTATTTCTATATCTAGCAACCTAGCGATCCAAATCTCATTGTGATCCTAGAGTTCTAAACAAGCATTAAGAACATGTTCTATCGGTTCACAATTTCCCTAGACCAAATCTCTTTGTACCTAGTTAAATTGCTCACTCTGGTTCTTTCAGATTATAACTCACACTCTCGTGCTATTGTCAATTATCTCAGATCTGATTTTAACTCACACTCTCGTGCTATTGTCAGAAATCAGTATTAAGCACAACCTAGGTGATGAACGATAAGATAGTGAATCCTAATCAATCAATTATCAAGCAAACATAAAACCTTTGTGAGAATCCCTAAATCTAAATAGGTTACTACTCAGACATATAAGCAATTAAACAACACATCATGAATAGAAAACCAGAAACTGAATAGATAGAAATAAAGGGGTTCGAAATTCTTATCTTAGAAGTTACAAGTAGCATGAATCAGCCCCAAAACCAATATCTCTCAATCTCTCTAGCAAGAACAAAAGTTAAGAACAAGATATGAGAATAATGAGTCTGAAAACCCTAATAATACTCTCTAAACACGTTTTGGGGTCAGATTAGAATATAGGAAACTTCGGGGTCTTTTATGCAGTTCTTCGAAAATTGTCTAAACTCGGCCCATAACTTCTCTCGGGCTCAGTGTCGACCGACATCAAAGGTAGTGTCGGTCGACACTCCATCATGGTCGAGACACCATCTTTAGCTCGTTGCACAAATCACCAGAAACGTCCTAATATTGCTATCTTTGCTCCAAACGCAAGCTTACCTGTAAAAGACTCAATAGACTCTAAAAACCAGGTTAAAGACTCCATATGTACACTTATATCATGGTTGAAAACCTAGAAAAACCATGATATATCACCATGGGTGAGAAAAATTAAGTCAAGTTAGGGGCAAAGTCAATAATGGTTCCTCTGAATACCCATAAAGATAGGGGTATCCTTGGTAGGTTGATCGGTTTGGGGTTTTCTAATAGTCATAGATCGCTGCAAGTCTGTCTAATAGTCACTTAGGGTCCAGTGAATGAAAAAATTCCTCGGAAAATCATATTTTCATACCAAAGTTTTGACTCAATAAAATGACACAAAAACAACTGACTGAATCTAAGAAAACGGAACATGTCGTTAGTAGCGACCTCCCCCACACTTGAATTAAATTGGCCTCAATGCTATTTAAGCTTGAGATTGGCGAAAATCAATAACGAACATCGGGAAAATTTAGTCAAAATAGGTACATGTGATCATGAACAATGTCGACCGATACACAGCCTGGTGTCGTCCGAAACTGACCTGGTGTCGGGCCACACTAAGGTCGTGCAGTCAGTACCAGCATAACAACGTGCACTATGTCTAAATTAGTGGGTTTGCACCCAAAACCGTCACCTGCTAGCTGCGTTAGATCACTCAAAAGCAATGTCAGAAGCAAGAATACATAGCATAGACTCATAAATCCCAAATTCAAAATCAAAAGTACTAACAAATTTACTCAACAAAAGACATAAAAATGACTCAAAGACTTAAAATCAAAAGAAAAAGAAAATTTAAACATAACTAGTAACGATAGAAGAACTAGAACTCCTTATAGTTAAACGTCATCCGCAGCAGCAGAGTCCGCAAAATCATCGAGCTCCTCGTCCTCATGACTCTCTGGTGCAGATGTGGTGGGTTCGCACCGACGACGACGTGGATGGGAGACATGTGGTGCGCCACGACAAGAACAGCTCGTGACAACCTTCCAAAGATGTCGAATTGTGATATATCATGGGTTTTACCTGTTTTAAGCCATGATATAAGTACTTATTAGAGTCTTTTGTAGTGTCTTTCGAGTCTTTTCAGGTGTTAATTAGGATTACACACGTTTGGAAGACTTTGGAAGATTTTAGAGCTATTTGGGAAAACATAGGAGGTGGAGCCGTGATGAGAAGAAGTCACTAGTTGGAATCAAACTAAGCGTCGAACGATGCAGCCAAACATCAATCGACACATCATGCCAAATCGCAACTGCCAGCGAATTAATGAAGAATTGAAGATTTGCAGTTTTGATCCAAAAGTTCCCGTATTTACAAAAGAGACCCAAGTCGTGTTATGCACTTTATATTAGGGTTTTGGTGTTTTATTCTAGATACACTTTTCATACTTTTTGCTAGAGAAAGTTTTGGAGCTTTGAGGCTGATCAATTCCTTGTAATGCTTTTTGGAGAAGATTGCGAACCCCTTTTCATTATCTACTCTTTCTTTAATGCAATCTATTCATATTATGTTGTTTGCTTCATTCATTTTTTCTGAGTAGATTCATTGTTAGGTTTAGGGATTCTCATAGGGTTTTCATGACTTGTTAGATTGAATTAATCAGTTAAGAATTCATAACCTGTTAGTTCTTCAACCTGAATTGTGCTTAAAGCTACTTTCTAACTGTTCAATTGGAACATAGATCTAGGGTTTATAAATTAACAGGAAAGTGTGATTTAGAATCTGATCTATTTAGGTTGAGCAATTTAGTTATCTGCAAAGAAATTTGGTTTAACTGAATTGTGAACTAATCGAACCTGCACTTAATGCTAGTTTAGGAATTTCAAAAAAATTGGATTTCTAGGGTTTAGACTTAGTGAATTATAGAAACGAAAGTTGATTAGTTTTACATATGTGTTTGATTTCTAGAACAGGTCTTAATTCGATCCTGACTGATATTTGATATGCATGGCATGATTTCCTGAGAACACCCTTGACCTAGCGCTTATAGTATTTGAAAAACAAACCGATTTGCTGATCTATTTACTGCTATTTACTTACTGCTTAATTGATTCTGCTTAGCTATTCTTGACCCTCTATAGTCTATCGTTAGATTCTCGAGTCTCTGTGGTTCGACCCCTATATACTACATTTTCCTGAGCACTTGCAGTGTAACTTAGGGAATTAAACTCTGAGCATATCAATTTTTTTGCGCCGTTGCCGGGGACTCTTTTGAGTCTTCAAAAGATTTGAGTTTAGGATTTAGACTAGGCTTTTCGTTTTTTTTTTGTTACTAATTTTTCTGTTTTCGTTTTGTCTTTGCGCGTTTCAGGTTTGCGAGAAGACAACGTGAATCGACCGACACTCTACTGAATCGATCGACGCACCCACGAACTGAATTGATCGTTGCGGACCTGTGCATCGATCGACGCTTGAGCCGTGAACAGCTAGTGCATGCCTAATCGTGCAACTAGAAGTAATCCGGACAAGGAACTCGTAAATATCAGTCTTGAAGAAATTGCAAGGTTGGAAAAAACAATCATGAATGCTCAGAGGCCAGTAAAGATGATGAATCCAAATGCTGTGATTATGGTTCAAGATGCAGAAGGTATTCTGAGGGATTTGCAAAATAATCCATACAATGATCAGGGACATCTAGTTGATGCTGATGGTAATGTTATTGTCATCCCTGTAGCTGAATAGCTGAACGTGAATCTGGATGCAGAAGATGAAGGCGGAGGCGGAGGTGGACAAGAAAATCCACGAGTTGAAGTGCCACCTCCACCACACAATGATCCTAATCCGCCTAATGTGCCTAATGGGAGGACTCTTGCTGATTACAACAGTCCTGATGAGTTATATGCTAATAGGTCTGCGATTGTACCTCCTCCCATTGCACATAATGACTTTGAGCTGAAGACTTCTTACTATACACTTGTGGGATACCATCTCTTTCATGGACACCCACATGATCACCCTGTGGATCATATAGATGACATTGAGTCTTTTGTACTGGAATGAAGCATAATGGAGTGAGCTATGACTTCCTGCACAATAAGCTTTTCCCGCGCTCTCTTGAAGGAGAATATGCAAATTGGCTGAACTAGATTCCACCTGGGACTCTGACTACTTGGGATGGAGTTAAGAGGAAGTTTCTTAGTCACTTTTATGATGATGCTTGATCTGATCAGCTGAGAGAGAGGATCTTCTACAGTTCAAAGAGGGACATACATAGCCTTTGAAAGAAGCATGGGTAAGGTTTAAGATCTACTAGAGAGATTGCCTTAATCATGGTTTCTCTGCTGTTGGGCATTTTTTTCAAAGGAGTTGATTTGTGGTATCATATAACTTTGGATGCTGCTAGCAATGAGAACTTCAACACTAAATCTCCAGACCAAGCTAAGGAGCTGATTGAGAACTTGGTGTATAGTAATAGCACTAAGAATGCTGATATGGTGATATACCATGGATTTTACCGGTTTTAACCATGGTATATGCCTTATTTATCGAGTCTTATGTTATGTTTTGGAGTCTTTTTAGTATGTTTACAGGTTTAGACACATTTGGAGCAGAAGTGGAGATTTTGGAGCTGTTTGGTGTATTTTGGAGATTTGGTCCGAGAGACAGAGTTCACTGTCCAGTTTTGAAGACTGCGTCGATCGTTGCACATCTGCATCGATCGTTGCATATGCGAATGGGCCAGACTCGCCGATTTAATGAAGAATGCTGATTTTTGCAGAAAAGCCCAGATATTTACTCAGAAGCCCAAAACGTGTTTTAGCTATTATATAAGGGTTTTTAAGCCATTGTTTAGGCTACGCTTTACTTTAGTTTTATTTTATTTTCAGAGAGCCTTAGGGGCTGATCTTGCTCTCGAAAGAGAGAGGATTTCGAACCCCTGTTGATTATTCTGTTTTATGATATTTGGTTTTCTACTTAAGATGTTTTCTGTTTCGATAAACATGTCTGAGTAGTTTACCTGTTAGGTTGAAGGATTCTCATTAGGGATTTCAGAGAATTATAGTTTAATTAATCTGTAGAGATTTATATCTGCTAGTTCTTTATCTAAGTTGTTCTTAATGCTTAATCTGAAGTAGCTAATCAGAGTTATGATATTAGGTTGATTAATTCAGCGGAAGTTGGTTAATTTAACTAGAAAGAACTTAGATAAGCAATTAAACTTTGCGCAAACGGAAGTTTGGTTTAGGATAATTGTGAACATATCAAACTTGGAATTAATGCTAGTTTAATCTGTTAGTTCTCGCAAACGAAAGTTTGGTTTGCTGCACTTAGACTTAGAGAATTATCGCAAAGGAATTTGGTTAATTCTATATCAGTGTTTGAGTTCTAGAATAGTTATTGATTGGATCTAGATAGATTGATTGCTTGCGTTCCTGATTTCCTGAGAACTCCTGAAACCTAACGCTTCGCTTCCTTGCTCACAAAACTTGCCTGCTACTGATTTACTTTTCTGCTCTGCTTTTAGTTTAATCATCTTTGCTTTCTCCTAGTTTAATCACTTCTGTTTTTATCTATCGTTGACCAGAGTCCCTGTGGATTCGATACCCTAAGTACTACAACTACATCACTGTGCACTTGCAGTTTAGTATAGGGATTAATTCTACACCTATCAAGTTTTTGGCGCCGTTGCCGGGGACTCTTTTGAGTCTTCGATAGGACCGAACTTAGGGTTTTACTAGAAATTTTTCGTTTTTCGTTTTTATTTTATTTATTCTATTTTGCTGATTTTTCTCTGTTTCTCTCTGTCGCAGGTACGAATTTCGCCTTGCATCGATCGTTGCACCCTTGCGTCGATCGTTGCTAAGCGATTTGAGATTGAATCGATCGTTGCACTGATAGCATCGATCGTTGCTGGACGATTACAGACAGTTTATGCCAACGCAGAACACTCGAAGTAATCCGAACTCGAGCTTAGTTAATCTCAATCTAGAGGAACTTGGACGTCTAGAGAGGACTATTAGAAGAGAAAAGAGAGAGAGAATGGTACAAGAACGCTTGATCTTGATACCAGATGCTGATGGAATCCTGAGGGATCCAGAGAACAATCCTTACAATGCTGCTGGGCAAAGGATTGATGCTGAGGGACGAGTGATCCCTGATGAAGTTGAGCCAGAAGGCCGGATGGTAGTTCATGAGAGGACACTAGCTGATTACAATAGACCTGATGAGTTTCATGCAAACCGAGCAGCTCTAGTGCTTCCTGCCTTCGAGAGGAATGATTTTGAGGTAAAAACTATCTACTACCAACTGATGAGACAAATTGCTTTCCATGGTCTTCAATCAGAGCAGCCTATGGATCACATTGACAAGTTTGAGGACATAGTCACTGGCATGAAATATGAAGGAGTATGCCCGGACTATCTGTTCCTTAAGCTATTTCCGCACAGTCTTGCTGGAGACGCTAGTGCATGGCTGAGACAACTGGCACCTGGTCAGTATACTACTTGGACAGCCTTAAAGAGTGAGTTCCTGCGTCACTTCTACGATGCTGCGCGCTCAGATCAGTCCAGACAGGACATACTCACTTTTTCCCAAGGAGCTGTGGAGCCTTTGACAACCGCATGGATGAGATTTAAGAAATATCAGCGTGATTGTCCACACCATGGATTCACAGAAGTACAGCTGATTGGTATTTTCTTCAGAGGCATAGATCTCCCTTATCAGACTGCTTTGGATAATTCCAGTGATGCAAATTTCAATACCAGGACTCCTACACAAGCTAAGCAGTTGATAGAGAACCTGGTTGGCAGCTACAGCTGCAAGTCTATGGATGAGATGAGGAAGAAATCTGGTGTAAGTACAGAGGACCCTAACATGACTGAGATTAGATCTAGGCTGGACACAGTTTACAATCTCTTGACAAGTAAGAAAGATGTCCACCTTGCCCGAAATGTAGATGTAATTCAGACTGAGGAGGACACTCAGGAAGAAGAAGTGAATTACATGGGAAGTTCTGGTTTCCAAGGCAATAGATTTAGAAATCAGCAGGGGAACAGATTTTCAAATGGAGTTCAGCAAGGTGGTTTTAAGAAAGCCAATGAGCCTGATAGTAAGATAGAGATGATGCTAAGACAGCTGATGGAGAATCAGACTAAGTACGCAGCAGATTCTGACGCAAAGATGGATACCATCTACAGGGAGCTGAATGGGAAGTTTGAAGGTTTGAACACGCACATAAAAGAGCTTGATGCAAGAGTTGCAAGAACTGCTGGGCATGCTCAAAGGGAAGAGGGATATCTCCCGGGAAGGACTGATGCCAATCCTAAGTACCAATGCAATGCCGTGACATTAAGAAGTGGTAAGGAGCTGTCATCTGGCCAGAAAAAGCAGTTAAGCGTTGAGGAACTCGTAGAAATTGAAGAGTTGGAAGATGAGATACGCGATATTCGCCGCGCATCGATCGATGCATCCAAGAAACGATCGTTGCCAAGCGAAACCAAGGAACCGGAGATCGTAACGAAATCGCCTAGCATCGATCGGTGCAACAAAGGCAACGATCGACACAAGGTAACTACAGAAAGTTCGGATGCTGAAAACCCAAAACAGCCGGCTGAAAGGTTATACAAGCCTAAGATACCTTATCCCAAGAATCCCAGAAAAGCTAGGAATGATAGGCAATATGCAAAATGGAAGGAGTTCATAAAAAAGGTGAAGGTTGAAGTACCTTTGTTGGATTCTATTGAAACCTCCCCCATGATGAAGAGATGCCTTAAGGATGCAATTTCTGGTAAATGGTCTGACGAAGAAAGTATAATGATGCTCAATGAAGTATGTAGTGCAGTGATTCAAGGTAGAATTCCAGAGAAATTGAAGGATCCAGGCAGCTTCGTATTAGATTGTGCTATCTACAAGGAGAGGTTCGAAAGGTCCCTATGTGATCTTGGTTCCAGCGTAAATCTGATGCCCCTTTCGGTTGCTAAAAGACTAGGGATGACAGACTTTATACCAACTAGGATATCACTAGTTTTGGCAGACCGATCAGTCAGGATTCCTGAAGGAGTAATAGAGGATGTGCCTATAACTGTTGGCAAGTGTGTGATCCCAACTGACTTTGTGGTTCTACAATATGGGCAGGAGCCAAAAGACCCATTAATTCTAGGCAGGTCTTTCTTAGCAACAGCTGGTGCAATGATTGACTGTCAAGGAGGTAAGATAATTCTGAATGTGGGTGATCTAAAGATGAGTTTTGACATGAACAAGCTGGTAAAGAGACCAACCATTGACGGGCAGACCTTCTATGTGGACACATTGGGTGATTTGGCTGCAGAGTACTTCCATCAATCACATGCTGAGGACCCACTAGAAAGAGCCTTACTGAGTTCTATTTTGGAGTTGGAGTACCTACAGGACGAGCCTGCAATGTGCTATACAAGATTGATGGATTCTATCGAGGTTGCAATGCAGGTCGAAGTATCTGACGCGGGACTGCAACGATCGATACCAACTAAGCAACGATCGTTGCAAGACGACCTCGACTGGGCAGAAGAAAAGGCTCCGAAAATAGATCTGAAACAACTTCCATCCGGGTTAAGGTACGCATTTCTTGGACCAAATTCAACTTATCCAGTGATTGTCAACGCTAGTTTGAACAACGCAGAGCTCACTTTACTGCTAAGCAAGCTGCGCAAGCATCGCAAAGCTTGGCTATTCCCTTAATGACATTTCAGGTATCTCACCAGAGCTGTGCATGCATCGGATACATCTCGAGGATGAGTCCAAGACATCAATCGAACATCAGAGGAGACTTAATCCTAATCTGCAGGAAGTAGTCAAAAAGGAGATTATGAAACTCCTGGACGCTGGGATCATCTATCCTATTTCAGACAGTGATTGGGTGAGTCCAGTCCATGTAGTACCTAAGAAAGGTGGAGTTACAGTTGTTAAGAATGAGAAGAACGAGCTGATACCTACTAGGACTGTGACGGGACACAGGATGTGCATCGACTACAGGAAACTGAATGTTGCGACTAGAAAAGATCACTTCCCCCTACCTTTTATTGATCAGATGCTCGAAAGGTTAGCAAATCATCCTTACTACTGCTTTTTAGATGGATACTCAGGTTTCTTTCAGATCCCCATCCATCCAGAGGATCAAGGAAAGACCACTTTCACTTGTCCATATGGGACATTCGCCTACCGTAGGATGCCCTTTGGACTCTGCAATGCACCAGCCACTTTCCAGAGATGCATGATGTCCATATTCACAGATATGATTGAGGATTTTATGGAAGTATTCATGGATGATTTCTCAGTAAATGGATCATCCTATAATGAATGCTTAGATAATCTGTGTAAGGTTTTGAAGAGATGTGAAGAGAAGCACTTAGTTCTTAACTGGGAAAAATGTCATTTCATGGTCAGAGATGGCATTGTACTAGGACACAAAGTGTCAGAGGCTGGAATAGAAGTAGACCGCGCCAAGATCGAGGTAATGACGAACCTGCAGGCACCTGATTCTGTTAAGTCTATTAGAAGCTTTCTTGGACATGCTGGTTTCTATAGACGGTTCATCAAGGATTTCAGTAAGATTGCTAGGCCATTAACTGCTTTGCTGTGTAAAGACACCAAGTTTGCGTTCACTGCAGATTGTCAAACCGCATTTGAACAGATCAAGCAGGCCTTAGTAAGCGCTCCCATAGTTCAGCCACCAGATTGGGATTTGCCTTTCGAAGTAATGTGTGATGCAAGTGACTATGCTGTAGGAGCTGTTCTTGGACAAAGGAAAAATAGAAAGCTTCATGCTATCTATTATGCCAGTAGGACACTGGATGATGCACAAAGGAACTATGCCACTACAGAGAAGGAGCTGTTAGCAGTTGTCTTTGCATTTGAGAAATTTCGCTCTTATCTTGTTGGCTCCAAGGTGATTGTACACACTGATCATTCAGCCCTGAAGTATCTGATGCAGAAGAAGGATGCTAAGCCAAGACTGTTGAGATGGATCTTGTTACTCCAGGAATTTGATATTGAAGTAAGAGATAAGAAAGGAGTTGAGAATGGAGTTGCTGATCATCTTTCTAGGATGCTGATAGAAGACGACGTGCCAATCAATGACTATTTGCCTGAGGAAAACGTCAATATGGTTGGGACAATCTGTGAGACAGATTTGGACAGAGATCTGCAAAACTGTCGGATTAATCGCATTGCGTCGATCGATGCAACATCAGCATCGATCGATGCATCTATCAGGGCAGTAGCGATCGATACATCTGGCTGTGACGATCGTTGCAGCGCGAACACAGACCCAGAGACTTTTACGGTACGGATTGGAAAACATGAGTTTGAGATTTATGCTGTCTCAACAAATGATCAACCGTGGTATGCAGACATAGCCAATTATCTAGCTGCAGAGGCTGAACCAGATAATCTAAAAGGATATGAGAAGAAGAGGTTTTTCAGAGAACTTAGGAGGTACTATTGGGATGAACCTTACCTCTATAAGCACTATTCGGATGGCCTTTATAGGAGATGTGTTGCTGAATCAGAGGTTCCAGATATCCTGTTCCACTGCCACGGATCAGATTACGCAGGACATTTTGCTACTTTTAAAACTGTATCTAAGGTTTTGCAGGCAGGTTTCTGGTGGCCTACAATGTTCGCTGATACTCACTCTTTTATTTCTCATTGTGATGCCTGCCAAAGGAGAGGGAAAATCAGCAGAAAGCATGAGATGCCTCAGAATTTCATTCTTGAGGTTGAGGTTTTTGATTGCTGGGGCATAGATTTTATGGGTCCCTTTCCCTCATCTTTTGGGAATAAGTTCATATTGGTTGCTGTGGATTATGTATCTAAGTGGGTAGAAGCAATAGCTAGTCCAACCAATGATTCTTCAGTAGTCATTAAGCTGTTCAAATCCATTATATTCCCTAGATTTGGAGTACCTAGGATAGTAATTAGTGATGGAGGGTCTCACTTTATTAATAAGGTATTTGAGAAGCTCTTGAAGAAGCATGGGGTGCATCACCGAGTTGCTACTCCTTATCACCCACAGACTAGTGGACAGGTAGAAGTTTCCAACAGACAAATCAAGGAGATCTTGGAGAAAACAGTTGGGAAGACAAGAAAAGATTGGGCAGCTAAGCTTGATGATGCTTTATGGGCCTACAGGACTGCATTCAAAACACCATTAGGGACTACTCCATTTCACTTGTTGTATGGAAAAGCATGCCATCTGCCTGTGGAACTTGAGCACAAAGCAGCATGGGCTGTGAAGCAGATGAACTTTGACCTTAAATCAGCTGCAGAAAGAAGGCTGATACAGCTTAATGAGTTGGATGAGATTAGACATCTTGCCTATGAGAACTCAAAGCTGTACAAGGAGAGGACAAAGGCTTATCATGATAAAAAGATTGTTTCTAGACGGTTTGAGCCTGATGATCAAGTACTTCTATACAATTCTCGCTTGCATTTGTTTCCAGGAAAGCTGAAATCAAGATGGTCCGGTCCTTACACAATAAAAGAAGTGCGTCCATATGGAGCTGTCATACTAATAGGCAAGGAAGGGAATGAGTTTGCTGTGAATGGGCAGAGGGTAAAACACTATTGGGCTAAGGCCGAGATTCCCAGAGGACAGATTTTGCCTCTGGATGCTGCACCCTCAACTTGAAAAACCTTGCGCGTCCGGTCAAGCTATTGACCTTAAACAAGCGCTGGGTGGGAGGCAACCCACCATTAGGTACTGGTGTTTTTCTTTTTAATTTTTGGTGTTTTTGTTAGGATTTTACGTTTGTTTTTGTTTCTGGTGCAGTCATGTTTGCAGGTCTCGGATTAAATCGCAGTGCAGCGATCGATGCATTTATGCATCGATCGTCACAACACGAAAGGAATCGCATTGCAGCGATCGTTGCGGTCCTGAGCAACGATCGACCATACACGAAAGTCGCCAAGTAACGGTCGATGCATCTAATGCACCGATCGATGCATGAGCGACAGAGGTAACCCGACAGACATAAACTCACCTTTTCAATTTATTTTATTTTCTTTTTACCGATCCTTCGCTGGACACTACTGGGGACAGTGTGTCTTAAGTGTGGGGGAGGTGCTACTGACGTTTATCTTTCTGTTTTCTTAAGAGTCAGTCCGTTTTTCAAAATTTTTTGTTTTATTGAGTCAAAATTGTTTAAGTAAGAAATCATGATTTTCGGAGAAGATTTACAAAACTTGCAGGAACTTAAGTAACCATTGGGATGAAGTTGCAGGATCTATCTCTGACTATTAGAAAACCCCATCACAGATCAACCTACTTAGAACACCCATATCACTTCAGGTATCAGAGGATCTTTTACTGACTTCACCCCTAATACTGACTTAGATTTCTCACCTAAGGGCTTGGTATACTTTATGTCGGATTCCCTGTTAGTTCTGACACAGCCTGTAAACCTGTCCTATTTAGTTCCCTTCTCCCCTTCTATAAAGTAAAAAAAAAAAAAAGATAATAAACTGAGGATGAGTTAGTAACTCCGAAGTGGTCATGGGAATGGTAGCAAACACTATTTTCTCTCATGTGATCCATGGAATGTGTCCAAAGTACACCCCATAACGGGAAGAACACTGATAAAAAAAAAATGATACCCAGTGGGGAAAAATCAGTTGTTAAAGAAGGGAAAGAGAAGAAAGGGACTAGAGAAAGATAGTATGGTGGTCTAGAGCTGATAAGGTAAGAATCCATGTGCCTTTGATCGATACTCCTTAGGTGAGACCGCACTTAAATACTTGCAGAAGTCAGTAGGGTGAATTTGAATGCTTGAATGTGATTGTGGAGTTTACTTGGGACAGTTGCTAAGTGTGGGGAAAGTATATTGTGGTCTTGAGTTCTGTAGGAAAGTTTTCAGTGGCTTACTAAGTGAATGTGATTGTGAAAGTTCCTAGGACGAAATGAGTTTCTGTGTTTTCAAACCTCTTCTCTTATACTTTGGTTCTTTACTTGCTTGAGGACAAGCAAGAGCTAAGTGTGGGGGAGTTGATATACCATGGATTTTACCGGTTTTAACCATGGTATATGCCTTATTTATCGAGTCTTATGTTATGTTTTGGAGTCTTTTTAGTATGTTTACAGGTTTAGACACATTTGGAGCAGAAGTGGAGATTTTGGAGCTGTTTGGTGTATTTTGGAGATTTGGTCCGAGAGACAGAGTTCACTGTCCAGTTTTGAAGACTGCGTCGATCGTTGCACATCTGCATCGATCGTTGCATATGCGAATGGGCCAGACTCGCCGATTTAATGAAGAATGCTGATTTTTGCAGAAAAGCCCAGATATTTACTCAGAAGCCCAAAACGTGTTTTAGCTATTATATAAGGGTTTTTAAGCCATTGTTTAGGCTACGCTTTACTTTAGTTTTATTTTATTTTCAGAGAGCCTTAGGGGCTGATCTTGCTCTCGAAAGAGAGAGGATTTCGAACCCCTGTTGATTATTCTGTTTTATGATATTTGGTTTTCTACTTAAGATGTTTTCTGTTTCGATAAACATGTCTGAGTAGTTTACCTGTTAGGTTGAAGGATTCTCATTAGGGATTTCAGAGAATTATAGTTTAATTAATCTGTACAGATTTATATCTGCTAGTTCTTTATCTAAGTTGTTCTTAATGCTTAATCTGAAGTAGCTAATCAGAGTTATGATATTAGGTTGATTAATTCAGCGGAAGTTGGTTAATTTAACTAGAAAGAACTTAGATAAGCAATTAAACTTTGCGCAAACGGAAGTTTGGTTTAGGATAATTGTGAACATATCAAACTTGGAATTAATGCTAGTTTAATCTGTTAGTTCTCGCAAACGAAAGTTTGGTTTGCTGCACTTAGACTTAGAGAATTATCGCAAAGGAATTTGGTTAATTCTATATCAGTGTTTGAGTTCTAGAATAGTTATTGATTGGATCTAGATAGATTGATTGCTTGCGTTCCTGATTTCCTGAGAACTCCTGAAACCTAACGCTTCGCTTCCTTGCTCACAAAACTTGCCTGCTACTGATTTACTTTTCTGCTCTGCTTTTAGTTTAATCATCTTTGCTTTCTCCTAGTTTAATCACTTCTGTTTTTATCTATCGTTGACCAGAGTCCCTGTGGATTCGATACCCTAAGTACTACAACTACATCACTGTGCACTTGCAGTTTAGTATAGGGATTAATTCTACACCTATCATATGGAGAGGAAGAAATATGGTTGAAAGGTTGATAGCTCGCAGATGGCAAATATGAAGCACAAGATTGATTCTATTCATAGTCTTCTGCTTGGGAAGAAGAATGTCATTTTTTCTCAGGATGTTGAGGTATTTGATGTTAATGGAGGCTGCGAAGAAGAGGATGTGAATTATGTTGGTAGACCTGGATTTCAGGGGAACATATTTGGGAATCAGCAAGGCAGAGGTGGCTACAACGGAATGAGTCATAGAAGTACATTCACAAGTAATCAAAACTTCTCTGGTTTCACTCATAAGCCTCAGTACCAGAAGCCTTTTCAGAGTAACAACAGCCCTAGAAACAACACTAATAGCTTCACCAAAAACTATCGATCTTCATCATATCAACATGTTCCTCCTCAAAATGATCAGTCTAATAAGATGATGGGTTTATTGGAGCAACTTCTGGAAAGACAGCAGAAGGGTACAATGGACTTCAATGGAAAGATAGATTCTCTGTACTTGGATCTGAACGGAAAGATTGATGCCTTAAGGACTCATGTGAAGAAATTGGATGTTCAAGTTGCACAGAGTGATGGGTCTGTAAAGAGATAGGATGGATCTCTCCCTTGACGTACTAATACAAATCTGAAGTACTAATGTAATGCAATTACGTTGAGAAGTGGTAAGGAGGTGATTTCTTCACCAAAAAAGGGTCTTGGTTTGGAAGAAATCGTTGAGATTGACGAGATGGAAGATGACATTCGCGGATTACAGATTGCACCGACCAAAGCACCCCAGCATCGATCGATGCTGATCGTAAATGAAGAATCACAATCGAATCTCGACACAGAGGTCAT
Organism: Orychophragmus violaceus; assembly: GCA_030180135.1. Taxonomy (NCBI): domain Eukaryota; kingdom Viridiplantae; phylum Streptophyta; class Magnoliopsida; order Brassicales; family Brassicaceae; genus Orychophragmus; species Orychophragmus violaceus. The sequence goes on from CM058235.1 coordinate 84,262,628, forward strand.
TGCACCCACGCCGAGCGTTGACCGACGCACTCCTAGTAACGCCCGATGCACGAGCCCTGCCCAGAAATCAGACGCGGAGACGCTGAAGAAAGCTGATGAAAGGGTATAAAAGCCTAAGGTCCCTTCCCTAAGAACCCAAGGAAGTCTAAGTACGAGCTAGAGTTTGCTAAATGCAAGGAGATAATGAACAAGGTGTTGATGGAAGTATCTTTGATTGATACTCTAAAGACTACTCCTGTGATGAAAAGATGTCTCAAGGACATGCTTGCTGGTAACATGACTGATGAGGAGATTGTAATGATCTCAGATGTATGTAGTGTTGTGATTCAAGGCAGGATTCCTGAGAAACTAAAAGATCCAGGAAGCTCTGTGTTGGAATGTTCTATCTACATAGATAGATTTGAGAGGTCATTGTGTGATCTTGGTTCTAGTGTGAACCTTATGCCCTTTTCTGTTGCTGAGAAACTTGGGATGTCAGATTTCATGCCTACCAGAATCTCATTGGTTCTAGATGACAAGACTGTCCGGATCCCCGAAGGAGTATTGGAGGATGTACCAATCAAGATTGGTAACTGTGTGATCCTTACAGACTTTGTGGTTCTGCAGTATGGAGAGGAACCAAATGATCCACTTATCTTGGGTAGACCATTCTTAGCTACTGCTGGTGCGATGATTGGCTGCAAGAAGAGGACTATCAATCTGAATGTGGATGATCCGAAGATGAGTTTTGATATGGATAAGCTGGTGAAGAGACCAACCATCGACGGACATACCTTTTATGTGGATACTCTAAGTGATTTGGCAGCGGAGTTCTTTCATAGAACACAAGCTAAGGATCCTTTGGAGAGAGCTCTGCTAAGCTCTGTAGAGGAATTGGAGCATCTGGAAGACGAGCCTGTTATCTGTTATGCTAGATTGATGAATTCGACAGAGAAAGTTATGACATTGGAATTGCAGAACGAGCCGTTGCATCGATCGATACCATCTGGGCATCGATCGACGCAGATCGCGTCCGACTGGGCAGAAGAAAAGGCTCCGAAAATCGAACTGAAACAACTTCCATCCGGGCTAAGGTACACATTTCTTGGACCTAATTCGACATATCCAATGATTATTAATGCTTCCTTGAACAACGCAGAGACTTCCTTACTGCTGAGCAAGCTGCGCAAGTATCGCAAAGCTCTTGGCTATTCTCTTGATGACATTTCAGGTATCTCTCCGGAGCTGTGCTAGAATAGGATACATCTTGAGGACGAGACAAAGTCATTTGTTGAGCATCATAGGAGGCTGAATCCGAATCTGAAGGAAGTGGTGAAGAAGGAGGTTATGAAATTGCTGGATGTTGGAATCATCTATCTTATCTCTGACAGTGATTGGGTTAATCTAGTACATGTTGTGCCTAAGAAAGGAGGTGTCACTGTGGTGAAGAATGAGAAGAACAAGTTGTTCCTACAAGGACTGTGACTGGACACCGGATATGCATTGATTACAGGAAGTTGAATGCTGCAACTAGGAAAGATCACTTCCCCTTGACTTTTATTGGTCCGATGCTGGAGAGGCTAGCTAATCATCCTTATTATTGCTTTCTCAATGGGTACTCTAGCTTCTTTCATATTACCATCCATCCAGAGGATCAGGGGAAGACTACTTTTACTTGTCTCTATTGCATTTTTGCATACCGCATAATGCCTTTTGGACTTTGTAAGGCACCAGCCACCTTCCTGAGATGTATGATGTCTATCTTTACTGACGTGATTGAGGATTTTATGGAGGTGTTTATGGATGAATTTTCGGTCAATGGGTCATCTTATCATGAGTACTTGGATAATCTGTGCAAAGTGCTAGCTAGATGCGAGGAGAAGCACTTGGTTCTGAATTAGGAAAAGTGTCATTTCATGGTCAGAGATGGTATTGTTCTTCGGCAAAAAGTATCAGAAGCTGGGATTGAAGTGGATCGCGCCAAAATTGAGGTTATGAACAACCTTCAGGTGCCAGATTCTGTGAATTGTGTGAGGAGATTTCTTGGACATGCTAGGTTTTACAGGAGGTTCATCAAAGATTTCAGTAAGATTGCTAGACCACTAACTGCTTTGTTGTGTAAGGATGTGAAATTTGAGTTCACTGCAGACTGCGAGACTGCATTTGAACAGATCAAGCAAGCATTAGTGAGTGCTCCTATAATGTAACCACCAGATCGGGAGTTACTGTGATGCAAGTGATTTTGTTGTAGGAGCTATTCTGGGGCAGAAGAAGGACAAGAAACTTCATGTTATCTATTATGCCACCAGAACACTAGATGATAGGCAGAGAAACTATGCCACTACAGAAAAGGAGTTGTTTGCAGTTGTCTTTCCCTTCGAGAAATTTTGCCCCTATCTGGTTGGATCTATGTTGATAGTGCATACAGACCACTCAGCTCTAAAGTACTTGATGCAAAAGAAGGATGCAAAGCCAAGTCTTTTGAGATGTATTCTCCTTCTTCAAGAGTTTGATATGGAGGTCAAGGACAAGAAGGGAGTTGAAAATGGAGTTGCGGATCATCTCTCAACGATCAGGGTTGAAGAAGACGTCCCTATTGATGATTTTCTACTAGAGGAGAACATCAATTTGATTTAGACAGTGTTTAGAACGGATTTGGACAGAAATTTACAGACCTGTCGGATTGCAGAGCATGCAACGATGGACGCGGCCTTGGCAACGATCGATGCACGTATTGGGGCTGAGTCGATCGATGCTCCTCTATGCGTCAATTGACGAAAGGCGATTATGAACCCAGAACCTCTGTAGGTTCATATTGGTCACTACAACATGGATATTTACGCTGTTTCGACGCCCGATCGACCATGGTTTGCTGATTTTGCAAATTACCTGGCCGCAGAGACTGAACCAGATGATCTCAACGAGTATGCAAAGAAGAAGTTCTTCAGAGAAGTAAGAAAGTTCTATTGGGATAAGCCTTATCTGTATAAGCAAATTTTCGGATGGCAATTACAGGAGATGCATTGTAGAATCAAAAGTTCCAGATGTTCTATTCCATTGCCATGGATCAGATTATGCTGGACACTTTGTTACTTTCAAGACTGTGTCTTAGGTTCTACAAGCAGGTTTCTGGTGGCCTACTATGTTCAGAGATGCTCCTTCGGTTGTCTCTCAGTGTGATGCCTATTAGAGGAGAGGGAAAATCAGTAAGAAGCATTAGATGCCTCATAATTTCATTCTTGAGGTTGAGTGTAATACCCTATATTCAAAATATGGTCAACATGCAGAAGAAAAGTCAACAGGGGCAAAATTGTAATTTTGCCAAACTCAGGGGTAAAATGGTAATTTTACCAAAGTTCAAGACGGAAGTCGAGACGGGCCAAATGTTCTTATTTATAACATAAAGAACATTTACAAGACTAGAATTGGAAGAAACGGAGCAGAAACGGATTTTTCGGCTTATCGGTATGAAAACCGACTAAACCGAGCAAACTTCGGAAACTCATAACCGGAGCTAGAAAACTCAAAAAGAAGTGATTCAAGTTGCTAAATTCATCTAAAATCAGGGAGAATCAGATTTTGGAAGTCTTGGTATTTATGGGAATATTGGACTATTTTCTAAAACAATGATCGCGAAACCAAGGAAACCGAGAAAAAATTGCAAGATGGGTTTAGAAAGGTATTGGGCCGGTTTTGGGCTGATTCTTGTGGATAAGAAGGAGCTACAGAGGCAGGTGTGACACTCCTGAAGGCGCCACCTCTTCTGGTTGAGTCATCACATGAGGTTTTTGGTGTAAAGAATCATTTCTCTTACACAAAAACTCATTTTTGGTGGATCTCTTTCTCTCTCTACAAAACCCACGACCACAAGCTCTCCCTTCTCTCTAGACTCATCTGGAAAACCCAGAAATTCATCTCTTGTTCTTGAAGATTCAAAAGAAACCTCAAGAACACCATAGTGTTCATAATACCTCCAAACACTAAAAATCTCATAACTCTTTCAATATAAACCCTAATCCACTTCTGCAAAGACCAGTGGACTCCTCTATCCCTCCTCTACAACTACCATCCAACCAGCCTTGACCGCCGTTGCCAGAGCTTGCCGGAAACTGGCCTGAGATCTGCCGCGGTTAGGGTTAGGGTGTATTTCTCTCATCCTTCATCAGATTTGGACGTTTTGAAGAAATAGATGCATGGATCTTCTCTTCACGATCAGTTTGATATGTAGATTGTCACATGAGTCGCCGGAAAAAGGGGTGAACCGGCCGGTCAACGCCGGACCACCGCCGGTCAACGCCGGAGAAGCTCCACCGCCGCCGTGTCTTCAGCCGGTTCTTCAGTGGGTTAATTCAGATGGGTTGTGTCAAGATTGGAGTTGGTTTGGGTGGATTTGGATCGGTTTAGGTTAACCGGTCAACTCTCGGTCAATGGTTGACTTTGACCCGGTTTACCTAAACCGGTCAATTGGATTTCGGTTCGCTGGTCAACCGGTTCAGAAGTTGGGTCAACCGGTTTAAGTCTGGTCAATGGTCAGTGGTCAACGGTCAACGGTCAACCGGAGGTCAAAGTCAAAGCCGGTCAACGCCGCGGTCAATGCCGGTCAACGCATTGACTCCGGCCAGATTGTGATTTGAGGTTTGTATACGGGTGTTCGGGAAGCTTTGGAGTTTGTATTCGGGTGTTCGGGAGGTTCAGGTTTAGTTCGGGGTCCCGGGAAGTCGTATCCACATCCGTGCCGTTCAGCCCGCCCAATCACGTTGAGTCGGCTCAAACATCGTAGATGGAGCATATAGAACGGGAAACGAGAAACCGTAGAATTAGGAAATTTCATACACGAGTTGAGACGGAATGATGTTTGATGACTAATGTGACTGAATATCGGTAAATTGGTTAGGGTTGAAGACGCATGCTAAGATTATAACATTAAACGGACTAAACCTGTTGTGTGCCGCTAGGTTGCTAGTAACTTTGATTGGTGCATTCATATAGCCGTGGTGGGATAGGGCTGTATATGCATATCTATATGTATGAAAGAACGATATCGAATGAACGTATATACGGGAAGTAAGACGGAATTGAAAGACGGACTTAAACCTAACAAATGTATAAAGTATGAATTGGTATCGGGAATAAGTATATTTAAGGTTAAAGAGAAGTAAAGAAATTGAGTAAGTAAACTATGAGATGTCGGGGATCTTAGCAAGCTGCTAGCTCTAAACCGACGGATCTATGAATTTATTAAAAGACATAAAAGAAATGGGTATGAGATAAGATGTGCGTGAAGTGTGTGATGAGCTGACTACGGATTAGCAATCCGCTAATCCAAAGTAGCAGACGTTAATGAGATATGGGCCGTCTATGGATTCCGCTAATCCAAGGTAGCGGACGTGAATTGGTTAAAAGACTTTAGAAACCCTAAGAGGCCTGTGTGAGGTGATTGTTGTGGTGGTGTTGTTGTGTGGTTGTTGTGATTTGTTGTGCATGCCTTTTAGATCGTCTCGATGTTGGGCCGAGCAATCCGTGTAGATACTTAACTTGGTCATGGGACCGGTTAAGTCGTGGTTGCTAACTCGGTATGGTGCCAAGTCAGAGCGGTGATGTTGGTGTGTGTGTGTGTAGACTTGCGGGATGTGGTGCTGAGATTGTTGTTGGTTATTGATCGAAAATACGTGCTAGAGTCCAAGCGAGTCTGCGTGTTTACATTTCTGCACTAGGACTCTAGGGTGCGTTAGATCCCGCAAGTCTATGTATTTGGTTACGTTCCGGTACTTCCGACCCGATTGGATCCTGGGGTAGTTACCTAATCGGACACGTGCCTTCGGGCAGTGGTACTGGTTATGGTGTTAACCTACTGGGTGACGCCGGTAGGTGTGTGATTCGGAGAATACGGGGTCATGTCCTAGGGCCGAATCACATGGAAACTCGGGTTGCCGGGGGTAACTTGAGTCACTGCGTATCGATGGGCTGAGAACAGTGTCCTAGGTCGTGAGACTTCGTGTTTACGTCTTGGAGTCGTGGGTTAGTTACCATGTCGGTAACAGTGGAAACCCGTGGAAGTAACCGAGATCGTGAGGGCCCTGTGTTGTGTTTACATTGTTGGTGTTGCGCGATAGATAGATCGAGTTCCAATCGAGAGCATGTGCCTCAGTGTTCTCGATTCCCTTGGTTACTCTTGTGTTGGTGATGGTGTTGTTATTTGAATAATTATGTGTTGTGGGTTTGACACGACGTGGTAGTGCGTGATCAACACGACGGGGAAGAATGCAATACCCTATATTCAAAATATGGTCAACAGGCAGAAGAAAAGTCAACAGGGGAAAAATTGTAATTTTGCCAAACTCAGGGGTAAAATGGTAATTTTACCAAAGTTCGAGATGGAAGTAGAGACGGGTCAAATGTTCTTATTTATAACATAAAGAACATTTACAAGACTATAATTGGAAGAAACGGAGCAGAAACGTGTTTTTCGGCTTATCGGTATGTAAAGCGACTAAACCGAGAAAACTTCGGAAATTCATAACCGGAGCTAGAAAATTCCAAATGAAGTGATTCAAGTTGCTAAATTCATCTAAAATCAGGGAGAATCATATTTTGGAAGTCTTGGGATTTATGGAAATATTTGAGTATTTTCTAAAACAATGATCGCGAAACCGAGGAAACCAAGAAGAAATTGCAAGATGGGTTTAGAAAGGTACTGGGCCGGTTTTGGGCTGATTCTTGTGGATAAGAAGGAGCTTCAGAGGAAGGTGTGACACTCCTGAAGGCGTCACCTCTTCTGGTTGAGTCATCACATGAGATTTTTGGTGTAAAGAATCATTTCTCTTACAGAAAACTCATTTTTGGTGGATCTCTTTCTCTCTCTACACAACCCACGACCACAAGCTCTCCCTTCTCTCTAGACTCATTTGGAAAACCCAGAAATACATCTCTTGTTCTTGAAGATTCAAATGAAACCTCAAGAAAACCATAGTGTTCATAATACCTCCAAACACTAAAAATCTCATAATTCTTTCAATATAAACCCTAATCCACTTATGCAAAGCCCAGTGGACTCCTCTCTCCCTCCTATACAACCGCCATCCAGCCAGCCTTGACCGCCATCGCCGGAGCTTGCCGGAAACTGGCCGGAGAGCTGCCGCAGTTAGGGTTTGGGTGTATCTCTCTCATCCTTCATCAGATTTGGACGTTTTGAAGAAATAGATGCATGGATCTTCTCTTTCCGATCAATTTGATATGTAGATCGTCACATGAGTCGCCGGAAAAAGGGGTGAACCGGCCGGTCAACGCCGGACCACCGCCGGTCAACACCGGAGAAGCTCCACCGCTGCCGTGTCTTCAGCCGGTTCTTCAGTGGGTTAATTCAGATGGGTTGTGTCAAGATTGGAGTTGGTTTGGGTGGATTTGGATTGGTTTAGGTTAACCGGTCAACTCTCGGTCAATGGTTGACTTTGACTCGGTTTACCTAAACCGGTCAATTGGATTTTGGTTTGCTGGTAAACCGGTTCAGAAGTTGGGTCAACCGGTTTAAGTCTGGTCAATGGTCAGTGGTCAATGGTCAACGATCAATCGGAGGTCAAAGTCAACGCCGGACAATGCCGCGGTCAATGCCGGTCAACGCATTGACTCCGGCAAGATTGTGATTTGCGGTTTGTATACGGGTGTTTGGGAAGCTGCGGAGTTTGTATTCAGGTGTTCGGGAGGTTCGGGTTTAGTTCGGGGTTTTGGGAAGTCGTATCCGCATCCGTGTCGTTCATTCCGCTTAATCACGGTGAGTCGGATCAAACATCGTAGATGGAGCATATAGAACGGGAAACGAGAAACCGTAGAATTAAGTAATTGCATACCCGAGTTGAGACGAAATGATGTTTGATGACTAGTGTGACTGGATATCGGTAAATTGTTTAGGGTTCAAGACGCATGCTAAGATTATAACATTAAACGGACTAAACCTGTTGTGTGCCACTAGGTTGCTAGTAACTTTGATTGGTGCATTCATATAGCCGTGGTGGGATAGGGCTGTATATGCATATCTATATGTATGAAAGAACGATATCGAATGAACGTATATATGGGAAGTAAGACGAAATTGAAAGACGGACTTAAACCTAACAAATGTATAAAGTATGAATTGGTATCGGGAATAAGTATATTTAAGGTTAAAGAGAAGTAAAGAAATTGAGTAAGTAAACTATGAGATGTCGGGGAGCTTAGCAAGCTGCTAGCTCTAATTCGACGGATCGAGGAATTGATTAAAAGACATAAAATAAATGGGTATGAGATAAGATGTGTGTGAAGTGTGTGATGAGCCGACTACGGATTAGCAATCCGCTAATCCAACGTAGAGGACGTTAATGATATATGGGCCGTCTATGGATTAGCAATCCGGTAATCCAAGGTAGCAGACGTGAATTCGTTAAAAGACTTTAGAAACCCTAAGAGGCCTGTGTGTGTGGTGATTGTTGTGGTGGTTGTTGTGCTTTGTTGTGCAGACCTTTTAGATTGTCTCAGTGTTGGGCCGAGCAATCCGTGTAGATACTTAACTTGGTCATGGGACCGGTTAAGTCGTGGTTGCTGACTCAGTATGGTGCCGAGTCAGAGAGGTGGTGTTGGTGTGTGTGTGTGTAGACTTGCGGGATGTGGTGTTGAGATTGTTGTTGGTTATTGATCGAAAATACGTGCTAGAGTCCAAGCAAGTCTGCGTGTTTACATTTATGCACTAGGACTCTAGGGTGCGTTAGATCCCGCAAGTCTAGGTATTTGGTTACGTTCCGGTACTTCCGACCCGATTGGATCCTCGGGTAGTAACCTAATCGGACACGTGCCTTCGGGCAGTGGTACTGGTTATGGTGTTAACCTACTGGGTGACGCCGGTAGGTGTGTGATTCGGAGAATACGGGGTCATGTCCTAGGGCCGAATCGCATGGAAACTTGGGTTGCCGGGGGTAACTTGAGTCACTGCGTATCGTTGGGCTGAGAACAGTGTTCTAGGTCGTGAGACTTCGTGTTTACGTCTAGGAGTCGTGGGTTAGTTACCATGTCGGTAACAGTGGAAACCCGTGGAAGTAACCGAGATCGTGAGGCCCTGTGTTGTGTTTACATTGTTGGTGTTGCGCGATAGATAGATCGAGTTCCAATCGAGAGCATGTGCCGCAGTGTTATCGATTCCCTTTGTTACTCTTGTGTTGGTGATGGTGTTGTTATTTGAATAATTGTGTGTTGTGGGTTTGACACGACGTGGTAGTGCATGATCAACCGATTATTGTATTGATTGTTATTTTGGGATTTTGGGGACGGGAATTTGTAGATGCTAGATAGACTAGCAGCTGTAGTGGGAGCCGTCTCGCTGGGTGATCTTAGACCGCCCATTAGACTCTTTTTGTGTTTTTCAGGTTTAGCTGCGACGGGCGCGGGAGGTCCTCGGTGTAGTCTCGGGATTGCTTGTGGCGGGATTTTTATTCGATGATTTTGGGATTTTATTTTGGTTCGGCTTTTGGTACCATTCAGTACCATTTTGTGTTGCAACACGATGATTGTTTTTGTTAATGGCAAAAGTTTTGAAAAGACTGTTAAACGTTGTACGTAACGTTTGATAACTCAGAAATGAATACGCTTCCCTGATATTGTGTTTAGTCCGAACCGACACAACTCATGGAAATGTTACAAGTTGCAAAGTTTTGTATCATGGAAATGAGGATATCGGGGTCAAAGACGGGTTAGTGCGAGCCTTTGTCTCAAACCGATCTGTCTCTGGCTTCGTCTTGTGACAAACCTTTTCTGTTTGACTTGCTCGGGTTCGACTTGGTCATGTTCTTGTTTGATTGTTGGCCGGTCAGCTCGACGGTCAGCGGATAACGGGAAAGGGGCGTTACATTGAGGTTTTGGATTGTTGGGGCTCTGATTTCATGGGTCCTTTTCCCTCATCTCATGGGAATAAGTTCATATTGGTTGATGTGGATTATGTGTCTAAGTGCGTGGAAGCAATAGCTAGTCCAACCAATGACTCTTCGGTGGTGCTTAAGCGGTTTAAGACCATCATTTTCCCTTGATTTGGAGTTCTTCGGATTGTCATAAATGATGGAGGATCCCACTTTATCAACAAGGTCTTTGAGAAGCTGCTACAAAAGTATGGTGTTCGTCATCGTGTGTCTTCTCCTTATCATCCTCAGACTAGTGGGCAAGTAGAGGTCTCTAACATACATATTAAGGAGATCTTGGAGAAGACAGTTGGGAAGACAAGGAAGGATTGGTCTGCAATGCTGGATGATGCGTTATGGGCCTATAAGACTGCGTTAAAGACGCAACTTGGGACTGCACCGATTAATCTTCTATATGGGAAAGCTTGCCACCTTCAAGTTGAGCTTGAACATAAGGCAGCATTGGCTTTGAAGCATGTGAACTTTGATCTGAAGCCTGCAGCAGAGAAGAGATTGGTGCAGCTGAATGAGTTAGATACGATTAGGCATCATGCCTATGAGAATACAAAGCTGTACAAAGAGAGGACTAAGCCATATCATGACAAGAATATTGTCTCCAAACAGTTTGAGCCAAATGATCAGGTACTTTTCTATAACTCTCGTTTGCAATTGTTTCCATGTAAGTTACGTTTTAGATGGTCAGGTCCTTTCACGACCAAGAAAGTGCATTCGTATGGTTTTGTTGTTATAATTAGCTTAGAAGGAAAGGATTGTACTGTCAACAGACAGAGGGTGAAGCATTATTGGGCTAAGGCCGAGATTTCATGAATTCAGATTCTGCCACTGGATGATGAACCCTCTGCTTGATCTCCTTCCGGTTAAGCTAATGACGGTAAAGAAGCGTTGAGAGGGAGGCAACCCACTGGTAAGTCTGTACATACTCTTTTGTGTTTTTGATTCGATTTTACTTGGTGTTTTTTGTGTTTTTGCCGTACAAAGCTAAGTCATGAGTCTGGAGATCGCCTTGCGTCGATCGACGCAGTCCTGTGCAACGATCGACGCAGGGATGGGAACCGCAAGAAGAACGAATGATTTTATTGTAAGGATTGCAGTTCAGACTGCGGATGGAATCAAACCGCAAGGAGGAAGAGCATACGAAGTGTGTCGATCATTGCGGTCCAATGCAACGATCGACACACCTGGTCCAAATCTGAGAAATCGAAAGGTAAGAGGTAAACCAGAAATCCGATTGGTTCACCCGGTTCGGCCAATGGCGATATGCGACGATCGACGTACCCATTGCGTCGATCGACGCATCCACACGCGATGTAATTGACTTAAAACCCTTTCTTTATTTCTTCTTCCTCATTTCTTCTCCTTCGCAAACCCGAGAACAAAATCGCCTCCACACCCAAAATCTTCATTTCTTAACCGTTTTTGGTGTTTCAAAAGCCCAATCCACTCGATTTTCACCCTCTATACATATGTATCACTAATTTACTCTAATTCCAAGGTAAATGTTCCGAATCTCAACGTTTTTCATTTCGGCCTTAAGGTTAAATTTCAAAATTCTTCACGTTTTGACTGTTTGATGGTATATTGTTGCTTGTTTGAGGCTGATGATTATAATTTCGTGTTACCCTAGTGATTGCATGGACATATTTTGCAAGGTTTTTCGAAAATCTTCGATTTGACGAACACTTCCGATTCTCTGATTAAGGGCGAATTTAGCACGAATTTAGAGAGATTGATACTGATTTTTCTGCTGTTGATGGTTGCATGTGCTGATTGATACTGATTGTGAGATGTTTGTTGATCTTAGAGCTTTGGCTTAATTGCAAGTTTGTTTCTTGTGTCTTTGATCGCAGTTGGCTCCACGTAAGCGCACAAGGACTGCAACGTCTGATTCTGATCCACCTGCAGACTGGCTCTCACGAGCTTCATCACCGCCTGCACCTTTTCAGCGTGTTCATGGAGTGATACAGGCCCCCGGCCTAAAGTAGATAAGTATCAGATCCCTATGGTTAGACAGTGGGTCAAGGATGCTCAGACAGAGACGAAGAGTGCTGATTGAACTGACAGGGAGATATCAGAGCAGTGAGATGAGTATGATATGTTGTTCTACAACGCTTGACTGGACATGGTCATTGAGCCCATATGATTTGCTGATTATAGGACTTGTCAGATGAGGAGCTACGAGCTTTACCCAGACTTGGTCAGCCAACTTTTGTCGACCTGCAGAGTGTACTACACTCATGAGCTGTGCAAGAGAGCATCAGAGGGGACTTTCATGTTCATGTGTATGGGATTCAGGTACCGCATTTCGATCTTAGATCCCTGCCGCATCTACGGGTTCAGTTTGGAGCTTATTCGCTGCACTCTCATTGCTGAGTGGGATGACTCGAACACTCAGTTCTTCTGGAACCATATTGGCAATGAGAGATACAACTCGCGGATCTCCAAGCAGACAGTTATACGACATCCGGTTCTGAGGTATGTCATGCGCATTTTGGGGTACACATTGTTATGCAAGTCTAAAGCTAACAAGATGAGGAAGAAAGAGCTCATGATGCTTTACACTGGATTGAGTCACTTGTTCGAGGAGACTACATTACGTGATCCTACGCCTGGTAATTTGGTAGCAGTGTCTACTAACTCCTATTTTCCAGCAATTCAGGATTCCTACGGATGGGAGAGAGTATGATACCACGAGGCTCTGGATGGATGATACTCACTTGAGAAGTGTCACGTGGATGAAGGATAGAAACCTCTGGGTTTCCATGATGCAGACTTGCGTAAGTGGTGCGTGCATCTTCCAGCACCAGAGCTCACGAGGATGTATACATTGCTTGCCTTAAGTTTTGAGCCTCACAGGACTGATCTGCGCAGAGTATCTACAGTTGCAAACCCTCCCGGCGCATCTACTTCTGGAGCTTCTACTCCTGCTGCTCCTCCTCCTGCTCCTACTCTTGCTGCTGGAGTTGATGATTTTGTGCCTATTCGATATCCTCTTCCACCTATTGATCCTCCTGAGATGTCACATGGAGCTTTCCAGTCCATGTTGAATAATAGAGTGAAGGGTCTCCGGGAGATGATTGCTAGCTGATATATCATGGTTTTTAGGTTTTTTGACCATGATATTTGTCTTCGTTATCGAGTCTTTCTACGTGTTTTGGAGTCCTTTCAGGAGTTTTACAAGTTTAGACACATTTGGAGCTTAATTGGACGTTATGGAAGCATTTTGAGCAATTCTGGACTACTTAGGGATTTCACAGAGTTCACTGGCTGCGTCTGCACAGTGCGTCGATCGACGCAGTATGTTTGTCGGTCGACGCAGCCCTTGGTCCAGAATTCTGCGCACAAAAATCTGAATTCATGAAAAACTACAGCTTTTGCGCAGAAGTTTCCCAGACTTACAGAAAGGTCCAAAACGTGTTTTGACTAGTATATTAGGGTTTTTAAGTCATTCCTTAGGCTAAGTTTTATTCTACTTTCAGAGAGTTTTAGAGAGAGAATTGTAGCTTTTTGGGCTGATCTGAGACTCAACAGAGAGAAGATTTCAAACCCCTTTTCTATCTTATTGATCTCTTTATGCTTTCTATTTCATATATGTATATTGTTATGATTGCCATGTATGAGCAGTTTACTTGTTAGGTTAAGGGATTCTCATTAGGGATTTCATGGGATGTTAGGTTAATTGATTAATTGAGATTCATAACTTCTAGTTCTTCATCTAGGTTGATCTTAATGGTTAATCAGAATTGGCCCCTTAGATTATTGATGTTAGGTTGATTGGCGCAAAGAAAGTTGGTTAATCTGCTAGAAAGAACCTAGATGAGCAATTGATCTACTCGCAAAGAAATTTGGCTTAGAGAAATTGTGAACAAAAGAACCTGAGATTAATGCATGTTTAGGTTCTCTAGAACTCGCAACGAAAGTTGGTTTGCTAGGTTGCTAGACATGGATAATACTCGCAACGAAAGTTGGTTTCTTATAATTATGTGATTCTAGTTCTAGAACTGTACTTAATTTGATCCCGATTGATTGATTTGCATGTATTCCTGATTTCCCGAGAACTCCCTTGACCTAACGCTTCGCTTGATTCATTACAAACCATTTGATTTACTTTCCTTCTTTATTTACTGCTTATTCTATGCCTCGCTAAGCTTAATTCAAACCTGACTATCGTAAGATTTTCGAGTCTCTGTGGATTCAACCCCTATATACTACTAAACACGTCTGTGCACTTGCAGTGTAGCTCTAGGGATTAATCTTTGAGCATACCACTAGCTGCTCTTGTAGACGTCAACATAGAGTTCATGTACCCGTACCTGCTCATTCGCCTACACCTAAGACCTTTAGTAGCTCTGATTGACAATATGCTGATATTGATGAAGAGACTGAGAGTGAGGAGATTTAATTCTAGTTCCATGTTTCCATGACTTTGGTTTCGTACTTTTTCTCTCTTTCTTTGTATTTTCTCTTGAGTCATTTTTATGTTTTCTTGAGTCTATGTCAGTCCTTTTACTCTGGAAATAATGTACTTTGCTATTTATGACTATCTGGTTGCTTTGATCTTGTGTTGTCTTTGATTTTTATAGCTAACAGGTTGAGATTTTGTGATTACTCCTTGATTAAAGCTGTCTGTGAAAATGCTCAGACATCAGACGCACATTGCGTCGATTGTTGCAGTCTTGTGCAACGATCGTTGAAACTAATCCGTTACCATGCTTCGATCGTTTCACCCCACTGTCGGTCGACGCAGGTACGCGACATGTAAGAAACGCAAAATAGAAGTACATTATGTCCCTTTTTCATCTTTTATCGATCCTAAGCTTCGATTCCACTGGGGACACTGTGTTTCAAGTGTGGGGGAGGTGGTACTGACATAATCTTTTTCTTTTTTTAGAGTCATTTGTGTCTGTTTCATTGAGTCAAAACAGTTTAGTAGGAAACAATGAATTTTTGAGGAGATCACCACACTCGCAAGAACCTAAGTGACCATTGGGTGAGCTTGAAGATGATCTCTGACTATTAGAAAACCCAACGCAGATCAACCTACTAAGGACACCCATATTACTTCAGGTATTCAGAGAATCCATTAGTGACTTCACCCCTAACTTGACTTAATTTTTTTCACCTAGAGGCTTGGTATACCTAGAGTCGGATTCCTCAGTTAGTTCTGACACAGCTTGTAAAACAGTCTAAGTATGGTTCCCTTCTCCCCTCCCTTAAAGTAAAAAAATAGAGAGATAAACTGCGGATAAGCTAGTAGCTTTGAAGTGATCACGAGAGTGGTAGAGACCCCTATTACCTCATGTGCATTCATGGAATGTGTCCTAAGTACACCCCAATGCGAGAAGAGCACTGATACAAAAAAAAATGATACCCAATAAGAAATATATGTTGCTAAGGAAGGAAAAGGAGAAGAAAGGAACCAGAAAGTGATAGTTAGGTGGTTAGATGCTAACAGAGTAAGAGTCCATGTGTTATTTGATCGATAATCTCTAGGTGAGACCGCACTTACTATATTTTAGAAGTCAGTATGGTGAATTTGAATGCTCTGAATGTGATTGTGGAGTTTACTTAAGACATTTGCTAAGTGTGGGGGAAGTATATGTTGGTCTTGATGCCAGCAGGTACATTTTTCATGTGGTTTACTAAGGGGAATCTGAGTGTGGTACTGCAACGATAGAACGATTTTCTAAAGTTTTCAAACTTCTTCACCTCGTCTTGGTTTTCTGTTTTGCTTAAGGGCAAGTAAAGGCTAATTATGGGGGAGTTGAAATATATGGTTTTTACCTGTTTTAAGCCATGATATAAGTACATATGAGTCTTTTGTAGTGTCTTTCGAGTCTTTTAAGGTTTTTATTAGGATTACACACGTTTGGAGGACTTTGGAATATTTTGGAGTATTTGGAAAATATTAGAACTGAAGCCGTGATGAGAAGAAGTCACTAGTTGGAATCAGAGTGAGCGTCGACCAATGCAGCCATGCCTCGATCTACACATCATGCCAAATTGCAACTGCCAACGAATTAATGAAGAATTGAAGATTTTGAGTTTTGATCCAAAAGTTCTAGTATTTACAAAAGAGACCCAAGACGTGTTATGCACTTTATATTAGGGTTTTGGTGTTTTATTCTAGATACACTTTTCATACTTTTACATAGAGAGAGTTTTGGAGCATTGAGGCTGATCCATTCCTTGTACTGCTTTTTGGAGAAGATTTCGAACCCCTTTTCATTCTCTACTCTTTCTTTAATGCAATCTACTTATATTATGTTGTTTGCTTCATTCAATATGTCTGAGTAGATTCGTTGTTAGGTTTAGGGATTCTCATAGGGTTTTCATGACTTGTTAGATTGAATTAATCAGTTAAGGATTCATAACCTGTTAGTTCTTCAACCTGAATTGTGCTTAAAGCTACTTTCTAAACTGTTCAATTGGGACATAGATCTGGGGTTTATAAATTGACACGAAAGTGTGATTTGGAATCTGATCTATTTAGGTTGAGCAATTTAGTTATCTGCAAAAAAAATTTGGTTTAACTGAATTGTGAACTAGTCGAACTTGCACTTAATGTTAGTTTAATTTGTTAGGTATTGCAAAGAAATTTGGATTTCTAGGGTTTAGACTTAGTGAATTATCGCAACGAAAGTTGGTTAGATTTACATCTGTGTTTGAGTTTTAGAACGGTTCTTAATTCGATCCTGACTGATATTTGATCTGCATGGCATGATTTCCTAAGAACACCCTTGACCTAGCGGTTTTAGTATTTGAAAAACAAACCGATTTGCTGATCTATTTACTGCTATTTATTTACTGCTTATTGATTGATTCTGCTTAGCTAACCCTCTATAGTCTATCGTAAGATTCTTGAGTCTTTGTGGTTCGACCCTTATCTACTACATTTTCATGTGCACTTGCAGTGTAACTTATGGAATTAAAATATGAGAATATCAAATTGTCGCAGTCATATACTCCTGCCATCTAGTAGATGCATATCACGCGGTGGTAGGGAAGTCTCCAGGAAGAGAACAAATGGACCTCCAGCAAGGTCATGGAAAATGTCGTCCTCAGCAGCAGATAAAGCAGTTCCAGAAGATGATCCTCTAGGGATAGTAGAGGTCAGAGCACATCGTAGAAGGTCCTCAGACAGCTGGAACAACAGCAACAATGACTCAAATGTGATAGCTGTGAGCCTCTTATCTGGAATCTGAAACCGATGTCCCATTACGGAAGAATAAACAAAGGACCACAGCAGATCTGGCTTAATCCAGGTGGCACTCTTCAAGTGCTCTAAATCCATCGTCGATCCCTTCTTGCAGATCTTGTATGAGCTCCTTTTAATGTCATGGTGATAAAATGTTAGTGTGAAGAGACTCCCAATAGACTTAATCTTGGTTCCTATTCCAGTAAATGGCTTATTCTTAAGAGAGACCATGTGATGTGCAAATACAGCTCCCATTTTTACATCATGATCCAAGTGTGCATCCTGATTCTCATGCGCATCTAAGATATGGCCAATGCAATTTACTTCAGGAGCAGCTCAGAAACTTGCATCATACTAGGATCCATCTTGCACATAATGGGGTTACCCAACAAACGTGTAAGGTATCTCATGACAGGGTGTCTCACTGTTGTCTATCGTGTCTTCTTCGAGTTGTTAGATTCTGTTCCCGAAGTGGGACCAGAACATCTGAAAATCAGGCCACGGCTCTGGAAGTGACACCCTCTTACGAGTCATGATGAACTCATAGATATCACACAGCTCAGGAATGGAGATCATATACCTAACACCCTTTGGTATGAAAGTAAGAGTCCCTTCCTGCACGACATGGACCATCTCATTGTCATAGTAAACTTTGACAGTCGCTGACCAGGTCCTCGTGCATATCATACTATTTGGTACAGATGTTATCCATGCCAATATTCCTCAGAATGCGCAGAATGTCCTCAAGGATCCCCATTTCCTTCACGGTCCGAATGTAGGAAATCGAGTAGGTACAACATTAATGCCTATCCAAACGTTGTAGAACGAATCGTAATGATACAAATCCTCAGAGATCTTCCTGTAGACATGATAGGTGTATAGTTTTATCCCTATTCTACTGCAAGTGCACAGTTAATGCAATCGTAGTATATAAGGTATCGAATCCCACAAGGACTCTCAGTCACACAATAGATTATTAGTAGTTCAGATTAAATTAAGCGAAGCAGATGTGAAAACAGTAAACGAAATAGCAAAGTAAATCAAGTGAGCTGGTAAGCAAGAAGGCGAAGCGTTAGGTTTCAGGAGTTCTCAGGAAATCAGGAACGCAAGCAATCAATCTATCTAGATCTAATCAATAACTGTTCTAGAACTCAAACACTGATATAGAATTAACCAAATTCCTTTGCAATAATTCTCTAAGTCTAAGTGCAGCAAACCAAACTTTCGTTTGCGAGAACTAACAGATTAAACCAGCATTATTCCCAAGTTTGATATGTTCACAATTATCCTAAACCAAACTTTCGTTTGCGAACAGTTTAATTGCTTATCTAGGTTCTTTCCAGTTAAATTAACCAACTTCCGCTGTATTAATCAACCTAACATCATAACTCTGATTAGCTACTTCGGATTTAGCATTAAGAACAACTTAGATAAAGAACTAGCAGATATGAATCTCTACAGATTAATTAAACTATAATTCTCTGAAATCCCTAATGAGAATCCTTCAACCTAACAGGTGATCTACTCAGACATATTCATAGAGACAGAAGATATCATAAGTAGAAAACCAAATATCATATAGTCAAATAAGAACTGGGGTTCAAAACCAAGTCTCTTCCGAGATCAGGATCAGCCCCTCAACTCTCTCTGAGTAAAACTTAACGTAAGAAAAGCTTCGCCTAACAAGTGGCTGTAAAACCTAATTATAATCCTAAAACACGTTTTGGGGCTTCTTTTTAAATATCAGGAACTTCTGGGCAAAATTGCAATTTCATCATTCTTCATTAAACCGTCGTTTGGCCCATCTCGCTGGTGCAACGATCGATTCCATAAGTGTGACGATCGTTGCAGCTCGGAAATATCAACAGTGAACTCTATCTCGCGGCCAAATACCCCAATTAGCTCCAGAAAGTGCCAAAATCACCAAATATGCTCCAAATGTGCTTGTACCTAATAAACACCTGAAAAGACTCTAAAGCATAGTAAAAGACTCGATAAATAACACATATACCATGGTTAAAATCCCTAAAATCCATGGTATATCAACTCCCCCACACTTAGCTCTTGCTTGTCCTCAAGCAAGACAAAGAACTAAATGTAGTCAAGAGGTTTGAAAACTCTTCAGAAACTCTTTTCATCATAGAAGCAACAACACTCAGATTCCCCTTAGTAAACCACTGCAAGAATCAATCACAGAATATCAAGACCAACATGTACTTCCCCCACACTTAGCAACTGTCCTAGGTAAACTCCACAATCACATTCAAGCATTCAAATTCTCCCTACTGACTTCTGCAAGTATTTAAGTGCGGTCTCACCTAAGGAGTATCGATCAAAGGGCACATAGATTCTTACCTTATCAGCTCTAGACCACCATACTAACTTTCTCTAGTCCCTTTCTTCTCTTTCCCTTCTTTAACAACTGATTTTTCCCCATTGGGTATCATTTTATTTTTTTTATCAGTGTTCTTCCCGTTATGGGGTGTACTTTGGACACATTCCATGGATCACATGAGAGAAAATAGTGTTTGCTACCATTCCCATGACCACTTCGGAGTTACTAACTCATCCTCAGTTTATTATCTTTTTTTTTTTTTTTTTTTTTTACTTTATAGAAGGGGAGAAGGGAACTAAATAGGATAGGTTGACAGGCTGTGTCAGAACTAACAAGGGAATCCGACACAAAGTATACCAAGCCCTTAGGTGAGAAATCTAAGTCAGTATTAAATTGAAGTCAGTAAAAGGATCCTCTGATACCTGAAGTGATGTGGGTGTTCCCAGTAGGTTGATCTGTGATGGGGTTTTCTAATAGTCAGAGATAGATCCTGCAACTTCATCCCAATGGTTACTTAAGTTCCTGCAAGTCTTGTAAATCTTCTCAGAAAATCATAGTTTCTTACTTAAACAATTTTGACTCAATAAAACAAAAAATTTTGAAAAACGGACTGACTCTTAAGAAAACAGAAAGATATAAGTCAGTAGCACCTCCCCCACACTTAACACACACTGTCCCCAGTAGTGTCAAGCGAAGGATTGGTAAAAATAAAGAAAAATTGTTAATGGATGTTTTAGTTCTGTCGGGTTTACCTCTGTCGCTCAAGCACCGATCGTTGCACTAAGTTCATCGACCGTTACTTGGCGATTTTTCGTTGAGTGTCGATCGTTGCTCAAAGCAGCAACGATCGTTGCAATGCGCATATCGGATCAGACAGCTAGTTAGCAGGTTAGTCCGTCGGTTTATGTCAATTTTTAAAAACCTGCAAGCTGAAAACACTAGAAACATAGTAAAATCGAAGCAAAAGATGTACCAAATAAAGTACAAATCATCCAAACATAGTAGAGTCCTAAAAATAAAAAGGAGAAAAGTGCAAAAGAAAAGAAAAAGTCAGAATACAGAACCGAAAGTCTGAACATGGAGATCATTCTCACTCGCTAATATCATCTATCCCACCATACAGTGCATCGTCATCGGCTGCCTCAGCTGCGGGATCAGTATCAGTCGGGGGAGGAGGAGTCGGGGATCGTCGTCTGCGTCGAGAAACGGGTACGGGCTGATGAACTGGTGGCTCTCTTCTGCAAGTGCAGCCGCGCAGGAAATCCCAAATGGTCTTGAACGTACCTTCCTGACGCTCTCTCCAATCACCCTCAGACATCTCACGCACAGGCATAGACGGGGCTGGATATGGACCGATGTCCTGTGGAGCAGGGGCAGCAGCAGGTGTAGGGGCAGCAGAGGTCGAAGCTCGTGTGGAAGGCTCTCCCAGCGGATTAGCCATGGTAGGCACTGCACGTCGAGCGCTAGCGGGAGGGTGGAAACTCAAAGCATCAATGGTATCGATCCGAATATACCTGGCAGCAGGAAGATCGATGCCATACTGTGTATCCTCAGGGTCGTGGTAGACCCACACTCGCCCCTCCTTTAGCCACGTAGCACTCTGCAAGTGACTGAGATCCAAGAACTCGCGCTCAGTAACGCACTCTGTATCCCTCATAGGGATCCCGCAGTGTCTGAAAATAGGAGTGAGAAGACTCCCTACTGTCTCCTTGCGCGCGCCTTCATAAGGCTTCTTCTGCAGCTCGCAAAGATGATGGGCAAATACGGCTCCCAGGTTAACTTTCCTAGCCGGGTTTCTCACATCAGTACTCCTGAACTGCTCTGTCAGTCCTCTAAATAGAAACTCTAACTCGTTCTTGCGCATCTTGTTGGCCTCATGCTTGCACAATAGAGTGCGTCCCAAGATACGCAAGACATACCTGAGAACCGGATGCCTAACCTGAATAACAGGCGTAGTCCGTGAGTGATACCGTCCACCACCAATGTACTGCCAGAACTGCACTGCCTCTGCTGGTGCCCATGGAAGGGTTATGTCGGTGTGTGGCTGCTCAATGCTAAACCCATAAATCCTACAGATATCGAGAAGGGGTACTCGATACCTGGCGCCGAGACACATGAAAGTGAAAGTGCCTCCTCGAGCATCCATGCTGTCCGGGTTCGGGTAGACAACCCTGCATGTGGCAAGCAACTGTCTCACCAGCTCTGGGTATAAATCGTAAGGCTGCATTGGCATTGTCCCCAGACCAATGCCTCTGCACAGCTCCATAACCTGCGTGTCTATGCCGAGACTCTTTCAGGTTGAGTAATCAGCGAACTTGGTTGGCGCTATCTCCATACCACACCAGCCGTTATACAGCAACGTGTCGTATTCGTCCCAGTACTCGTGTAGCGGCCTCTCTGTGAAATCGTCCGTACCGAGCATCCTCTTAATAGAACCACTCCAGTTGCGATCACTCGGGATCAGAAGTTTCTCTGCCCTTGGCCATGGTGGTCCTATGGTCGCATGAACCAAATGATACGGCTGTGGAGGATCAGAATCCCTGTGCAACCATTCCGGTGGTGGAATGTATTGTCGTGAGGCGCTTGCGGCTGTTGCTCGTTTCTTGCGGGGTTGATTCTGAGTTGCCATCTGCAAAATAGATAATTTGAACAAATCAGTCTCGGCAACTCTCTGTGGAATCGTCATGCAACGACCGTTGCACTAAGGCAGCGATCGTTGCATGGCGATTTCTAATACTCGAACATTTCCCCAGAATCGCAGAGCAACGACCGTTGCCTTAGTGCAACGATCGGTGCTTAGCGATTCTGGCCGCAATCAGTTAGCAAAAATCGTTCTAAAATGGTGGAATCAACCGCATAATCGACAACAATCCATTACAAAACACCCTAAATCATACTCCATTAGTCATGCATTCATCAATTCCATCCAAAATTCTCAATTTCTAAAACCCTAATGGTTGAATCCGAAAATCCGAAAATAGAAGAACATTACCTTGATTTCGTGAGATATGGGTTGGAGAAATAGATTGGGAGTGTAAAAATAAGTAGATAGCACTTGGAAACAAGAAATTTGATGAAGAAATGATGCTTTTTGGGCGGAGGTTCTCGGTGTGTCGACTAAAAGAAATGGAGAAGAAGGAGAGAAAAGAGGGTTTAAGGTAACTTACCTTGGTCGTGGGTGCAACGATCGTTGCATACAATGCAACGATCGATGCTGATTGAACCAGATTGATTCCGGTCTAGCGCGACATACCTTTATTTTCGATTTAAACCAAGTGCAACGACCGTTGCACATGTGAGCAACGATCGTCACATATCTCCAGACTGGGTTCTGTATCTAAAACTAGCAGAAACAAATAAAAACGTGAAATCTTAGGAAAAACACCAAAAATGAAAAGGAAAAATAATTAAACCTAGCAGTGGGTTGCCCCCCACTCAGCGCTTGTTTCAAGTCATTAGCTTGACTTTTGGAAATGAGGTCGCAATCATGGAGGTTTCAACAGAGACTTTGAGTGTCTCTGTGAATGCCTTATCATCCACGGTGGTGTGTAAGCAGTAGCAGCATGATGTCGTCCAAGGAACGTCGGGAGGAATGTAGGGTGAGATTGACACTTGGGTGTTTTAACGCTCTTTCCTGCATTCAAAACAGTGGAGTCAGGAGGTTTAAACTTAGAGGATTTACGCTTTACCTTTGGCAAAGATTTGATGTTCGGAGCCTTCTGTTTATGAGCAGTTTTAGGCCTTGAAGATGTTAGAGTAGGCTCGTGTGGAACCACCATCTTCTTGTCAACCACCACTGTGCACTGAACCACATCTTTAGACTTAACGGGAGCTTTCGGGAATGGTAATGGAGGTTTGTAGGTTCTTTCCTTAGCAGGTCCTTGAGATATGAGCGAAACTGGTTCCTTTCGGGGTGCAATGATCGGTGCATGTGATGCAACGATCGATGCTGTCGTCTCAGCTCGGGTTTCAACTACAGTCTCGGGTTTATCCGCTTCTCGGTCCATTCCAGCCATCTCAGACTCAAATTTCTCTCCTTGGCTTGGTCCTGCTTCAATCTGAACTATCCAAGTCAAGAGATCCATGTCAATCTCTGTTGAGTCAGGTGCATCGAAGCTTTCAAACTCAGGTAATTCAACATCAAATCCCCCTCTGTCTTCCACAAATTTCACGGCCTTAGCTGCTAGACATGATCCATGATCCATCTGTGTGTCATCCTGAATGGGAATGTTGCTGGCATGAGCTTCTTGAGAATCCTTCCTTGGGGTAGAAATTGAAACTTGATCCATCTGTGTGTCCAGCTGCTTCATACGAGTGTTCAAGGATTCAAATTTCTCATTCAAATTAGTGTACAGGTTCTCTAGCTTCGAGCTGAAGGAAGTTGTGTTCTGCTGTTGCTTTTCAATTGATTGTTCTATCATCATCTCTAGTTTGCTCCTTTGTGTAGGAGGTGCCAGATAGGAAGTATAATTATGGTCTCTTGATCCTTGAGCATGCCTAGAACCTTGTCTCTGCTGATGTCCCAATGTATGTCCATAAGAGTCGGCTCTAGCCATATAGTGTACCTCTGCAAATTTATCAGTTTTTGCCTCTGCTCGGAACTGTCTCTCCCTAAGTAATATGTCGTGGATGTCATCTATCTTATTCTGCATCTCAGCTACTTGCCCAACCAATACATGGTAATCTGGTAAGATGGGGTTTCCTTCCCCATCTATTTTCTGACCTTTTGCGTTGCATATGTGACCCTCTTGGTCTCGTAAAACGCCGTTTTCACCGCGAATCAAAATCACAGGCTCCATTGCGCGGAACCTATTGAACGTCTCCGATCTCAGCATCGCTGTTCTCGCCTTGTGTCGATCGATGCGAGGTGAGCAACGATCGATGCAGTTACGAACAAGTGTCGATCGACACACAGAACCGTGTCGATCGATGCAATGCGACTCCTGCAATACCAAAGAAACAGGAGCGTAAGTAAACAAGAAAATTAAAAAGAATGCTTAGTCTAAATCCTAATACTAAATCTATCGGTGAACTCAAAGAGTCCCCGGCAACGGCGCCAAAAACTTGATAGGTGTATAGTTTTATCCCTATTCTACTGCAAGTGCACAGTTAATACAATCGTAGTATATAAGGTATCGAATCCCACAAGGACTCTCAGTCACACAATAGATTATTAGTAGTTCAAATTAAATTAAGCGAAGCAGATGTGAAAACAGTAAACGAAATAGCAAAGTAAATCAAGTGAGCTGGTAAGCAAGAAGGCGAAGCGTTGGGTTTCAGGAGTTCTCAGGAAATCAGGAACGCAAGCAATCAATCTATCTAGATCTAATCAATAACTGTTCTAGAACTCAAACACTGATATAGAATTAACCAAATTCCTTTGCAATAATTCTCTAAGTCTAAGTGCAGCAAACCAAACTTTCGTTTGCGAGAACTAACAGATTAAACCAGCATTATTCCCAAGTTTGATATGTTCACAATTATCCTAAACCAAACTTTCGTTTGCGAACAGTTTAATTGCTTATCTAGGTTCTTTCCAGTTAAATTAACCAACTTCCGCTGTATTAATCAACCTAACATCATAACTCTGATTAGCTACTTCAGATTTAGCATTAAGAACAACTTAGATAAAGAACTAGCAGATATGAATCTCTACAGATTAATTAAACTATAATTCTCTGAAATCCCTAATGAGAATCCTTCAACCTAACAGGTGATCTACTCAGACATATTCATCGAGACAGAAGATATCATAAGTAGAAAACCAAATATCATATAGTCAAATAAGAACTGGGGTTCAAAATCAAGTCTCTTCCGAGATCAGGATCAGCCCCTCAACTCTTTCTGAGTAAAACTTAACGTAAGAAAAGCTTCGCCTAACAAGTGGCTGTAAAACCTAATTATAATCCTAAAACACGTTTTGGGGCTTCTTTTTAAATATCAGGAACTTCTGGGCAAAATTGCAATTTCATCATTCTTCATTAAACCGTCGTTTGGCCCATCTCGCTGGTGCAACGATCGATGCCATAAGTGTGACGATCGTTGCAGCTCGGAAATATCAACAGTGAACTCTATCTCTCGGCCAAATACCCCAATTAGCTCCAGAAAGTGCCAAAATCACCAAATATGCTCCAAATGTGTTTGTACCTAATAAACACCTGAAAAGACTCTAAAGCATAGTAAAAGACTCGATAAATAACACATATACCATGGTTAAAATCCCTAAAATCCATGGTATATCAAGACACAATCGCTTGTCTTGTACTCAACCTCGAGATAGTTTGCCCAAATCCAATTGTATAGAGTTTTGGCCTTTTCACTCTTTGGCCAAGGAGCGTGAACCTGTGGGTTCGGAACATGAGACATTCTGCCGTAGGGGCCTGTGGCAATGCAGTGCCAGAGCTTGAATCTTTTGTCGTGGTCCTCTTTGGTTGCTTGTTGATATTCATACATTTTCATGCATTTAGGCTTGTATATAGTTCTTGTTTTGACTTCTTTTCTCCATCATTCATACCATTTTGTCGAGTCATTGTCACATCTAGAGTCTAGAGTTGTTTAGGACTAGGATTAGGCATTCTAGGCTTGCATTTGGAGTGTTTCTTGTGTTTTGCAGGTGAATGGAGGCATCTAGGAGCATTGGTGAGCTTGGAAGTGGAGTCTTGAGCTCAGAAGACCAAGGAAGAGCCAGCGAAGAACCATATCGGCCTGAGTATCGGCCAGGCGGGCTGATACGACCCCTCGTCAAAGTCCCGGAGAACCATATCGGCCCGAGTATCGGTCCACCCAACCGATATGGACTCTCGGATTAATTTTCGGGACTTCATATCGGGTCACATATCGGTCAGGTGGACCGATATGCTCCCATCCAGATTTAATCAGAGACTTGGTATCGGTTGGCATATCGGTCCACCCAACCGATATCGTCCCCAGATGTTCACTTGGATCCGAGTCAACACCCGGTTTGTTCCGGGTTGACCCGGCTCGCACCCTAATGACTATTTAAGCCAAAAACCTATTTCATTTTGTTTCTTAAGCAGTTTTTGATGTTCTAAACTCTTTTGTAAGAACAAATTTGATTCTTGAGATTAATCTAGTATTTTCTTCATTATTCCTTCTACAAAATCTTTCAATCCCTCACCAATCTCCATGATCAACTCTATTCCTATGAGTTTTGTTTATCTAGTTATGATTTGTGAGCAGTTCTCCATAGGCTTGTGGGTTGGGTAGGATTAGGTTGATTAGGGGTGATCAATAGAATTCTAGTAGTTAAATGTTAAAATCTCATCTAGCAAAGTGTGCTTAATGCCTAATTAATCTTGATCACATTGATTAGGATGTTTAGAATTTCTTGTTCACAACATGTTCGATGAAATTCCAGTATTTAGCTTTGTTAGGACTTTCATATTCTAGCACATGAAAATGTATGTCTAGAGTGATTGGTTGCTAATTGGAACCTGTTTGAATGCTCGTTTGATTTTGATTCACAAATGATGATTTGTTCTTGAGTTAAGATTAAATGAAGAATTGGTATTAAGAGATTAAACTGATTTACTTTGTGTGTTCCTTGCTAGGAGATTAGCTTTTAGAAGTTTGAATTAGGATTCCTTGATCATCCCGAGTCACCTATCCGTTGACCCTTACCCTTGAGCCTTATTCTTCCTATTAATTGAATCGTTTGTTTATCTGCTTTTTGTTTGCTTCGGTCTGATTTACTTTGTTAGGATTGTTAGAAATTAAAAATCAAAATTTGTTTGATTTGACTCTGAAGGATTAGTATTTGCTTGTTGGTTTTATCCATCCCAGAATAGGTTCGATACCTCAAAGCTACATCGATAAGCTTGAGGAATTGGTACCTCAAAGGATTGCAAAATCCTAGTTATCAATTTGGCGCCGTTGCCATTTTGGGATTCTGGATATATCAATTCGTTTTCTATTCCTTTTTAGTTCAAGTTATTGTTACTAATTTGCTACTTTCTCTCTTTTTGATGCTAGGTGTATGAACTTGCGCAACAAAGGGACTACAAACTTAG
Organism: Orychophragmus violaceus; assembly: GCA_030180135.1. Lineage (NCBI taxonomy): Eukaryota > Viridiplantae > Streptophyta > Magnoliopsida > Brassicales > Brassicaceae > Orychophragmus > Orychophragmus violaceus. The sequence continues at coordinate 84,290,102 of CM058235.1, forward strand.
TTGCAAGAGTTTACGACATCAAAGCACACGAGAGGAGACTAGCAAGGGAACGACGAGCACAAGAACGAGCTGTTCAAGTTGAAAGTGTTGAGAAAAGAGTTATGGATAACCACGAGGATCAACAGCAGCAGCAACAGCAGCAGCAACAGCAGCAGCAACAGCAGCAGCAACAAAGGCTGGTTAGGGCTATTGGTGATGGAGATACACCTGACACAAATTATAACCGGCATGGAATCATTCCACCAGCGGTGAACAATAATAACTTTGAGATCCGCGCTATGGTGATGAACATGGTGCAGAACAATCAATACCATGGGTTAGCATCTGAAGACCCGTTGCAGCACTTGGACACCTTTGACAAGATTTGTGCCACCACGAGGCTGAATGGTGTGACTGACGATGGGTTGAAAATGCGTCTCTTCGTCTTCTCTTTGGCAGACAGAGCCAAGGATTGGGAAAGCACTATCCCTCCAGGATCCATCACTACCTGGGGAGACCTGAAGAAAGCTTTCCTGAAGAAGTTCTTCTCACCTACTAGGACTGCCCGTTTTCGCAGTGAGCTATCCGGGTTTGTGCAGCGCAACAATGAGAGCTTCGCTGAAGCTTGGGAGAGGTTCAATAAGCTCACCACCCAGTGCCCACATCATGGTTTCACCAAGGAAACACTACTCAGCAACCTCTACCGCGGAGTGCTTCCTAGAATGAGGGCAATGCTAGATTCATGCAGCAATGGACATTTCCTAGGCAAGGGAGTAGATGCAGCTATGGAGCTGATTGAAAATCTAGCACAAAGTGATGACAACTACAATGAGGATTATGAGAGGACTAATAGAGGATCATCATCTTCAGATGAGAAGTATGAGAAAGAGATAAAAGCTTTGAACGAGAAGTTAGACAAGATGATCTCCATTGGCCAAAAGAACATCAGCTTTGTGGGACACCAGGAGGATTCTAAGCCACAATTTTATGATGATGATGAGGATTTGACTCAATAGGAGATTAACTTCATTGCTGGACAGAGTGGTTTCAACAAAGGCTTCAACCAAAACTATAGAAACCACCCAAACTTCTCATACCGCAGCACCAATGTAGCCAATCCTCAAGACCAAGTCTATCCTCAAGCTCCATCTCAAGGACAAGCTCAACAACAAGGTCAACAAGGCTTTCAACAACCTCAAAAGCAAAAGCCATATGTCAATTACAACAACCAACAAGGATTTGGAAACAAGCCTCAGTTTCAAGGTCAACAAGGCTATGCTCCCAAGCAACAATACCCACCCGGTTTTGGTCAACAACACCAACAAACTTCTTCAACCTCGGGAGCTGATAATGAGCTGAAAAGTATGATGCAGCAACTCCTTCAAGGGCAAGCCTCAGGAGCTATGGAAGTACGGGACCTTAAGAATGAGCTTCAGAGTTTGACTTCAAGGGTCACAAACATGGAAAACAAGAATGCCTCTACGTCCCGCACTCAAGGTACTTTACCCGGAAAATCTGAGCAAAACCCAAAGGGGTACATCAGCGCTATCACCTTGAGAAGTGGTAAAGAGTTGCAACAAAGTCAAGTGCCCAAGCCTAAGCTGACATCTTCACTCAATGAGGACATTGAAGTTCAAGAAGGGGAGGAGAATTCTGAAAATTCTGCTCTCAACAAAGAGAGTGATAGTGACATGGCTAAGAGGAAAGGAAAGGCTGTAGTTGAAGAAGTAGTGAATGATACACTCAAGAAGAAGGATAGTGTGTTTGTGCCGCCACCCTATGAGCCCAAGCTACCCTTTCCGGGCAGATTCAAGAAGAAGCTCCTAGAGAAGTACAAAGCTCTTTTTGACAAGCAGATGAAGAATGTTGAGTTAACCATGCCTTTGATTGATGCCTTCTTGCTAGTTCCTCAGTATAGCAAGTTTCTCAAGGATGCAATCAAGGAAAGAACCAAGGAAGTGCAAGGGTTGGTTGTGTTGTCTCATGAGTGTAGTGCAATCATCCAAAGGGATATTGTTCCAAAGAAACTTGAAGATCCTGGCAGTTTTACTCTTCCATGTGCTATCGGCCCATATCGGTTTGAGGGTTGCTTGTGTGATCTTGGAGCAAACGCAAGTTTGATGCCCTTCTCAGTAGCCAAGAGGCTGGGTTTCTCTACCTACAAGGCATGTAGGATCTCCTTGGTTCTTGCAGATAGATCAGTGAGATATCCAATTGGTCTCCTAGAAGATCTTCCGGTGAAAGTGGGAGGATTTGAAGTGCCAACAGATTTTATTGTACTGGAGATGGATGAAGAACCAAAGGATCCTCTAATCCTTGGGAGAACTTTCCTTGCCACAGCTGGTGCGATTATAGATGTCAGGAAAGGGAAGATAGACCTTAACCTTTGGAAGGACATAGTGCTCAAATTTGACATCAACAAGGTGATGAAGAAGCCAACCATTCAAGGTCAAATATTTTACATTGAGACTATGGATGAGCTAGCTGATGAACTCCTTGAAGAGTTGAACATGGATGATCCATTAGAGGTTACCTTGACCAAGGAATGTGGGGAGTATGGGTATCTTCAAGAAGAGAGCTGGGCTTATATGAGGGCGCTTGATTCGCACAAGCCTTTATTAGAAGAGGTTGAGTTCATTGAGCTGGGATCAGATTCAGTGGGTAAGGAGCTGGAAGTGTTTGTTGTGGACATGGGTGCTGATGGCGCCAAGGGAGTAGAGCTGTGCAAGGAGCAGCTTGTAGCTGATGATTGGAGTGAGCTTAAGGCGCCAAAGGTTGAGTTAAAGCCCCTTCCGCGGGGGCTTCGGTATGCCTTTCTTGGCCCTAACTCTACCTATCCTGTCATTGTGAATGAGTTGCTGAATGATGATGAATTGATTGCTCTGACCACTGAGTTGAAAAAGTTTAGAAAAGCAATTGGATACTCACTCGATGATATAAAAGGATTGTCACCTAGCTTGTGTACTCATAGGATCCACCTTGAAAATGAATCCATGTCTTCTATTGAGCACCAAAGAAGATTGAATCCTAATCTTAAGGAAGTAGTCAAGAAAGAGATTCTAAAATTGTTTGATGCAGGGATAATCTACCCTATCTCGGATAGCACTTGGGTTTCTCCCGTGCACTGTGTTCCGAAGAAAGGGGGGATTATTGTGGTTAAAAATGACAGTAATGAATTGATTCCTACTAGAACTTGAAGGATGTTTTGATGTTAATCCAGATTCAATTCTCAGATTCAACAGTTCCTAAACATGCGGATCTAGGTTCTCTTGAATAGAAACTTTAATGGATCTCACCTTTTACCTGTTTATGCAGCGGAAAGAGAGAACAGGTCAGAGATCAGAGAGCCACCAAGTGATAACTCCTCCAGAGGTTCACACACGCACACCAAGCAGGAAGAGAGGCTGCTAGACCAAGCTGTGGGAGGCGCAGGAAGAGAGAGAGAGGCGCGGCTGGGTTAGGGTTAGGGGAGAAAGAGATTTGGGTTTTAGTTTATAAAACCCTTCTCTTTCCCTTTTGGGCTTTTGGGCCCAAATACCAATCTGATTAAATCCCTTGGATTTAATCAGACCCATTAATCTCTCTCTAAGTACGACAAATGCCTGGCACTTTTACCGTACTTCTGCTAAGCCGTTCCTACACATTTTCCTGTTAGCTTAGGCGTGTGACCCATATGGGATCATATAATAAAGGCAATAAGTCCAAGACTTATAGATCATGAGCGGACTCTAGCAAGCCATCATGACCCCCAGTATTATATGACTTATGTCTGATCATTGACATACTCTTACTTTCTAGAGACAGTACCGAGATTACTGGACACAATTCCAACAATCTCCCACTTGTACTGGAATCTCTGTATTCATAATCCTTTTGTCTCAATATCTTGATTAGTCATAAGGCAAGATTAGTGTCATCCTTATAAAGCCTAATCTTGTTCATCGGACTCTGATTTGATACTGACAATCCAAACGACTCGGGACAGTCCGTTTGAGCATGGCCATGCATTTTCCAGTTTTCAAATCTCCGATTGGCCTAGAGATATTCACTCCATTTATATTGGAGGGACAAATTCCGTCTTGTTCCATCACTGTAAACTACTCATTTCATAATGTACCCAAACAAGGTCCTTATAACTATCGCAGAACGATAGCGTTAGACAATGATCAAAGTGCATCAGTCCATGTGCAGTCACATGCATGCGAACTCAGGTCTAAGGACTATACTCTATAGTCGTAGTAAGAATCTCTTATGACACAGATATAAATATCCTGAAGAGTTCTTATAATCGGGTCTTGTCCGGTCGTATGTTCCCAACATACACCTATGTACTGACTTTGATGCCGCGCATCTATGACACACTGAGACTTTGTCATAAGTCACATACCAATCCAGTCTCACACGGTTGTTGATGTTCCAATTTCAACAACCTTCGACTAGGGACAGGATGATATAATCCATCTATCAAATACAGGGTCTCACGATCAAGCCAAATGACTTTGATGACTCAAGATCAAGTCACTTACTTCGATGACCTATAAAATGGTTTATATCACTTTGGAACGATTATTTCATCACAGTTAAAATAATCTTGAAATAATAATTTCATTAAACATTAGTAAAATGTTTTACAAGAACATATCAAATAACTAAATAAAAGCCCTCAAACTCCCACTCAAATTTAGATTACATTTCAATGTCTCTAATGCCTACAGCTTCAGTCAGAAAACCGAGCTTAGGCCTTGGGAGTGGCTTTGTCAACGGATCAGCGACATTATCATCTGTCTGAACTCGGCTGATCTTGACTTCCTTTCTATTAATGATGTCACGTATCAAGTGAAATCTTCTTAGAACATGCTTGGATTTCTGGTGTGATCTCGGTTCCTTTGCCTGAGCTATAGCACCATTGTTATCACAAAACAGTGCTAGAGGCTCAGCCGCATCTGGTATCACACCTAGTTCAATAATGAACTTTCGTATCCAAACAGCTTCCTTCGCAGCTTCTGAGGCGGCGATATATTCAGCTTCTGTAGTGGAATCAGCAACGGTGTCTTGCTTGGAGCTTCTCCAACTGATTGCACCGCCATTCAGACAAAAGATATAGCCGGACTGTGACCGGAAATCATCTTGGTCTGTCTGGAAACTTGCGTCCGTGAATCCACTGACTTTAAGCACATCACTTCCACCGTATACCAAGAACTTATCCTTAGTATGTCTCAGATACTTCAGGATATTCTTGACGGCAATCCAATGGTTTTCACCTGGATTTGACTGGTATCTACTCGTCATGCTCAATGCATAAGCAACATCAGGACGAGTACAAATCATGGCATACATGACAGATCCTATTGCAGATGCATAAGGAATATTCTTCATGCGCTCAAGCTCAGCAGCCGTCGTAGGGCTCTGCTTCTTGCTTAGCGTTGTGCCATGTACCATTGGCGTGAAGCCCTTCTTGGAATCTTTCATGCTGAATCTTTGTAGGACTTTGTCAATGTAAGAATCTTGACACAAGCCTATCAGCCTTCTAGATCTATCCCGGTAGATCCTGATTCCAAGAACGTATGCGGCTTCACCCATGTCTTTCATGGAAAAACAACTTCCAAGCCAGTCCTTTACCGACTTTAGCATTGGAACGTCGTTTCCGAGAAGCAGTATGTCATCGACATACAGAATAAGAAATACTATCTTGCTCCCACTAGTTTTCTTATACACGCATTGTTCTTCTTCGTTTCTGATGAAGTCAAATTGCTTGATCGCTTCATCAAAACGAAGATTCCAGCTCCTCGATGCTTGCTTCAATCCATAAATGGATTTATGAAGCTTGCATACTTTCCCAGCATTCTTTGGATCTATGTAACCGTCAGGTTGCGTCATATACACATCCTCTTCCAGAATACCATTCAGGAAGGCGGTTTTCACGTCCATCTGCCAAATCTCATAATCATGAAAAGCTGCAGTTGCTAGTAGAATCCGAATAGATTTCATCATAGCCACTGGTGAATAGGTTTCATCGTAATCCACACCGTGAACTTGTCTGAAACCTTTTGCCACCAACCTGGCTTTATAAATCTGGACATTTCCATCCACGTCAATCTTCTTCTTGAAGATCCATTTGCACTCGATGGCTTTTACACCAGCGGGTAAGTCAACCAACGAAAACACTTGGTTGACCGACATGGAGTCCATTTCGGAATCAGTGGCCTTGCGCCACTTCGAGGAATCTGGGCCCATCATGGCTTGATTGAAGTTCGATGGTTCATCACCATCAATGATCAAAAGATCATGACAGTTAGTCACGAGGAATCCTTGATATCTCTCGGGTTCGTGACGGATCCTCCCGGATCTTCGAACTTCAGGTACTACAGGTTCAGGCTCTACAATTTCTTGTAGGTCCTCCTGCTGCTCTTCCTCATTAGGTTGAGCAGTATCCTGTTCATCTTGAATTTCTTCAAGCAGTACCTTACTCCCACTGTCTTTCTTAGAGAGAAACTCTCTCTCAAGAAAGTTACAATCCCGGGCAACAAAGATCTTGTTCTCGGAACGTAGATAGAAGTAATAAGCCTTGGTTTCCTTCGGATAACCAATGAAGTAGCATTTATCAGACTTTGGTGTAAGCTTGTCTGAGATCAATCTCTTGACATAGGCTTGACAACCCCAAATTCTAAGATAAGACAGCACTGGAGCCACTCCAGTCCATAATTCATATGGTGTCTTTGCTACTGCTTTCGATGGCGCTCTATTTAGAGTGAACACTGTTGTTAGCAGAGCATATCCCCAAAGGGATATTGGAAGGTCTGTGTGACTCATCATAGATCGAACCATATCCAATAAGGTCCGATTTCTCCTCTCAGACACACCATTCCATTGAGGTGTTCCGGGAGGAGTGAGTTTGGATACGATCCCACACTCTCTTAGATGATCACTGAATTCTTGGCTTAAGTATTCTCCTCCTCGGTCGGACCGAAGAGCCTTAATGCTTTTGCCAAGTTGATTCTGTACTTCATTTTGGAATTCTCTGAACTTCTCAAAAGATTCAGACTTATGTTTCATTAAATAAACATATCCATACCTACTGAAATCATCAGTGAAGGTAATGAAGTACTGATAGTTTCCTCTTGCATTTGTGGACATTGGGCCACACACATCAGTGTGTATCAGGCCCAATAAGTCACTGGCCCTCTCGTTAGGTTTATTAAAGGGGGCCCGTGTCATTTTGCCCATCATGCAGGATTCGCATTTCTCACATGACTCAAAGTCAAATGAGCCAAGAAGTCCATTCGAATGGAGCCTCTTGATGCGTTTCTCGCTGATGTGCCCTAAACGACAATGCCATAGAAACGTTCGGTTCTCCTCATTAGGTTTGAACCGTTTGGTATCAATGTTATAAATTGGCGCGGATTGATCAAGTATGTAAAGCCCATTCGTAAGAGGGGCACAACCATAGAACAAATTGTTGCGATTGAAGGAACATAATTTATTCTTAACTGAAAAATCATAACCTTCCAAATCCAACAAAGAAATTGAAATAATATTTCTGCTTATAGCAGGTACAAAATAACAATTATTGAGTTCTAAAACCAATCCCGAAGGTAAAGACAACAAGTATGTGCCTACAGCTAGTGCTGGAACTTTCGCTCCATTCCCAACTCGTAGCTCCACTTGTCCTTGCTTCAGCCTTCTACTGTTGCTGAGTGCCTGCATATTAGTACAAATATGAGCCCCACAACCAGTATCCATAACCCATGAGGTATTATCAGAAGTAGTTGTATTAACTTCTATAACAAAAATACCTGTTGAAGAAGTCTCGAAAGTCTTCTTCTTCAATTCCTTTAGACCTTCCAGGAATTTCTTACATTCTCTCCTCCAATGCCCTGGTTCTTTACAGAACCTGCATATGTCAGTTGGCCCAGCCTTGGACTTGGGCTTGGGCTTTGGCGTGTCCTTGTCCGCGACTTGGACAGCCTTGGCCTTTCCCTTATCCTTAGCAGAGGATTTCTTAAACCCCTTGCCCTTTTGCACCATAAGCACATTGGGGTCCTTGGCGGTTTTCCTCAAGTTGGGCTCTGCAGTCTTGAGCATTCCGTGAAGCTCAGGCAATGTCTTACTCAAGCCATGCATGTTAAAGTTCAGAATGAACTGATCATAGCTTGCAGGCAATGACTGCAGAATGATGTCGCAGGCAAGTTCCTGGCTGATAGGGCAGTCGAGTTTCTGAAGATGATCGAGATAACCCATCATCTTCAAGACATGAGGACTCACTGCCGCATTTGCAGCCAACTTACAATCTAAGAGGTTCTTAACAGTCTGAAACCTCTCAGTCCTTGCTTGCTCCTGAAAAAGCGATTTCAGGCTTGCCATTATCTCAATTGGTGACAACACACTCTCGAACTGCATTTGCAGCTCAGCAGTCATTGTCGCCAACATAAGGCAATACACATCATTTTCATCTGACGAATGCTTTTCCCAAGCATTATGCAGAGTCCTGGCGGCATTGTTAGCAGGCCTCTCGGGGAGAGGATCACGAAGGACATAATCCTTCTTCTCCTGCTTGAGGACCAGCCTCAAGTTCCTTGACCACGTCAGGAAGTTCGTTCCAGTCAGCTTCTCCTTCTCGAGAACAGACCGGATTGAGAATGTGTTTTGTGTGCATGTAGTAGTCATAGCTGAAATATATAAGATAAAAGGTTATTAGTTAATATGTTCAATATGATTAATCTTATATTATACTTAATATGATCAATCATGCATTATATTCAATGACCTAAGTTACCCTCAATAGAATATAATGATTCCAAGATCCACATATAACTAAGATCAAAGTGGGCCACTGGCCGTCACCCAACCTTAGCTTATATCGGTAAGCCCTATGTCGGCTAATTATATCCGTGATATAACTCTTGGTTGTGAATCTGGGCCCGAGGCCCAATTCACTCTGATGTCTCAAGGCCCGGGACTCCCGATGGCCTAGTCAAGAAAACCAAACTATACAGTCATGTAATCATTAATGTCTGGGACTCCCAATGACATTTATGAATCACAAACCGTCTTATCCACGCAAAAGTAGACACCCTCACACTGTAAGGCCATGAATACAATTGAATGGGCTTCGACAGCTGACATAGCCCGGACAAGACATCCAACGCTTGATATTTTTTTGAGGTTCGTAGGTTTATTAAAATTTCATTCCCAAAATAGAAGATTACTATTTCGGGAAACTTTCTATTTTGGAAACCTACTATTTTTGGAAACTTTCTAAAATTGGAAACTTTCTAAAACCGGAAACTTTCTAACTTTAGAAATTTCTTTAAATCCAAAACATGCAAATCTAGAAACTTCTATTTTAAGAAACTTTCTAATTTCAAAATTTCGGAAACTTTAATTTAAAATCGATTTATATAACTTTATAAAATAAATTTTAAATTAATCTGAAGAAAGACTCAAATAATTGGCCCAATTGTTTTAACTTCTTGGCCCGAGGCCCAAGAATTGGTCCATGTCCAAGACATGACCCAATTGTCCAATTAAATGACATAACCGGTCTGGTTCATTAAAATTGGTCTAACCAAATTTTAATTACTACGATGACCACAATTGTCAACCGGTTATTTACTAAACCGGATTTTCTCAATTTATTTGGTCCAACCAAATCAAATTAGAAAATCCTGGTTTAGGCACAAAATCCAATATTTCGACTTTGGATTTCTTATCCCGGTTTAACCAGAACTTAATAAAATTATTAAATCTGTTTATTAAACCGCGACGTTTAATTTTAATAAAATTTTAAACCGAACCGAAGACACAAGCCAAAACCGAACCGATTAGGTCACGGCCGCAAGCAACACTCGATCGTGAATGATCGGGACAGCCGCAAACCTTACGGTCGGGACGAGCTCGGCTTGTGATCGGGACGAGAACGACCGAGAGTTGCCGAGACGCGACGCGATCGCATCAGCCGATCGGACCAACTCTCTCGATCGGGACGACGAGGCAACCGGACGCATTCACAGTCGATCCATGCTATCGATCATAATGATCGATCCATGCGATCAACTCGCCCGATCCCGCGCCTCCACTCCGATCGGACTGACGACGCAACGCGATCCATGATCGGTTCGTTCATCATGTACCGATCGGCCCGACGCATACCAAATCATATAGCTTGGTTTTTGCGATTTCAAATATGTTTAGGTTTCAATTCCTTGTTGCTTAAGTGATTTCTCTTATCAGTAGTTGATTCAAAACACTTTTTAAACAAGAAAAACAATCCTAAACGAGATTCTAAACAAGAAAAACCAGAACCAATAGCTCTGATACCACTGAAGGATGTTTTGATGTTAATCCAGATTCAATTCTCAGATTCAACAATTCCTAAACATGCGGATCTAGGTTCTCTTGAATAGAAACTTTAATGGATCTCACCTTTTACCTGTTTATGCAGCGGAAAGAGAGAACAGGTCAGAGATCAGAGAGCCACCAAGTGATAACTCCTCCAGAGGTTCACACACGCACACCAAGCAGGAAGAGAGGCTGCTAGACCAAGCTGTGGGAGGCGCAGGAAGAGAGAGAGAGGCGCGGCTGGGTTAGGGTTAGGGGAGAAAGAGATTTGGGTTTTAGTTTATAAAACCCTTCTCTTTCCCTTTTGGGCTTTTGGGCCCAAATACCAATCTGATTAAATCCCTTGGATTTAATCAGACCCATTAATCTCTCTCTAAGTACGACAAATGCCTGGAACTTTTACCGTACTTCTGCTAAGCCGTTCCTTCACATTTTCCTGTTAGCTTAGGCGTGTGACCCATATGGGATCATATAATAAAGGCAATAAGTCCAAGACTTATAGATCATGAGGGGACTCTAGCAAGCCATCATGACCCCAGTATTATATGACTTATGTCTGATCATTGACATACTCTTACTTTCTAGAGACAGTACCGAGATTACTGGACACAATTCCAACAGAACTATCACTGGGCATAGGATGTGTATTGATTATAGAAAGCTAAATGCCGCGTCTAGGAAGGATCATTTTCCATTACCATTCATTGATCAAATGCTTGAACGCCTTGCTAATCATCCTTTCTATTGTTTTCTTGATGGATACAGTGGGTTCTTTCAGATTCCGATACATCCTAATGATCAGGAGAAAACGACATTCACTTGTCCTTATGGTACCTTTGCTTATCGAAGGATGCCATTTGGCTTGTGCAATGCACCGGCTACCTTTCAGCGGTGTATGATGTCTATTTTCTCAGATCTTATCGAGGATATTGTGGAAGGTTTCATGGATGATTTTTCTGTGTATGGTTCTTCTTTCTCTTCCTGTTTGCTGAACTTGTGCAGGGTCTTAAAGAGATGTGAAGAGACGAACCTCGTGCTCAATTGGGAAAAATGCCACTTCATGGTAACGAAAGGGATTGTGTTGGGGCACAAGATTTCAGAGAATGGTATTGAAGTGGATAAGGCTAAGATAGAGGTGATGACAAGTCTTCAGCCACCAAACTCAGTGAAGGGAATCCGAAGCTTTTTGGGTCATGCAGGGTTCTACCGGCGGTTTATTAAGGACTTCTCCAAGATCGCTAGGCCACTTACACGTCTGCTGTGTAAGGAGACAGATTTTGTGTTTGATGATGAGTGTTTGGCAGTGGTCAACATGATCAAGGAGGCCTTGATTAGCGCCCCTATAGTCCAAGCTCCCGACTGGGAGTTGCCTTTTGAGATCATGTGTGATGCAAGCGACTACGCAGTGGGAGCAGTCCTTGGGCAGAGGAAAGACAAGAAACTCCATGTCATATACTATGCTAGTAGGACATTGGACGATGCTCAAGTGAGGTATGCAACAACTGAGAAAGAGCTTCTTGCTGTGGTGTTTGCCTTTGAGAAGTTCAGGTCATACTTGGTTGGATCTAAAGTTGTGGTGTACACGGATCATGCTGCGTTGAGGTATCTACTTGCCAAGAAAGATGCCAAGCCAAGGCTTCTGAGGTGGATACTGTTGCTGCAAGAATTTGACTTGGAGATTAAGGATAAGAAAGGCATTGAGAATGGAGTGGCAGACCATTTGTCAAGACTGAGAATTGAGGATGGAATTCCTCTAGATGACTCTCTCCCTAAGGAGCAGCTAATGGCTTGCAAGGTTGTTAAGGATGCTCACGATACAAGAATGAAGATTGAGGAAGTGAACTCTATTGAAGACAAAGAACCGTGGTATGCTGATATAGTCAATTTCCTAGCTGTTGGGAAAGAACCACCAAGCCTCGATAGCTACCAAAGAAAGAAGTTCTTTAGAGATTTCAACAGGTACTATTGGGATGAGCCTTACCTCTACACTTTGTGCAAGGATCAGCTCTATAGAAGGTGCATAGCTGATGAAGAAGTGGGAGGCATTCTCCTACATTGCCATGGGTCAGATTATGGTGGTCACTTTGCCACTTTCAAGACGGTTCAAAAGGCTCTACAAGCTGGGTTTTGGTGGCCTACAATGTTCAAAGATGCCCAAGAGTTCATTACTAAGTGTAATCCTTGTCAGAGAAAGGGGAATATCAGTAGAAGAAATGAGATGCCTCAAAACCCCATCCTTGAAGTTGAAGTGTTTGATGTGTGGGGCATTGATTTCATGGGACCCTTCCCATCCTCTTACGGGAATAGCTACATTTTAGTAGCTGTGGATTATGTTTCCAAGTGGGTAGAAGCAGTGGCGAGTCCAACTAATGACGCCAAGGTTGTAATAAAGCTGTTCAAGAGCATTATTTTCCCAAGATTTGGAATCCCGAGGATTGTGATCAGTGATGGAGGCTCACACTTCATCAACAGGCTATTTGAGAGCCTTTTGAAGAAGTATGGAGTGAAGCATAAGGTTGCAACACCATATCATCCTCAGACAAGTGGCCAAGTTGAAGTGTCCAATAGGCAGATCAAGGCTATCCTAGAGAAGACTGTTGGAGCTTCAAGGAAAGATTGGGCTAAGAAACTTGATGACGCACTGTGGGCATATAGAACCGCTTTCAAGACTCCATTGGGCACTACACCATTCACCATGATGTATGGTAAGTCATGTCACTTACCGGTGGAGGTGGAATACAAGGCCATGTGGGCTGTCAAGTTGCTGAACTTTGACATCAAGACCGCAACTGAGAGGAGGTTGATTCAGCTGAATGAACTCGACGAGATACGGCTTGAGGCTTTTGAGAGCTCGAAGATCTATAAGGAGAGGACCAAGCTTTTCCATGATAAGCTGATCCAGAAGAAGGAGTTCAAGGAAGGAGATCTTGTGTTGCTCTTTAACTCCCGGCTGAAACTCTTTCCCGGGAAGCTCAAGTCTAGATGGTCGGGACCGTTTAGAGTGAAGGAGGTGAGACCATATGGAGCAGTGGTACTTTTGGGAAAATCTGATGAAGAGTTCACGGTCAATGGCCAAAGACTCAAGCATTACTCTGTCTCAGAAGCAATAGAGGAGGGAACTTCCATTCCACTCTCTAGCCCTCCCTCAGCTTTAGATCACGGTTTGCAAAGTCGAGCTTAACGACTCTAAATAAAAGCGCACTTGGGAGACATTCCCATGTTTATCCTTGTATATACGTCTTTTTCTTGTTATTTTTTATGTTTTGCTTTGATTTTTGTCAGGTTTTGGCTTAAGGATTAGGTTGTAGATCAGTTGGAGTTGAGCAAAGGCCACAGAAATGAAGAAAAATGGTGCAGGGACCGATATCGGGTTCCGTATCGGCTGGCCAGGCCGATACGGTTATGGTAAAAATAATCCGAGACTACATATCGGTCTCCGTATCGGTTGGCCAGGCCGATACGGATTTCCCAGAAAGATCAATATCGGTGTCCGTATCGGTTGGCCAAGCCGATACGGATCTTCGGAGTGAGCGCATATCGGTCTCCGTATCGGTTGGCCAGGCCGATACGGATTGCAAAAATTAAATCCGAGAGTTAATATCGGCTGGCGTATCGGTTGGCCAGGCCGATACGCCCCTTCGCCCGGGTAAGTTATTCGATTCTAAACCGATTTCAAACCGGTTCTGACCGGATTTTAACCCAAAAATCGATTTCTTCCCCTCTTTTCTCCTCCCCACACGCGTTTCTCTCTCTCTCCTTCCTCCTCTTGCGATTTCAACAAGAAACTTTCCAAGTTCTTCCAACTCCCTTTTCTCTCTCAAATCTTCACCAAATTTCGAATTTTCAAGTGCTAAATTCAAGGTTTTCTAAGCTCTATCATTTGCAATCATCCTCTACCATCATCCCTCATCAGAACAGCAAGGTATAATTCACTCTCTCTCAATTTCGGATTGCTCAAAAAATTTCAGATTTTTAGAACTCAAAATTGTGGATTTTTGCTTGATGATTAAGGATAGAAACCTCTGCTAGACTATTTCTAGATGATTACCCAACTCAATTGCACCCTAGGATTGTTTGAATTTGATCTTTGGTGAATTAGGGTTCTTGAGAAATTTGGAATCCGAAAATTTTTGGGGGTTTTCTAATTGGATGGTTTCTAATGATGAATTGGATTGCTAAAAGCTTAATTGTGTGATGCTACTTGATTTGGATGAGTTTTGTTTCACAAAAGTTTCAAAAGTGTGCATTAAGGACCTTTGGTTGATGAGATTGTGAATTGCTCAAGAAAGTGATTGATTTGCTTGTACATTGTGCTTATGCTGAGCTAGAATTGAGTTTGGTTAAGATGCTTAAGCTTGTTTACTGCATTGAAGTTGAAAAAGTATGCAATTGTTAAGCTCCCACAATTGTTGATCATCAATGCTTTAAGCCCCTATTGATTGTGTTGGTAGATTGTACGATGTGCTTATTCGTTCTTTGAGTTGTCTTTTGTAGGACAATGACAAGGAAGCGCGCCGACCCGAAACCAAAGGCACAAGAAGTGGGAACTTCATCAAAAGGAAAAGGGGTAGCAGTTGATGAAGAGGTACAAGAAGCCCCGGTAAAGATTACCCAAGTGCCTTACAAGTACTCCACCTCTGAGATATATGACAAGCTGGAGGGGATACCATTTTGGCCAACCCGATACCCTCACGCCCCGACACTTACTGCACTTGGGCTACTGGATGACTACAACGAGATTGTAGAGAACATGGGCCTTAAGGAGTTCTTCAACCTTGCCAGTGACTCCTACCAGAGCTCAGCATGCCAATTCCTCTCATCCATGAAAGCAACAGTCAATATGAGGAGAGCCGCTTTGGCAGGGGAAGTGAGCAGAGGGAAGATTGATTTCCAAATGGGTAGGAAGAAGTACAGCATGACGTATGAGGACATAGCTGCAGTTTTTGACTTTCCAGAGAATGGTGCTCAGCTGGGAACTAATATCCCGATTGATAGGGACGACCTCGAGGGTGTTTGGCAGATGATAGCTGATGGGCCCTTTAAGCTGGGAGCTATGAAAGCTGGAAGGATCAGACACCCAGCTATTAGATACGTGCACAAGGCGTTAGCTCACACTTTATTTGCTAGGAAGGAGGCAAACCAAGTCCACGAACTGGAGATGAAGATACTGTACATTGGGTTGCAGCCTCTCCTGCTCACATATCCCAACGGTCAGCCCATACCACCAGTTGAGCGCCTCCCAAGCTACACCTCCATTTTGATAGAGCAGTTTGCTGTCCACCGAGATTGGGCAATGTCAGTGAGGGACTCTAGTCCGAAGTTCAGCATGGGTGGCTTGATCACACCGTTGCTTGTGAAGAAGAAGGTAAAACTGGAAGGAAGTCTGGATGAGAAGACATTTGGGGAGCATACACCAGTAGCATGGCTGGATGTTCCGCAGCTTGTCCGAACTCACTACCTCGCCTCCAAGCCACCTCCAGGGCGCCATCTCTACCGGATGTGCTCGGGTACTTCCCACGAAGAAGGGTATCTCCTCCCAAACCCCGACATTACAAGCTTTGCCAACAGAGCTCATATCAGATTTTTACCGGGGGTAGAGCATGTGTTTGGACCTCACGGGTCACAGAGAGCGACTGCAGCAGAACATGATACTTCCGACGCACCTGCTGGGGTGTATGGGCTGCACAGATACCTTATCGATCCTCTAGATGATCCTATCGCTAACAAGACAGTCAGAGCACTGAGGGACCAGAACCGGGACCTCCAGAGGCAGAGAAAATGGCACGGTAGGAACATTAAGAAGATGGCTTCCTGCTTGAAGAAAGTGACCAAGGTTCTTAAGATGATTGTGGGGAAGAAGGACAAGAGTAGCGCTGCGGGACAGGCCTCCACATCCCGAGAGGCTCAGGCTGGTGTAGATGAGGAGATTCAGGCAGCTACTGAGGAGGTGATAGCTGAGGCAGATGACTTGGTTGAGCAGGCTGAGTTGGAGCAGGGCATATACTCGGTTGCTGGACACGAGACATCAGGATCTGCACGCATGGCCCATGACTCCTACTATGAGGATCCTCACCGCCACTCTACTCGCGAGGACAGAAGGAAGAAGAGAAGAGCCATGAGGACACCTTCCTGCTCCTCTTCCAACCCGACTTACTCCATGGGGGACTCATCACCTCCGTACCTCCACTACTAGCCAGGTTACACTCCACCCTTGTACATAGTTCTTTTCCTTTCTTTGTTTGCTTTTTGTGTGTTTTCGGTCTTTCTTCCTTGCCTAGATCACACAAGGGACCGTGTGATTTAAGTTTGGGGGAGAGACCAGTTGCTAATCTGGTTTTCTTTGTTCTTATTTTTGTTTTATCATTTGAGTCTCATGCATTCATGTAAGGCATAGAAAAAACCAAAAAAATTAAAAAAATTTCAAAAATTTTCACAAAAAGAAGCATGTAGGATCGAGTCTAGTTAGTAGTTTAGGATTCATGCATTGGGAACGATGATGATTTTGCCTTGAAGAGGCTCACCAATTAAGTTGTTTGTTGCTTTAATCAATTTTCAAAAACAAAGGAAAACCCATTGCTTGACTTTGAGATTCTGAAATTCCCTATCCTTGTGAAGCTTGCTTGAATTAGACTCAATTCACTGTTATTGGACTTAATTTGATTATCGAAATATCTTGCTTAGGGTCTTGAAATGCAATCCCATAATCCTTGCTCGAGCTATGTTTTCCCTTTTACCACTCTTTTGATTAGCTCGGGCAACCATTGATCTTATGATCATGGATTCCCTTACCCAAAGACCCTAAACCTTTCCTTGATGCCAAAATGATTTGTGAGTGGGGCCTGTTCTTGATAGCTTTTGGCATGTGCAAAAACTTGAGAGTATCGGGAACGACAATGGTCTTTTCTCATTTTAGCTAACTCTATTTGCCAAAAGAGTCTAGCATTAGGATGGGAAACAAGTTTGGGGGAGAGATGAGAGCTATCTTGGGAATAAAAGGATCAATGAAAAGAGTTGTAAAGTGTTCAATGAGAAAAAGAAAGTCACTAGGAACTAAATTAAGAAGAGAGCATTGTGCAAAAGAAAAGAAAGAAAGATCAAGTGTAAAAAGGGCTAACTTATGAAAAAAGTGTTTGCTCATGATAAAAAAAAAGAGAAGAGTCAGTTAAGAGTTCCCTAGTGACAAAGAAAAGAGAGAAAAAGAGCTAAAAGCGGTGAGAGTTTTGGGTGATTGAATTGGGGGTTTTTGGTGAGTGTTTGTCTTTCATTATGGGATTGTATAGAGGAATCTTCTAGGGATTGGGTAGAACAATGAGAAAAGAACTTTGTATGCATGAATTGTTCCCTTTCTTAGATGGATTTTGTGTAATGCCATTTGCTCATATTCTGGAGAGTTAACAACCACCAAAGACACTACTAAGCCATCTCAAATAGCCTCTCTTGAACCTAACCAATTGGGATTGATTGATTGCCCCTTTGTGAGATCGCACTTAACTTCTAAATAAATGTAAGGAATTGAGTTGATGATTGCTTGTGTTCTATAGGATCTCGGGAGTTGGAGTAGGGATTGAGGGAACGGTAATGTGGAAGTACATGGATAGTTAATGATTAGAGCAACTTATAACTTCTTTGAAAGATCTTGTATCTTGTTGTGAGTCTTGTGGTTTTGAGCCCCCGCTTTCAAACCTTTTCCCCAACCTGTTGTGATTGACTGATGCTTGCTTGTGGACAAGCAAGATTCAAGTTTGGGGGAATTGATATTCATACATTTTCATGCATTTAGGCTTGTATATAGTTCTTGTTTTGACTTCTTTTCTCCATCATTCATACAATTTTGTCGAGTCATTGTCACATCTAGAGTCTAGAGTTGTTTAGGACTAGGATTAGGCATTCTAGGCTTGCATTTGGAGTGTTTCTTATGTTTTGCAGGTGAATGGAGGCATCTAGGAGCATTGGTGAGCTTGGAAGTGGAGTCTTGAGCTCAGAAGACCAAGGAAGAGCCAGCGAAGGACCATATCGGCCTGAGTATCGGCCAGGCGGGCCGATACGACCCCTCGTCAAAGTCCCGGAGAACCATATCGGCCCGAGTATCGGTCCACCCAACCGATATGGACTCTCGGATTAATTTTCGGGACTTCATATCAGGTCACATATCGGTCAGGTGGACCGATATGCTCCCATCCAGATTTAATCCGAGACTTGGTATCGGTTGGCATATCGGTCCACCCAACCGATATCGTTCCCAGATGTTCACTTGGATCCGGGTCAACACCCGGTTTGTTCCGGGTTGACCCGGCTCGCACCCTAATGACTATCTAAGCCAAAAACCTATTTCATTTTGTTTCTTAAGCAGTTTTTGATGTTCTAAACTCTTTTGTAAGAACAAATTTGATTCTTGAGATTAATCTAGTATTTTCTTCATTATTCCTTCTACAAAATCTTTCAATCCCTCACCAATCTCCATGATCAACTCTATTCCTATGAGTTTTGTTGATCTAGTTATGATTTGTGAGTAGTTCTCCATAGGCTTGTGGGTTGGGTAGGATTAGGTTGATTAGGGGTGATCAATAGAATTCTAGTAGTTATATGTTAAAATCTCATCTAGCAAAGTGTGCTTAATGCCTAATTAATCTTGATCACATTGATTAGGATGTTTAGAATTTCTTGTTCACAACATGTTCGATGAAATTCCAATATTTAGCTTTGTTAGGACTTTCATATTCTAGCACATGAAAATGTATGTCTAGAGTGATTGGTTGCTAATTGGAACCTGTTTGAATGCTCGTTTGATTTTGATTCACAAATGATGATTTGTTCTTGAGTTAAGATTAAATGAAGAATTGGTATTAAGAGATTAAACTGATTTACTTTGTGTGTTCCTTGCTAGGAGATTAGCTTTTAGAAGTTTGAATTAGGATTCCTTGATCATCTCGAGTCACCTATCCGTTGACCCTTATCCTTGAGCCTTATTCTTCCTATTGATTGAATCGTTTGTTTATCTGCTTTTTGTTTGCTTCGGTCTGATTTACTTTGTTAGGATTGTTAGAAATTAAAAATCAAAATTTGTTTGATTTGACTCTGAAGGATTAGTATTTGCTTGTTCGTTTTATCCATCCCAGAATAGGTTCGATACCTCAAAGCTACATCGATAAGCTTGAGGAATTGGTACCTCAAAGGATTGCAAAATCCTAGTTATCACTTGTTTGCCTGCTTTGGTGTCATCTTCAAGATCTAAAACAAAGAATTCTGAAAAGTTAGGCCAAGAACAAAAATTTCAAAACGACCAAATTTCACAAAATTGATCATATACATTCAACCTCAGAATCATAATCAATTACATTCCATCTCAAGTCCGCCTCAAAGCTCGTGAAAATCAAAGAGAGCACAAGCTCGTCATCAAATCAATTTTTTTAGAAACTTGCAAATTCACCACAAAAATCACAAGGGAAACTTATATTACCTTTAGAAAAACCTAACTACGCATGATTCAAGTGTGAAAACTAGCTAATGGAGGCAAAATCGAAGCTTTTTACCTTAGGGCCGAAACCAAATTACGGTAATTTCGAGACCATACCTTTTCAAATGGATGAACAAAGAATTATACTAGACAGGGGGAATAAAATCGAGTGGAATAGGCTTTTCAATCACTCAAATCGGTTAAGAAACGAATATTTGGCGATTCCTTGGGAGATTTTTGCGATTTGTAAAAATAGGAAGAAGATAAAGTCTGTCGCGCGGTTTAAAGAACGTATCTCGAAATCATCGGTGTCAACTGACCCCAAGTGTATAGACCGACACCAATATACCAAAACCGTAATCGATCTTTGCACGTTGACCTTGGTCTATTTTGGGACGTCATCGAAAACTCGACGGGAGTGTCGACCGACACCGACTCCGAACTGGTCCTGATCCTACGAAACTCAACACAAAAACAAATAAAAAACCAAAATCCTAAAAGAAAATGAAAAATTCATAGTATTTACAACTTACCAGTGGGTTGCCTCCCACCAAACACTAGTTTTATGTCACTAGCTTGACTGATCTGCGACTAGGCAGTGGGTGCATCATCCAGATGCACAATTTCACCTCATGGAATCTCTGTTTTCCCCCAATAATACTTCACACTTTGTCCATTGAGAGTGAAATCCTCACCATTGGAATTCAACAGGATAACATCACCATATGGTCTGACCTCTTTGATGGTAAAGGGACCTGACCAACGAGAACACAATTTTCCAAAAAAAATTGTAAACGAGAGTTATACAGAAGTACCTGGTCATGGGTTTTAAGTGACTAGTGATGATCTTTTTATCATGATAAGCCTTTGTCCTCTCCTTGTATAGCTTTGAGTTCTCATATACATGGTATCTGATCTCATATAACTCACTCAGCTATATCAAACGCCTCTTTGCAACAAGTTTGAGATCGAAGTTCATTTACTTTACTGCCCATGATGCCTTTAGTTCGAGCACAACTGAAATATGACAAGCTTTCTTGTAGAGGAGATGAAACGGTGTACTCCCAAGTGGCGTCTTAAACGCAGTCTTGAGGCCCATAACGCATAATCCAACTTGGTAAAACAATGCTTCCTAGTATTTCTCACTTTCTTCTCCAGTATCTCCTTAATCTGTCTGTTGGAGACCTCAACTTGTCCACTCGTCTGAGGATGATATGGAGTAGCCACACGATGATTAACACCATGCTTCTTCAGCAGCGTCTTGATGACCTTGTTGATGAAGTAAGAACCACCACCACTTATTAAAATCCGAGGCACTCCAAATCTGGGGAAGATGATAGTCTTAAACAGCTTAAGAACTATTGACGAATCATTGGTTGGAATAGTGATCGCTTCAACCCACTTAATAACATAGTCCAAAACAACCAAGATGTACTTGTATGATATGAAGATGGGAATGTACCCATGAAATCGATGCCGTAATCGAAAACCTCAACTTCCAATATGAAGTTATGTGGCATCTCATGTCGTTTGCATATCTTCCCTCTCCTCTGACAGACATCACACTACAAGATAAACAATTGAGCATCCTTAAACATTGTAGGCAACAGGAAGCCTGTTTGAAGAACTTTGGACACTGTCTTGAATGTGGAAAAGTTTACAATATATTCAGACTCATGACAGTAGTGCAACACATTCTGAACTTCAGATTCGGCAATGCAGCGGCTTAGATACCATCTAAACAGTTCGTGTACAAATAGGAATCGCCCCAATAGAAACAAATGATTTCCCGAAGAAACTTCTTCTTCGCATAGCTCTTAAACACTTCTGCCTCATCCTCTGCAGCTAGATAGTTTTTAATATCAGCATACAACACTCTATTGAAGGAAGACCATGTGGTAACAACATACATGAAAGCTTCAAATCGATAATCTGAAACCTCTTCGTCTGTCTGCAATTGGTGTCGACCGACACTGGTGGTTGTGTCGGGTGACACTGCATCGTGTTGACCTCTCAACGTCGTGGTTGAACAATTTTCTCCTGTGTCTTTGCGCTTGGTTCGACCGACGCCATGGCGGTGTCGACCGACACCAGACCCGTAGCTCGTAAAGATTGCAAGTTTTCAACATACTCCGTTTGTAAACCTTTCTCAATATGATAAATGTTCTCCTCATGCATAAAATCATCTATAGGGACGTCCTCATCAACTATGATCCATGAGAGATGATCAGAAACACCATTTTCTACTCCTTTCTTTTCCCTTACTTTGATATCAAACTCCTGAAGAAGAAGAATCTATCGCACCATTCTCGGCCTAGCATCTTGTTTTGCATCAAGTACTTTAGTGCAGAATGATCCGTAAGCACAATCACCTTAGATCCAATGCTAGGAAGGAAACTTATCAAAGGAAAAGACAAAAACTAGCAACTCCTTCTCAGTTGTTGTATAATTTCTTTGTGCATCATCAAGCATTCATAGTCGATAGCATGAAGCTTCTTGTCGATTCTCTGACCCAATATCTCCTATTGCGAAGTCACTGGCATCTAGAGGTTACACAATTGGAGCGTAAATTAAAGATTGCTTCAGCTCTTGGAATGCAGAATGAAACTCCTCTGTGAACTCAAACTTCAGATCTTTGGGCATAAATCCAGTAAGTGGTTGAGCTATCTTGTTGAAATCTCTGATAAATATCCTGTAAAACCCAGCATGTCCAAGAAAACTCCTCACTGCCTTCACTGAATCCGGCACCTGTAGACATGTCATGACCTTAATATTAACTCGATCAACGTCAATCTCTATCTCGGAAACTCTGTGTCCATGTACAATGTCATTTCTGACCATGAAATGACACTTCTCCCAATTCAGAAGCAGGTGCTTTCCCTCACATCTAGCACGAACCTTACACAGATTATTCAGACAAGCGTGGTAGAAGGGTTCATAGAAAGAAAAATCATCTATAAAGACGTCCATAAAGTCCTCAATCATGTCCGTAAAGATGGAAATCATGCATCTCTGGAAGGTGGCATGAGCATAACAGACATGTCTCATGTTCCGAACCCACAGGTTCACGCTCCTTCGATATCAAACTCCTGAAGAAGAAGAATCTATCGCACCATTCTCGGCCTAGCATCTTGTTTTGCATCAAGTACTTTAGTGCAGAATGATCCGTAAGCACAATCACCTTAGATCCAATGCGGTAGGAAGGAAACTTATCAAAGGAAAAGACAAAAACTAGCAACTCCTTCTCAGTTGTTGGTTAATTTCTTTGTGCATCATCAAGCGTTCATAGTCGATAGCATGAAGCTTCTTGTCGATTCTCTAACCCAATATCTCCTATTGCGAAGTCACTGCCATCTAGAGGTTACACAATTGGAGCGTAAATTAAAGATTGCTTCAGCTCTTGGAATGCAGAATGAAACTCCTCTGTGAACTCAAACTTCAGATCTTTGGGCATAAATACAGTAAGTGGTTGAGCTATCTTGCTGAAATCTCTGATAAATATCCTGTAAAACCCAGCATGTCCAAGAAAACTCCTCACTGCCTTCACTGAATCCGGCACCTGTAGACATGTCATGACTTTAATATTAGCTCGATCAACGTCAATCTCTATCTCGGAAACTCTGTGTCCATGTACAATGTCATTTCTGACCATGAAATGACACTTCTCCCAATTCAGAAGCAGGTGCTTTCCCTCACATCTAGCACGAACCTTACACAGATTATTCAGACAAGCGTGGTAGGAGGGTTCGTAGAAAGAAAAATCATCTATAAAGACGTCTATAAAGTCCTCAATCATGTCCGTCAAGATGGAAATCATGCATCTCTGGAAGGTGGCATGAGCATAACATAATCCAAATGGCATTTTACGATATGAAAAAGTGCCATATGGACAAGTAGAGGTGATCTTTTCATGCTCATATGGATGAATGGGAATCTTAAAGAGTCAGAATACCAATCAAGGAAGCAGTAGTATGGGTGGTTCACTAACCTCTCAAGCATATGACCAGTGATTGTACCTGTAGGAAACAGCTCGTCCCTTTCGATCTTAACCGATGTGGCCTCTCCTTTCTTAGAAACCACATGAACCAGACTAACCCAACCACTATATGAAATTGGATAGATGATCCCAGCTTGCATTAAGATTCATGATCTCCTTCTTAACTACCTCCTTCAGGTTCGAATTAAGACGCCTCTGATGCTCAATCGATGACAAGCTCTCATCCTCCATGTGTATCCTATGCAATGCACAAATTCGGAAAGATACCTGAAATGTCATCAAGAGAATAGCCAATATACTTGTGATGCTTGCGCAGATTTATAACGAATAAGGTGAGTACTGCATCACATGCTCACTAGCATTCAACAGTCAGACATACCGAGGAGTCATGCCATCCTGACTCTTCAATTTTTGTGCAGATCCCACCAGTTCTCTCTCTAACGGATCTATTATGTTCATCTCATGAAAGATATTTGCAGCCATGTTGCCTAGTGTGTCCACATAGAAGGTCTATCCGTCAATCGTGGGATGTCTCATCAGCTTTTCCATGTCAAAATTCAACACAATATCACCCACATTCAGACCTATCTTCTCCTGCTTCGCATTAATGATAGCATCAGTTGTAGCCAAGAATGGTCTGCCAAGATAAGAAGATCCTTAGGCTCGTCATTTTACTGCAGAATCACAAAGTATGTGGGGATCACACAACCCCCAATTTTCACTAGCACATCTTCCAATATACCCTCTAGAATCTTGATGAAACGATCAGTTCGAATCAAAGAGATCTTAGTAGGTGAAAAATCAGTCATCTTCGTCTTAAACGCAACTGAATAAGGCATCAGATTGACGATCGATACAATATCACACAACGATATCTCAAATCTGATTCTGAAGATAGAGCAGTCCAAGATAAAGCTTCATGGGTCCTTCGGTTTCTTTGGAATTCTGTTCTAGATGACAACACTACATACTTCACTTGTCATCATCACATATTCCTCATCACCCATATATGTAGTCAACATCAGTTTCAAGCATCTCTTGACAACCACAATAGTCTTGATAACATCTAATAAAGGCACTGAAAGAGTAAGTATGCTCAACAAAGATTTGTACTTAGCTTCACAACACTCTAATTTAGACTTCCTCGGATTTCTCGGGAAAGGTACTTTGGTGTTTGTAAGCTTTACCATCAGCACTATCCTGCTATTTAAGAGTGACAGACTCTGCGCGCCCATGATGTCGATCGAGACAGAAGTAGTGTCAGTCGAAACTGACCCGGGGAGACAAATCCATGACATATTTCCTTTAGTGTCAGGCTTAGAATCGACCTTGGTCGATTTCTGTCCATCACGAGGACTCGAAGTTTCCTCCGTAGGTGGGTGTCGGGTGATACTGGTTTTGCGCGACACCTCTCTCTCTCCTGTTTCGACCTTTGTTGATTTTCGTCCGTGATCGAAACCCAAAGAATCCTTCTCTACAACGGGTGTCAATCGAAACTAGCCGTGTATCAGAAAATTCATCATCTTCTAACTTCTCTAACTCCACGAGTTATGCAGCACTCAACCTCTTTTTTGGAACAAGATGCAGCTCTGTTCCACTACTCAACATAATGTCATTGCACTGATGTTTGGATTAGCATCAGTCCTTCCAGAAAAGAATCCATCTTGCATTTTTACAGCTCCAACAGTTTGAGAAAATTGAGTATCCAACTACTTCACATGTGTGCTCAATGACTCAAAACCTTCCATTCAAATCAGTATATGTTTCACCGATCTTCTTGTTGAAATCCACAGTAGTGTTCTACTGTCCCTAAAGAACCTGATCCATCATAGCTTCCAGTCTGCTTTCATGAGTTGGTGTGTGAGGTGCTTTGTAGGAAGAAGCTCCATAAGTCCTTGTGAATGAAATTTCTGTTGGAAAGACTTTGAAACACATGTTTTTGAATGTAGCCAGAAGAGTGTTGAGTGCCTGTGAAATCTCTATTTCGACCACTACCTGTGTAGGTTTTGTTTCCCTGTTGATTCACATACTTATGACCCTTAAAGCCAATCCCTCCAATGTAGTTTACGTCTTCTTCCTCGCACTCAATAACTGGTTCATAGGTCTCAACTTTTGTAACAAACTGAACTTGCTACTTGGTCATCAAAAGGCTATGCATATAACACAACTTATTCTTCATCTCAGCAAACTGAACTCCATCAATACTTCATGCTATCTATTGCCTTTCGAAGTCATCATTCTTGGTGCAATTGCTAGATGCTAAGCTCTCAATCAAATCACTTGCTTGCTCAAGAGACATTGTCTTTAAGTTTCCATTGCTAGCAGCATCCAAGCCCATCTGGTACCTCCAATCCACACCATTAATGAATATGCTCAACATCTGAACTTGTGAGAAACCAGGATGTGGAAATTCGCGTTGGTACGCTCCAAAGCTCCCCCAAGCAGTCTTAAAGGCTTATGTAGGAGCTTGTTTGAACTGTGAAATCAAGTTCCTGAGAGCATCAGATCGCGCATCATCATAGAAGTTCATAAGAAATGCCCTCTTAGTGTCATCTCAGTTGGTAAGATAACCTGTTGGCAACTGCTTTAACCAATAAGCAGCATCCCCACCGAGAGAGTGTGGAAAAATCTTATATAAGAGATAGTCATAGTTGACTCCATCGTGCTTAATGCTAGTTACCAAGTCCTCAAACCTATCAATGTGGTCTATGGGTTACTCATGAGATAGACCATGGAACTAATGATGTCCAACACGAGTGTAGTAGCTTGTTTTCATCTCAAAGTCGTTCTAGATGGCAGGAAGTCTGATTGCAGATATGTTCGCATATAACTCATCAGGCCAGTTATAGTCTGCAAGTGTTCTTCCAACTCTAGCAGCCGCCTCACCACCCCCTCTTGATTAAGCCTTGAGCCCGCAGTGGCTTCAATGACAGGTGCATGGATGATGTTTCGTACCACATCCAACCTCTATACATGCTCGTTGTATGCTTTACCCTAACGGTCATGAAGAACAAAATTCTCATCGGCAGTAACAATCACGGCTTGCATCATTTTCTCTGGTTTCTTCACTTTCCGGTTTGTTATCTCTAGCCTATCAAGATCCTGAAGACACAAAAGCTCCTTGTCTGGGTTACTCCTGGTTTCATGAATAGGCATGCACAAAGGGTGTCGATCGATGCTAGAAGGGTGTCGGTCGATGCTGAGCAGTTCTAGTCGTAGTAACCTAAAACAAAAAAGACAAACATGGTAGAATGATGTAAGTAAGAAAAAGAAAAAACTTAGTAAAAATTTAGAATAAGAAACTATTGATAAAAACAGAGGCCCAGAGTAACGGCCCCAAAAACTTGATAGGTCAAATTTTAATCCCTAATGTTCTACTGAAAGTGTAAAGTAATGTTGTTGATACTTATGGTATTAAACAAAGGACCAAAAATATCAATTGGCTTTCAGTTTTCAATCAATGCTAAGCAGTGTAAATGGTGGAAAGCAGTAAACAATACGAGTAAATAAGAGTGTAGAATCAATATGAGAAGGCGCTAAACTTAGGGAAGTTCTCAGTAAATCTTACAAAGTTAGGCACCGATTAATCATGATTCAGATTTAAGTACAAGTTAATGACCTTGAAACGCAACTGTAAAATTATTCATCTCTCCCTGCAATTATTATCTATGTCTAGCAACCTAATCATCGAAATCTCTTTGCAACCTTAGAGTTCTAGACATGCATTCGGTTCAAGTTCATTCGTTTACATTTTCCCTAAACCAAATCTCTTTACGATTAGTTAAATTGGTCTCTCTAAGTTCTTTTCATATTTTTAATCACACTCTCGTGCTAATAAATTAACCTAAGATCTAATTTCTAAGTTATTAATCCAGAATTAGCTTTAATGACAACTTAGGTGATGAACATAATTGATGGTGAATCCTAATTAACCAGAAATCCTAACAGAGCATGAAATCCCTAGCGAGAATTCCTAAATCTAACAAGGAAAACTACTCAGACATATTGACATTGTAACAACACATATTGAATAGAAAACCGAGAATATTGAATAGTTAAATAAAAGGGTTTGAAATCTTCTCTCAAAGGTTACAGAGCAGCAGATCAGCCCCATGCTCCCAATATCTCTCAATAAAAAAAAGAATATAATAGATAAAACTCTTCCAAAACAGGTCTAAATACATTCATGGACTTAATTACAAAAAGTGAAACTTCTTGGGCTCTTTCGCAATTCTCCAAAACTTCATTAATACTCGCATATAATTCTTGGTTAAGGATCGGTGTCGACTGATACCATACTGGTTTCGAGCGACACAAATGTCTTCAATCAGGTCCAACTTCGACTTCTTGCAATTTTCTCCATAAAATATCAAAAACTCCCAATTAATCTTCATTCTCGTGCTAACTTGTAAATTACTCGATAGACTAAAAAACCAGGTAAAGGGCTATATATATACATAACATTGTTAAAAACCCGGAAAACCATGAAATATCACAGCAGCGGTTGGTTTGCAGCTCCAATTGACTCTCGTTCATTGTTGTGCATTGCTTCACGGTTGTTGTGTCATTTCGAGAGGTCGATCTGGTCGTCCATCCTAAGTTGTATTCTAAGCATTCAGAGTTCTCACTTATATCTATAAATCTCTTGTACAAGATTCAGGATTCTATAAGGTGTTCTTCTTGTTCTCATGCACCTGGAAGTTATGGAAATTACTTCATTATTTTTGATTTAATGGACCAGATCACATAAAATATCCAAAACTCCCAATTAAGCGTCATTCTCTTGCTAACTTGTAAATTACTCGATAGACTAAAAAACCAGGTAAAACACTATATATACATATCATGGTTAAAAACCCGGAAAACCATGATATATCACAGCGGCGGTTGGTGTGCAGCTCCAACTGCCTATCGTTCATTGTTGTGCATTTCTTCACGGTTGTTGTGTCCTTCTGGGAGGTCGATCTGGTCGTCCATCCTAAGTTGTATTCTAAGCCTTAAGAGTTCTCTCTTTTATCTATCAATCTCTTTTACAAGATACACGATTTCCGAAGGTGTTATTCTTGTTATTATGCACCTGAGATTTCTTGTTCACCGATATGTAACAGGTTTTACCCTTAAAACCAACTGCAAGTGCACAACAGTCGCGTGTAGTATAATTAGGGATCGAATCCACAGGGAAATGACGAACTCTAGACTTTTTTATCAGGACCTAATTTCTGCCAGACTCTAAGGAAGTTTTAGGGTTTGTCACAGAAATAACTAGAATGCAATTAAAGGTTTGTAAGCAATAAAAATGAAGCGTTGGGCCGTCGAGGATTTCTCAAAGGGTCATGGGTTCGACATCTACTTAGAATTATACCAAGGTTTAGAGACTTAGTCTACTTACGTTTTTGTAACTTAAAACACTACAAGAAAACATCATTTTTGTGACTGGATGTTGTGACTATACTTGTAGTCGTAACATTTGGCCACTATTAGGGTAAATATATAGCTACTATTTTGCGACAACGGATATATGGACGTCTATTAGTCGCTTATATACAACCAAAATGATTGTCGTCAATTTACGACTGATTAACAACCATTGTCGAGACCGTAGTCAATAGTCGCAGGCTAGTCGGTGATATGGCGACTATTTTTGCATCTGATATGTAGAGTCATAGAACAATCGCGAATTGGTCAGTACATGGGCGACTAATTCGCTACTTCGGTTATAGTAGTAACCAAGTCGTTTATTTGTCGCTATTGATATGACTAATATTCAACTCATTATTCGTGACGCAAAGTAGTCGGGTATGGGTCGTATAATATAGTATTTTTGGATTTAGTAATAATAATATGAGATAGTTTGTTTATACGTGCTAATAGACTTAACTGATTATCAAAGTTGGTATATTGATATATATATATATATATATTGTAATCATTATTAAATTAGAATGACCCATGTATGCTTTTCTTTCATAATCTTTAATTGTTATGCGTTAAATTTACCATAAAAAACATATTGTTCATAATCCTCCATGCTTAACGAAATACATTTATTTGTTCTTCAGAATGGAACATGTTCTGATGAGAAAAGAAAAATAGAAGAAAAAAAGCGTAGAGGCATGTTCTTCTAACTTCTAAGCATGAAAAACATGAATATTTTTACTTCAGTAGTACTTCCTGCTGACAATCACTCGTGTCTGGCTGTCTGAATACGCATCACAAAAGATAGAAAACAACATCGAACTTTGACTATTTTTCCGGGAAAATATAATTGAATTCAATATTGCAGATTCATTTCTCACCTTGGAAATGGGTCCCGTAGTTTGCATGGCTATCAGCTTCAGGGTTTTATTCCTACAAATGGAAATTAGACAAACTCAGAAAATCTTAACCATCTACAATCGACAGTTAAAAACACAAAAAGGATATGTGCTATATCCTGGGAATATGCTCGATATCGAATGACTTGAATTGGCTGATAAACTCTTTTGCGTGATTATACAGCTCAACCATTTTCAGGCCTGTGAGTTGTCATTCACCCCACATAAGTTTAATGATAGTTACATGAAAGTCTAAAGATAAATATTCAAGAGAGAAAAGAGCCATTAGCTGTAAAGCAATTGACCTCTTTAACAACAAGCTGAGAGTCTCTATAGGCCCTCATGTGTGTGTAACCTTTTTCTAAGTCAGACTCCAAACCACGAATAAAACCTCTATATTCAGCAATGTTGTTTGTTGTATTGTCTAATCCTTCACGGTAAAAGGAGATGACAGTTCCATTTGAATCACGCAGAACAGCTCCTGAACCAACTCTTCCAGGGTTTCCTTTTGAAGCTCCATCAAACTCAATGATACAATATTTCTGAAAAGATACATATTGTAATTTAAATAAGATGTAAACATCAATATAAAAGTTCAAACCTAGAGTATCTCATGCTTCATAATCGATGGGATGAGCTGATCAACGAAGTAAATGATTCAATAGATAAGAGAAGAATCAAAATCAGAAACGATGAAGGGAGCGAAGGGGTTCTTGCTTTTCCCTTATCCATTTCTATTGTCGTCTCTATTTTCTCTGCAATAGGAGAGCCAAAATTCCGAGGTTATGATGATTAGGGTATTCGACGGCGGAACGGGAGAGACTATCTGAATTTTAGAGAGGCTATGACGGTTAGGGAATTTCGACCGGTTATTGATAATTTACCGTGACATTTGGTTTGGGTACCGCTCCGAGGCGCGTAATTTCCAAAATATAAAAAATTTGTAATTCGGCAGGCATACTCTTTTCATGCTTAATATAGTATTTTTGATTTAGTAATAATAATATGAGAGTTTGGTTATATTTTACATGTTTGTGGTAGGTGTACCCGTTTCATGCTCATGCATTTATGATAATTAATGGGACTGGACAATTATGTCTACATAGTCAAAATTCAGCCCTTTCTCTGTTTTCATTTGTAGAAACAAAAAGAATTTGGAAATCTAGTTACATGGCGGGAGGCTACAATAATTATAGCAACCATCGGGAGTGAATGTATAATAGGTTTGATGACATGGAACCGATTCTTTTGCAACAAGAAAATGATGATCATGTGATGATGACTATAATCAAATATCTCGTTATTGAGAACTTGGAAAAAGGAGGAAATACAATAGATCTTGATTACGAGGTCGGGGATGCGGAACTAGAAGATGAATTCTGTTGTAACTTGTCATCTTCTGGTGATGAGGATGAAGATGACTATGAAGAGCCCTTGTAATATGCATGTTTATATAAATAACTTGGTTTAGGCGCGATAATGTCTTTTGTTTTGGCGGGTACTATTAGATTAATATTTTTTTTACTAGAGAGGTTATTAGATTAATATTACTCCCAATTTGTCGGTCCCACAAGTTTCTAAAATAAATTACAAAAATGAAAGACAATAAGTCTATCAAACATAACAATAATATCTGAATTGAGTGGAATACCTCAAATATTGATATTACAAGTCGATACCTCAAATATTGATATTACAAGTCGAACTAAGAATAATAATTAGAGCTAAAATAATTTCTTAAAAGACAAGTTCTTGAAAAGCCAAAGCTTAAGTTTTGATATCGGTTTCTTTCTGCTAGAAACTGAACGCTATCTCGACTGCCGATTGAGTTGTCTTCTCCCAACAAGGCCATCGATGATATAGGAACTGTTATGAAATCAACACCTGAACTAATATTCTCCTCAAATTTTAAGTAACCCAAAGGAATCAATCACAAACAATCATCTCGCCGCCGAGTGTTTGACGGCGAAAGACCATTTGGTCGTTTGACCTTGCAAGACTCGTCGGTGACTTTATTTTGAGGAGAATACTAGTTCCGGTGTTGTTCATGCATGACTCCTTAGGCCAACACAGAACCGAACAAAAGGAAAACAGAAGAACATGTCAGCATATTTTAGGAAGAACTTAAGATAAAAGATAGAAGTTGAAGTGAGGCTCTGTTAGAACTTAGAAACGAAGGAGAGGAAATAAGTGAGGATGTGGAAGAATGATGAAAAGAGGGGCTATATATTTACCCAGGGAAAGAAAGAATGGTTATCGAACCAATCCTGATTTAAAGCGACACGAACTTCCAGTCACGCCGAGCACATTCATTGGTGGAAGAAGAGGCGTTTCAAATGTCACCAAAAAAATTCTTAATATACAATATGAAGACCAAAAATAAGTCCAAAAATGTTACTCTTGTTTATCTACGGCTGTTAATGTTTTTCCTTTTCAAAAATGCAATAATTATTGCTCGTATATGTATTTAATTACGATCTCTGTCTAATATTAATCATTTTTATAAATCGAAATTTTAATTTCCAATTGTATTAGTATTCATACTCAGTTATTAACATTACAAATAGTAGTCAATTTCTTAATCTTAGTCAAAGAAAGTTATTCACCTTGAGAGGCATCTTAAAAGTCACCGGAAAATTCTTACTATATATTAATCAATTCTTACTAAAATATGGCTATCAATTACTGTTATTAATTGAAATATTAAACATGAAAGCATAATTAATACGGTTCGATAAACATGTTAAAACCAAAAGCATAATAAAACGTTAAGGTTTTCAAGTAACATCACTAAATTATGAATGAGATTTCGATAAGGACACCAACACTGCTTCCGGCAGCATCGGTGGCAGTGGCCTCTAGCTAGAACCAGAGATCTTGAACCTCCTGATTTCGCGGATTGAACATGTAGTCCGATAAGCCTTCCATGGTCACAACCCAAGTCTCATCAGTTTCACCTATATAAAACAAGAACTTTAGCGAACTATCCTAAATTATTATATATACACAAATGAAAATGTTAAAACAGTTACTTCCAGTCCGAACACTCCTCCACATATTGAGCACCACGATCTTTTCCGTACCTTAGTCTTCAAGTATTCAGGCCAGAAGTCAACCACGTATTTTCCATAAGCCACACACTTTAAATTATTCATCCTATTACGAATAAGAGAAGAAAATCATAACTGTCCTGATCAATTATTCTTATTATTGAACAATTTACACTTTTATCAATTGTTTTGGTTAGTGTGTTTATTGCTACACTACCAAAAACATGCACTTACTGGGCGTTTCTATGGTGGAACACTTTCCTTTTCCTTGTAGGGTTATCGGGATTAACTTCAAGGGGGCAGATGATCGAGACAACGCCCATGGTGTCTAGTCAAGATATTTGCTGTTATTTAGAGATTCACGATTAGAGTCTCAAAAACATTTAAAAGTAGGAAACTTTTGATAGTTTTTACCTATTGGATCATCTATGTCTGTTTTTATGTCACGGATATGGAGGAAACTAACAAATTCCATGTAGTGCTTTCTGTCCAAAGGGTCGATAAGTTCAATCTCAATGTCTTCTGTGACGTCAAGTCGGTGGCGAGACTTTGTTGGATAGAAACATGGATCCCCTCCCACTACCCTAACTCCATATATCTCAATCTACTTTCCTTCGTTTTTATCAAGTCCAGAGAAGTTATTTACTTGGCCTGGATAAATGACCATTTCGATCTTGGCTCCCTGCACACGAGTGAATGCATAAAGATCAAAGATGCAGAACCAGTGTAGTCTTGCATGCAGGAAAATCAGTCAAATAATTTTCACTTACTCTCTGGTCGGCCAAGATAAAACTCCAATGTGGTCCATCTTCAAACACAGTGTACGGGTAGACGCAAAAAATCTTAACTTTGAAGCGCCAACCGGTTTCTCTGTTAGGTTGTGTTTCTGCTATGTAGTTGTAATGGACCATTGTGCTTTGGTTCTGTTTCAGAGAAAATGATAGGGGAGAAAGGTTAATCAGGAAGATGAATATTACTAGGAAATAAATTTCCCTCACCAAATAAAGGACTTGAATTAAAGAAGGTTACAAGAAATGAGGGTTTTAATAATGTGCCTCGAGCGCCGCTTCAAAACATAGAGAGAGAGGGAGAGAGAGGGAGAGAGAGAGAGAGAGAGAGAGAGAGAGAGAGAGAGAGAGAGAGAGAGAGAGAGAGAGAGAGAGAGAGAGAGAGAGAGAGAGAGAGAGAGAGAGAGAGAGACGTACGGTTACGTGGAGTGTGTATCTTCGCGACCCCAATCAAATCAATTAATCATGGTTAAATATCCTGGTTAGATATGCATGGTTATATCATGGTTAAAATACAAACCGTACAATGGTTTTGTCTTTTGTTCTGGTGTATCCCCTGAGCCCTTGAACCGTATACCGGTTTTGTCGTTTGCTTTGAGGAAGCCTCAGAGACATATAACCGAGCACTGGTTTTTGTATTTTGTTCTCTTGAAGGCTTTTGCAGAGTTCCTCTGTTTCGCCGAGACGTTTATGCTGCAGCCACCCACCAATCTTGTTTGAACGTTTCATTTGGTTGGGTCGTGCTTATTTCTTACAAATTAAATAAGAGACAAAAAGAATATTCAATGTTCCTCTCAACCAATATTATTAAATTTCCTTAACATGATTAGTTCATATATACTCAACAAAAAAATTACATATATCTAGAAAGATTCACAAAATCATAATCTATATTCTCTAATTAAATATTTCACTAGTTTTGACCATTAAACAATTTTTAACTTAGATACTATATATATTTATCAATCTTAAGATAAAAAAAAATAAAAATAAAGAAGCACATTTCTCACTTCGAAATGCATTGATTGATCATATTTGGGAGTATTACGATAATACGTTTGTTGAATAATTTTAGTTGTAAAATTAAGTGTAATTTGAGGTTTCAATATTCAAACCTAAATTTTTGAGGTTTTACGGGTGGGTTGGAGATGCCCTACATTGAAACCGCATAATGAGGTTTTACGGTTCCTTTTTAAGGTATAGGGTTTTGTTCACTCCAAGAAACCCTAAACCCTTAAAATAAAAAGCTTTGTATGTGCTTTAACATTCTAGTGCGAAAACTATTTCTTAAGTCTTGTTGTGTACTATTTTTAATTTGTGTGTTACCAAAATTGCAAAACTATTTCAAAGATTTAAAAAAACATATTTGCTTTCATAAAGCCTATCATCAGTCGTTCTTTTTACTGTGAGCAAACTTGTTCTAATTTTAATAAAGTAAAAAAGATTAGTTAAATTTTTAAAATAGTCAATAAAAAAGGATTATATTACGGCCACGTTACGCCTACAAGTGGGAAAAAATTCAAAATATTTGGTAAATAAATCCGGTAAACCTAAATCCAATTTTATAGCCCAAAATATTTCAATTATCCGCCTATACCCAAGAATTTTCAACAGAGTGCCGAGAAATCATCAAATACGTCAGACCCTGATTTTCTTTTTGTTCTTCCCCTTATCAGATATCTCCTTCGAATTTTCTCTCTTATCTCTCCACGAATCCTCTTATATGCCCACCCATCTCAAACTGATATCTCTTCTTCGAATCTCTTTCAATTTCATAGCAACTTTGGCCGAAACCCTATCGACTCTCTCAAATTCTTCCTTGAATATCTCAATCACGAAACCCTCCGTGAATCGATTCCTACTGGTACATGTAGCTATATCGTTAGTTTCATTCTGCTTTGCTTTGCTTTAGAAATGGGACAGGCTCTGAACCTGATTATTTGTTTATAATTAATTTTGGTTCTACAGGTTGTAAACGACTCCTATATTCCACAGTCTGAGTAAGTTGGTTGTCTTTAATGAGTGTTTGAGGAGTTAGAGTCTGATGGTATGTTAATCTTATAGTTCGCACGCAATTGAAGACACCGGTCTCTGCTTAACTCATTAATGTGTTCTGCTAAGTTCGAGTGTCTTAGAGCTTACAATATTGTTTTTATATCATTTTAGGCGTTCCCAAACCTCACATAACTTTCTTCTAAATTTGTTTTTGAGGAGAATGATATATCATGGTTTTTCTAGGTTTTCAACCATGATATAGTTGTATGTATTGAGTCTTTAACCTGGTTTTTCGAGTCTATTGAGTCTTCTACAGGTAGGCTTGCGTTTGGTGCAAAGAGTGCGATTATAGGACGTTTCTGGCGATCTGTGCAATGAGCTGAAGTTGGAGTCTCGACCACGACTGGATGTCGACCGACACTCACCTTAGTCTCGGTCGACACTGAGGGCGACATGACTTATACGCTGATTTGAAGACATGTTTGAGAATTGCAAAGTTGCCCCAGAAGTTTCCCTAATTCTAATCTTGCCCCATAACGTGTTTAGTGTTTTTCAGACTCAGTATCATTATCTTGTTCTTACTTTCTTCTTGGTTTGGAGATTGAGAGATTTGGTGCCAATGGGGCTTTTCTTTCTACTTGTAACCTTTGAGAGAAGGATTTCGAACCCCTTTTTATCTATCTATTCAGTCTTTTAGTTTTCTATTCAATGATGTATTGTTTATCTGATAATATGTCGGAGTAGTATCCTAGTTAGATTTAGGAATTCTCATAGGGTTTTTATGCATGTTTAGATAACTGATTGATTAGGATTCTAAACCTATTTGTTCATTGCGTTTAATACTGGATTATGGACTGATCATCTAGGATTTAGATCTGAGATAATTAACTTAGCACGAGAGTGTAAGTTATAATCTGAATTAACTTAGTGTGAGCAATTTGACTAGATACAAAGAGATTTGGTTTAGGCGAATTGTGAACTGAAGAAACCATTTCTAATGCTTGTCTAGAACTCTAGGATTACAAAGAGATTTGGATCGCTAGGTTGCTAGATATAGAAATAATCTCAGCGAGAGTTGGATTGTTTATCATTCTGTTTCTAGTTCTTGAACTTGTGCTAAATATGAATCCGGTTAGTTAAGTATCTGACATTGTATAATTTCCGGAACTTCCTAAGTCTGACGCCTTTCTCCCATTGAAAACACACTTGAATTTACTTGCATTCGTTTACTTCTTTCTCTTGGTTGGCTTAGCTTAACTGAAAGACATATAGTCTATCGTGTGAAACTTGAGTCCTTGTGGATACGATACCCTGAAACACTACATTCGCATAACTGTGCACTTGCAGTAGAATACGGATATTTATTGACCTATCAGAGATCTATCAACGACGTAAGAAAGACATTGTTAGCATCACAAAGGACTGCAGAAGCACTGCAAAGAACTCTGACCTCGTGAGATATCAACAGTTAAATATAGCACATCTTTCCTCAGGTCAAGTAATATTTTTCACAATCCATGTTTATTAAGTCATCTCACGATCTTTAAAGATGGTTTTTTTCTCTTCTGTCTTTAATTGTCACGGGCCACTGAGAAGGATGAATGAGTAAATCCTCATGGAGTCGAAAGCCTTGCAGCTAATCTTTTAATGTGCAAGCACATGCAGCCCATACACTTTTCAGCGTTGGGCCCACCAAGAGTAACTCAATGAAGCCCAAAGTAAGACAACAAAACCATCTGATTCGTAGACTACTCTATTACTGTCTCTTGCACTTGTTAATTTATTGGTATATGATTTGGCAACTCCTAAATGCTGGAGTTTGCGTATGTAGTTCGTTTGTGTCTACATGTTACCAATGTTATTTTTGATGCAAGTGTTTATTACGTTTGTTGTACCATTCAAATTACGGTATCACCAATTACAAAATCGAAAATGAAATTAATCCAAAATCTTAATCTTACGAATAAAAGCAACTAAACATTCCTCAATTATTCGAACTACACACACAAACTGGTCGCTAAATATTTACCATCAGGGAATCTAGATTTTCCATATTGTCGCTTAATAATCGTTATTTAGTCATTACACCGCCGCTAAGCAGTCAACATTTCTTACGATTATGTTGTGACTATATTAGACAGTCAAATAGTAGTCGGTCAGACTGTACCATAATCGTATATGGATGTTTCGTTTAGACGCTGCATAGTGGTTTATCAGTCGACAATTAATAGAAAGATGTTTACCATAATCATATTTGGATTCTCCATTTAGTTGTCTTCTAACCGGTAAATTAGTCAATAAACAGTCGACAAATCGTCACCATAGTCTACGACTAAGTCGTGACTATACTACTCAGTCACATAACAGTCGCCAAATAGTGGCAAGATCATTACCATAGTCGGATATGGATGTTCAGATTAGTAGCGGGATAGTTGTTAAAGTGGTCTTACCCAGTCATTATATTGTGGCTAATATTTACAACTACTTTCTGACTATACTATACAGTTACATGTTAATCGCCTAGTCGTTACCTAGTTTAACGACTATTTGGTCACAACATTTTTCCGACGTCATCTTGACTCCCTCTATAGTCGCACAAAAGTCGCCGCATTAGTCGCATACTAGTCCTTATATCTACTTACAACGCTACGTCTATTTTACGATTACCTATGTTAGTCTTATAAATAGTCGTAACTTGCCGACTAATAATACGACTATACGATTTAGCGACTATGGATTGACGACTACCATTATTACTCGTATGTTTGTAGTAAAACCCCGATTAACGAATTATTTTGCGATTATAAGTGCAGTCGTAGAAATGCTGTTTTCTTGTAGTGAAACAAAAAATTATGCCTACCATATTCTCACAGAATTAAGTACCTAATTTCTTCAACTCGGCCAGTCAAATCTCACAGCTGGCCGCGAGGAAGATCATGCAATATTATATAGTCCATCCACATTCACAGTGACTTATAAGTCAATTCTCAAAGATTACAACACATATGCTCGATTACCCTAGTTCTGTCTAATAGCTACAATACTTTCATAGATCTATCAGTCCTACGATCAGTTTCAAGGTGATCAGTCTCTAATCATGCATTAAACATAAGGGAATAATCGAAAAGACGTATAAATTACGAACCCTAATTCTATAACTCGGCCATAAGAGTTTTACCCATGACTAGCCCTATCGAAAATTCCCTAAAACCCAACAAGATAATTAATCGGACTTCCAAACGGAAACCATAATAGAAGATTGCATAAAATAAATACATAAAATAAATTTGCAGTTTAGAGTTTTGGATTCTAGCCTGGACAATCCCAAAGCTAGAGATATAGAAACCCTATAAATTACCTAAAACTAAAGAGAAAAAGAATAAAAACTATTTAGAAACTTTTGTAGTGAATATGAGATGTGATGATTTGAACAGAAGAGGAGCATGTCTCCATATGGTGGGCTTAAGTCGAAAAAACGGGCCAAAAAGTTGTACAAAGTCGGTGGTCTTCGTGGTACTCATGGCCTTGGCTCTGACCCTCCAGGTTGCGGCCAACTGACCTTTCCCCGCAGTCTGGCTGTATGAGATCATGGCCAAGGGCATGTTTCTGCTTCTCATCGGGCTATCTTACTTACTCTTAGCGGCTCTTGAGATCTAACCGTTGGTTTCCTCTTAAACAAGTTGATATGTGTTGATGGTAGATCCATCTACATTGTGTCCAAATTTGAGATTGACTTAACGGTGAGAGTCCTCCAATTTGTGTGGAACTTCTAACGGAAAGCATTAGTATCAAAATTGTGATGAAAAGCATCGATATCAAAACGTGAATTTTCTGCTTGTTCCGTCCTCTTTTCTGCAAAGTCATATAAATTACAAATGATAAAAAAACTCTAAAACGATTAGATAACACGTTATAAAACCGTTAAAAATTATATAGATGATAGTTAAAAAGGTGTAAAAAACGGATTATATCAACTAAACTGTCTGCTTAGCAGCCTGATGAGGCCATAATTTCAACAACTACATCATGTATTCATGTGGAAAAACCATTTGCAACAGTCACTGTTTCAGAAACTCTAGTCGTAAGTAAGGTTTCTAGTACATAAAATGCCTCGTATATACATGTTGTGAGCAACTTAGCTCCCATCACTCCTATGTTAGTTGGTTGCCTTTTGATATGGTAAATATTTCAGCTCCCTTTTCTCAAACATGTTTTTCTGTTTTTTGGAACTGTGGAAGGAGCTTTTGGTTGCAATCAATTTGCTGTTTTTGAACCAGGAGGTATAAGATATGAGATGGGAGATGTTTCTGCTTCTCAGATAATCCATGGAAGAAGGCAAATAAAACTTTCCCAAAAAAATGTAGAAATACAGTGGACCACGGTTCGTGCACGTAGGAATCCATTTTTATTACATGCAGTTGCAAGGACATTAAACACAATCCTTCTCTCAGCAAAAAGGAGTTCCAATTTTTAGCAATTTCTAATTCTTCTGCGAAAATGTTTTAATAAAAACTTTAAAAATTTGTATAGATAAATAAAAACGGCAATACCTGAGATGAGATGTGGATTCATGGGAAATATTGGGTTAAGCCCCTTGGACTACACTGATCGAGAGCTATCAAGTAGTGTATACTGTATAATATACTTATATACGAAAAGAAAAAATTATGAAAATAGAGTCTTGGTTTTGATCATGGTCAGTTGTAATTTGGTCTCCTCGTAGAGTTTTTTCGTATCAAAATATTCAGTCAATATGTACAAAACAAATGTCACTAGGTTTTGTTATGTACTTCTATCATCGATTCGTTCTCATGAATACACTACAATAAAACATGTCTATAACAATGGCCATATCCGTCGTTTTTGGTCGCTAATAGGCAATACATCAAATTTGTGACGAAAGCCAAATCGTCGCTAATCGTTATTCGTTAATCTATATTCATCGTCAAATTCTCACAACATAACGATTGTTCAAATTTTTCGTTATTTCGTCGTAAATGATCGTCGTTAGTTTGTCGCTAGACTAACAACTAACTAACGGCAAATGAAATTAGCAACGAATTAGATCCAAATCAATGACGGAAACAGAAATATACATTTAATAAAAAATAGTCTTTAACTCGTCGTTACAGTATTCAATGTTATATCATCACTATATATTTCATCGCTAAACAATCGTTAAGATACTCGTCGTTCTTTCGTTGTTTTTTGTTTCATCGTAAATATATTCATCATTTTTCGTCGTTAAATTGACGTCAAATTAACGACGAATAATAAATATTAATTAAAATATATATATTTTATATATAAATAAATTCGAAAAAATTAAGTTTAATAACAATATAAAACAAAACAGAATATATTAATATTATAAAAATATTTTACAAACCGAACAAAAAAACCGTAATACATACAAAACCGAAAACTATCATAATCGTTCAGCTCCAAACCAATAGTGGCCAAAAACTCTGCGGCCTCAGTCAAGTATCTGGTTTCCGGTATAAGCGCCCTCTTTGCGGACCAAGACGTCTGGCCCAGTCCCGTCTGGCTCGATCGTGCCGCTGTAGCCACCGATGGGTTCCTCTTCATCTCCTCCAAACCCCGAGCAAACTGAGGATTATTGTCAGCTAAAAGAAACAAGCTATTCTGAGCTCGCATCCTGTCCTCGTAAGCTCGTTGTGTCATCGCTTGCTTCTCTTCCAATGCGCCCGTCTTCGTCCTTAACTATGCGATTACGGTATAGGCCTAATGAAGCTCCGTTCGTAAAACGGCTGCATCCTCGTAGACACCTATCAGGTGAAACTTAGGAGCATCCTGGACGGATCCAATTTCTACGATTTGTCCCTTCTTCCTAGGAGAAACCTACAAAAAGCAATAACAAATATGTCAATATCAAAAAATAACTCGAAAAATATTTAAAATAAGTAAAAGGAAACAAACTTTTATCTTATTGATCTCCTTGGTGGTCAACCAATCGCGGGTCCTGTAATAGTTTTGTCTCTTGCTGTGTGACTCGAGACATCAATGTCTTGGCCGAAGGACTCACAAACGACCATTGTTCTTTTTGTGAGTTGTTGCGTAGAGATCAGGAAGCTATAATAGGTCTCCATCCTACATAAAAATTTAAAACATTACTTACATTTATTTGAATTATTAATAAAACGAAAGGAAAATAAATAATAATTTCATACCATCTCTAAGCGTATGCTGATAAAGGCTTCTGCCCAGCATTATGTGGTGTTGGCGGCTGACCATCCGGCCATGTGGTCAACCGATATGAGGAGCACTTCACATACTTGTTTTCTGAGTGAGGATTAAGTCAAAGACGCTTCAAGCCGTCCCAAACATCTTTTGACAAGTAAGTTGGCTTCGCTTTGTCACCTTTCACCTTCCATCCATTCTTCTTCCAATCAGAGACAGTGCCGCTGATACAAAGCATCGCCTTTTAGTAGAAATGGATCTTGACGAGCTCGTAGTGTGCATTATCGCAATACCACTGTTGCCGAAATTAAAAAAAATTAAGTTACTAGAAAATAAATATTATAAATTAAAAATGATTAAAAATATGAAAAAACAAAAACAATTACCGTAAAACACTTAAACCACGTTTTTCGGGTATCATCCTCGGTCTGACTCCAATTAAGATGAGGCTCTATGAAGTATCCTTTAATGGTATCAGAGATGCTTCGACCGATACAGTTATCGGTCGAAAACCTTAAATTAAAACAAATTAACATGTATATATATTTATAAAGTAAATAATATTTATTTGAAATAAAAATTTTATTAAATTATTATTACCAGAATGTGCCCGGTTGATGATCGGGAAGTGTGATCGGCAGAGACTCCCGGTCAGCTACAAAAGGAGCTGCACGGCCGTCATATGCACACAGGGTTGAGGCGTATCATCGGGAAACGAAGCCGCTTGCTCTACGGGATGTGGTGGGGGAGGCGGAGGTACAGAGGGAGGAGGGTGTGCAGTAGCCACTGCATAAGACAATGGTTCTCGGATCGATCTCGGCGAGTCGTGAGTCACCATAAAATT
This sequence comes from Orychophragmus violaceus, assembly GCA_030180135.1. Lineage (NCBI taxonomy): Eukaryota > Viridiplantae > Streptophyta > Magnoliopsida > Brassicales > Brassicaceae > Orychophragmus > Orychophragmus violaceus. The sequence goes on from CM058235.1 coordinate 84,333,062, forward strand.
AATGTAGTGTTTTTTATTAAAAAAATTACAGATTAGTTAACAACTAAAAATTCCGAACTTAATCTAGTTCCAAGCTTAACTAAACTAATAAATATATAATATATTAATCTAATTAATTATATAATATATAAACAATAAACAAATATATATATATATAATCACAGGAGAAGAGAAGGTGTCCGGCGGATGAGGTGTGTGGTGGAGGCGGTGCGGCTGGTGTGACCTGGCCAAGGGACGTGGCAGAGAGCTCAGGAGACACGGCGTAAGAGACACTGTAGAGAGAGAAGCGTCGGATGGGAGATGCCCATGAGGTGGGGAGTTGCGGCCCTAGAGAAGAGAAGAAGTAGTTCGCGCGGGTTGAGAGGAATCGATGGTAGTTGGAAATCTCCGAGAGAGAGAGAGAGAGAGAGAGAGAGAGAGAGAGAGAGAGAGAGAGAGAGAGAGAGAGAGAGAGAGAGAGAGAGAGAGAGAGAGAGAGAGAGAGAGAGAGAGAGAGAGAGAGAGATGCGACAAATCATGGTTCACTCAGAGACGGATTACAACTAATTCATCGTAAATTCGTCGCTTAGTAGCTATGGATTAAAGACAAATATTTAATCTTCATTGTACATGTGTACGTCTAAAGTATATATATTCATAGTTTGATCGATATTATTTAGCAACGAATTAAAGATGAATTCATTGTTAATATGTAGCTTAGTGAAAATAAATTACTGTTTATTTGAGGTTTAGGGTATACGGCATGATATTTGAAAATTATTAATTTCACAATAGGCGACGGATTAACGACAAATTCGTTGTTAATCCGTTTCTATAGTTTAATATGTTTTATCAATAAATATGTTTTGGAATATCAATTTGAGATTTTTGTTTCTCAAAATATAATTGTGAGATGCTCCACTTCTAAATGGATTCTCTTTAACGGTTTTTATTATCATGCCACAGTGAGTCCTCCTCTTCCAAATGATTTTTTTTAACGGTTTTCTATTACTGTATCATTATGGCGATGACTGTCATACCAGCTGACATCCTTACCTTATCTCTTGCTGAAAGAATTTTCAGCCATATCCATTATGACCTTCTAACATGTGCGGAATGACCCATTGCGCTCACTCGATTGCTAAACTGACATCCAACTGAATATTTCCTACATTTCCATTTTGTTGTAGTGTTTTCCGAATACAATCT